>JAQGDG010000476.1:0-135375 GCA_029844215.1 Przewalskia tangutica | reverse complement strand
AGTCAGAGTTGGTACGGATATTTGTGCATAGTTAATCTTCACCCCTACACCCTGCCTTGCACTTGTCTTAATCTTGGCCATCGGGTTGGCTTTTACTTCTGACCTATAAATGCCCCTTAAGATGTAAGAGTTAACTTCATCCACAAAAGCTTCCAAGTCTAAAAATCCTCTCCTCTCCCTTTGTGTCTTTTCTGGCCCAAACACCTCCCCCTCCCTATGTGAAGGCCCTCTTGGCCGAATACCCCCCCTCTAGCTTCAAGTAGTTTGGCCTTAGGCCTCCCCACTAGCCTAGCCAAAACCTACCCTCTCCCCTCGGTAGAAAAGTTTGTCTTCTAAGTATTGTTATAATGCCCAAAATACCTGCAGCCCAAATCGCCTTAGTCGCTTTCAGGTAGAGAGTTGTTGAAAGAACTTCTAAGGGTTTCTTTGAGCTACCGGAGCCATACAACCAGATAGGAGCTAAACCTTGCTTTCGATGCGACTTATCTAGGATATTATTGGGTTTACCGAGGTAAATAATCTAACCTCTTTTGAATTAGAATATATATGTTGTATAGTATAAGAATAAGTATTAAAATACTTAGAAGAATATCCACGAGAATAATTGACTATTATCATGCTATGAAGGGTTTAAAGAAGAATAATCAAATTGTACTTACATAGAATTTACATTTTCTGATGAACTTGAGTAGCCTTCACTTGGTAGCAAGCATCTTGCCCTGTAACTTTCCGCAGAATTGTGAACCCTCTGGAGCTTAGAATGACTTCGGAGTAGTCTTTGATAGATGTCACGTGACTATTATGGTGACTCTCTCTCTTGTGTGACATATATTCAACTCTGGCGGTGGTTTTGTTGAGGAAAGGTATGTGATTCTTCCTAAAGCATGATATTTTACAATATATATGTAGTACGATGCAGTAGCATTACATGTATTAAGCATGAATAATAACCTACTGGCAATGCCTCCATGGCTACTAAGTTTTTGAATAATATGCTACGGCAATGCTCACTAAGCAAGCACTGAATAATAAAGTTAAGCGAAAGCATTTCAAAGAATCACCGAGATCATTTATTACTTGAGAAGAGAACTAATTGGTTTTAAAGCAGCTTAAGCCAAGAGTTATACTAGCTTTATGGGAAGATTAAGTATAACACTTAAGGTTGATAAAAGCTTGATTTGCCTTATGTGTTTATAAATAATGGACTTATATTGAATTGTGAAAAGAATAATAAAATGGTTTGATAAAGGTAGACAATGATATGATGCTATGTGCAGTTAGTTGTTCGTAAACGCTTGACTTTGTGTAAAGAGTGTCGCCTTTTTACTTCACCCATGCTTATGTTGTTTTGAACTATAAAATTGTTGTATTAGTACTATATCACTCACCTCTTGAGATAAGCACTGGGGTTAAAGCGCCCTCCGTCGCGGGAGTAGACTCGAGCGATGCAGGACCATGGTCGAGAATACCTCGTGCGGGTCGAGGGGCTTTATGCGGAGCTGGCTTATAGAGTTCGAGTTAGTATGCGGGGTTATACCTCACGCGGTGCATGTGGCCATGCGGACAACCAGCTGAGTCCGGGGCGTTGCCGGAGTAGTAGGGGCCTACCCTCGACGCGAGGTTATACCTCATGCGGGCTATGTGAGTGGCCTATGCGGACTCCGGGAGTCGAGTTAGGCTGCAGAATGATAATATGGCGAGTGGCCTGCTTTGATCGTGTGACCTAGAAAAGACTTTCGCGATTTACCTATTGTTGCTCTTGTTTATGATGTGCACTATGTACGGTCCCATGGTTGTTTCATACATACTTGCAAAACTGATTTTAAAATGATATGTTTTCATTTAAGTATTTTCTGATTTCATATACTTAGTACTGTTATCCACCTCCTTGAAGAAATTTGCGTTCACGTATGGTAAGGGCAGTCTTAGATCCATTCTTAGGATCTCACGTTAGTGTCGGGAGCTCCATCTTTCGGAGGCTCTACTTTTGGTATGATCTCACTGTTGTAGATAGTTTTGTCTGATCGGGTATGGCGGAACTGTCGCCATAGTTGTATATTTCCTTAAGTCAGAAGTGCGTATGTTATGCGATGTCGGATGTAGCTGCTCAAGTAAAAACCATGTTTTTATATATATATGCGAAAAGCGGCGTTTTCTCACATAGCGTGTCTTATTTTATAAAGCTATTTCTGTCTTGTTTATATTCCGGCCCAGTTTACTCGATGTATGACTACTTGGGTGCCGGTAAGGCATTTGATCACGAACCCGAGCGGTCGTGACAAAAGTATGATTATGTCAAGTAAAGGGCGCGTATCTAAAAATCATCACTCACGTAACTTTATGGGTCTCGGCGCCATGCAGCCATATCAATCATGCGATGGAACTCATTAAATCATCGTGATACGCGATGCATGATGAAACAACACCGTATGTGAACACGAACACTAGATCTGCTGCGTCGTCAAACCGATCGGGCCAAGTAGAATAGCCAACTACGATCTAGGCTAGTCATAAAACTTCACGGGCGAAATGCGGAAGCCAACTACTAGATCCAAACCAGCCCGCGCAGCGGCGAGGCAAGTATCTTAAGTTAACGTACGAGCCTACCGTCTCGCGAGATATGACCGTGGCAAGTATCTTAAGCTATCTACGAGCTGGCCGATACGAGAAATGACCAGACAAGTATCTAAAGTGTGCCTGTAACCATGTACAAATCAAGCGTGATCGCAAATGTGTCGCGCGGCAAGCTTCATGGATTAGCGGTCCGTGGACTAATAATATAACCGGGAATTTAACCACAGCAATGACCGTATGCCCGCATCTTACCTGTTATAAGCATGGCCATGAAACCATCCTCTTGCGCAATACGTGGACCATCCATCGTGTCGGTATGTCGAAAAGAAATAACAAGATAATACTCAAAGTGGGCCATGCGTACATGGACCGTCCAGCGTGTCGATGTCGAAAAGAAATAACAAGATAATACTCAAGTGGGCGCATACAGTGGACCATCGGCGATGTCGGTATGTCCAAACAATCAATCGGATAATGACCCTCCAGAGATACGGTAGCACGAATCAAAACACTTGCCTGACAAAGGCTATCACGATAAGCATGGAAACCCAAGTTCAACGTACTTTCATTTTATGTCAACAATGAGTTCAGCCCCAAAATACTACATACTTTCATTCTTTCAAAAGACCTCTTTTACGTAAAAGCCACGATACTAATACTCGTAGTATCAAAACACGTTTTCTTTTCAAACCAAATTACTTCACCTTCGTAAAAATCTTTACAAGACTTTTTAAAATCAAGTACTCTATACTTTTTAAACCAAGTGCTTTTCTTTTAAAACAACCTCAAGTATACTTTTAAAACCCAAATAACTTACTCTTTTCAAAACAAGTAACCTATACTTAAATCAAGTTACTTCTCCTTTTCCGAAATCAAGTCATTTATAAGTCAAGTCTCTTATCTTTCAAGATCAAGTCTCTTAACTTTCAAAATCAAGTCGTTTAGCTTTCAAAATCAAATCTTTCTTTTATCTTCATAAAGTCGTTATAACTAACTTCCCATAAAGCCATTATAACACTTTATGCTTTAAACAAACAAAATTCATTTCACACACGTACGTCTACCGTACTATATAGTTCACAACAATCATGCTCAAGAGTATAGGAAGAATCACATACCTCTTTGGCTTAATCCACAAGCCAAGTCGTAGTATGCAGCGCGTGCAGTAAGATCCACCTATAATATCCTGAATACATCTATCAACTTCTAGTTCTCTTTATAGAATAATTCTAAGTACAAGGATCATATCCTACAAGAAAATTCGGCACACTCCTCCCCGCAATCACATACATAACCTCGTACACAAGGCCCGCTACCAAGCCAACAACTCCAAGGGGATTACACGTCTAACCGGACGTGTACAATTCTGCCCCACAATAATACTACACAAGTCTACTGTAAATACAGTCCAATGTAAATACAGTTCAATTATTTTTAATCATCCTTCCATAAATCTTATACTCAATTCTAAACTACTACAATATGTAATATCCAATTACAATAGGGGGACATATATCATTACCTCGATAAGCCCAAAATTATCCAAGATTATAAGTCGATCCTGAGCAACGTTTAGCTCCAAATCCTTACGCTCCAACCCGCTCCAAGAAACCCTTAGAAGTTTCTATACAACTTCTCTTAACACTTCATCTAAGCTATGAAGATTTTTCTAGGGTTTCATTTTGCGACTATTGGAAAAAGTAGTATTTCCGGGCTCTTATGTTGGGATTTCTTTAGAATACTACTAGGGATACTAGGCTAAGGTATTTGGGATTATACAACAATACTTGAAGTATTTCTACACAAAGTGGGGGGGGGGGGGGGGACGAGAGCAAGCTAAAGGGAGGGAGTATTTGCCTTGGAAAAACTTAAGTGTGGGATGATAATAAGTCTTGAACTAAGGGGGTATTTATAGAGAAATCAAGGGTCAAGATCATAGCAAGTGTGTGGTCTAGATTGGGCCATGTGTGTGTGGGTCCCACCACACCACATGGCCAACAAAAACAAGAGCCAAGTGGCTTGCCACTTGTAAGGCCATTTCGGCCAAGGGACAAGTGTCTAGCCACTTGTCCCACCATTTCGGCCAAGGTGGCCATATGGGGGTGACACGTGTCGCCCCCCTACTCGTCCAATATATTTCATCTTCCGAAAATATCCGTAATGCCAAAAATCCGAAATTAAAGTGGGCCCCACAAAACCGTAAATTTCTCCCGTGGGCCCCACGTGACCATTTCCGAAAATAAAATCCCATAATTCTAATATAATCCAAGAAGTCGAAATACTAAATCTGGGAATCCAATTCCCATTAACGAACCTTTTTTCTTCACAAAACCGGAAACTTTATTGAAAAATCACATCTTTCTTTCTTTCCACTATGCTGCCATTATTCTCGCGTCGTCCTTCATACATACGGAACTACGGGGTGTAGCGATTCCACGGGTATGCTTCCATTATGATTGATCCTCGACACGCTTATACGATGTAGGATTAGGGCATGTGACCGAGGCGGGTTAGATTCCCATTTGTTTTATTACCCATGGCGTACTTATACGGCGAGGATTAGGGCATGCGACCGTACGTATGCGACTATTACTCCATGGGCTAGCTCCCATGAAGACACGTACCGCGATGAGGATTAGGGGCATATTATATTGTTACTCCGCCCAGGCTAGCTCCCGCGAAGACTGCACCTACGATGAGGATGCGAGGCACGTTATGGCCATGCTTATACGATGAGGATTAGGGCATGCGGCCACGTTATATATATATATATGTAACGCCCGAACGGGCCGTTACTGCCTTACCGGGCACCTGGTAATACAACATCGAGAAAACCCGTGGAAAATAAAACATGAATCATGAAACAAGAGATATAATAAATAAGCAGGCGACCAAAACGATTTGCCTTGATATACATAAAACGAACAGTTTAATCCTTTTACAACCCCTACAGCAGTTCTACAGACCTCTAAGATTTACAACGACTATGACGGACAGGGCCCGCCATACCACTGAATGTACAAGAACCTACAACTCATGGAACACATACCAAAAGATAAGCCTCCGGAGAAAACGGAGCTTCCCAAAACGCTGAATCGAGATCCAAGGCGAGGATCACGGCCGATGTACCTCTACTGCGGCATGAGCGGCCCGAAGGAGGTCGATACAGCGGTACCAAGTATGTGGAATCAAATCGTAAATGAAATCATAATAGCTTAAAAGCGGGAGACATGTATGATAACCAAAATCGACGCAACATAAAAACGATCCAAGTCGGGGACTCACGCCAAAGTCACCACTCAAATATAACTATGGGTCTCACGCCCATACATCCATCATGTTCGCATCGTGGCGCGTGCCGGAATCGCCTCGGTGTAGACATGTCCATGATGCAACAATAATAACAAGGCGTGGCCACACGCCGGAATCTGCATCGGTGTAGAGCATGCCCATGTAACCTCCATAACAATATCTCGGGTGGTCAACCACGCCGCAGCCACATGCCCCCGGAATCTGCATCGGTGTGAACCGTCCATGTTGCATTAATAACCATATATCGGGTAATCAACCGACGCGTGGCCGCATGCCGGAATCTGCATCGGTGTAGACACGCCCATGTGACATCAACAACAAGACAAGAATCAAAATGGAAACATACAGTGGAATTCTCCGTCATCGCCAAAGACGTCCAGTAAGTTCTCAACAAGTCAGCGGCCCTCTATCGAGAGCGGTAACACAGTACCACACTTGCACAACAAAGGCTCTCATCACAAGCATAGGCAAGTTTCACAACAACAAGCCTGAGTAAGTTTCACAACAACAAGCATAGGCAAGTTTCACAACAACAAGCATAGGCAAGTTTCACAGCAACAAGATAGGCAAAGTTTCACACAACTCAAAGTACTTTCATTTTATGCCAAAGTCGGGTTTTAACTCCTAAAGTACTAAATGACGTTAAATTCATTAAAAGAGATCCATTACTTAAAAAGTCACCCGATACAGTAGTATTAGAATGACCAACCCATTTCCTTTTAAAAATCAAGTAACAACATTCTTTTCCTAAGTTCCGGTTTACTAGTTTCAATTACTCAAGCTTCTCATTTTCAAATGGTTTCATAGTTCCCAAACTTAATCACCTGATTCCTTTTTAGAACAATTGAGTAATATATGTCTCACGTGAGAGTAGGTTATTCTTGTTTACAACATTCTTATTACGTGACAATGATCTAGAAAATGTATATCATTTTGTCTCATCTTAGTTTCTATGCGGATGGAGGTTTCTCTTGGTTTTAATACAATTCATCATTTTTCAATACATTTTCCTTTATTACTTATTTGGGTGATGCTCGATACACATTCTGATTTCCGAAATCAGTAAAACATTATCCCTTTAAATAAAACCAAGTACTCATTACTCACGAATGAGGTTTCACACAAACATTCACATTAAAACAAATAAGTTAAGTCTCTTATCTTATAAGATCAAGTCTCTTAACTTCTAACATCAAGAAACCATTTTCTTTACCTCTCTTAAGACATTATACCTAACTCCCCATAAAGCTAGTATAACTCTTTTTAAAACCTTTAAAACCAGTGTTACTCTCCCTTCCAAAACGATTTATAAATCTTTGAAATACATCAAGTTCTTTATTATAACTAGCGATTATAATTCACATCGATTACCTTTTTAAAACCACAGTATTTTCTTACCTACATAAAGTTATTATAACCAACTTCCCATAAAGCGTTATAACACTTTATGTTTTAAGAACAATCAAACACGATTAACACATGCGTCTACCGTACTACATAGTTCACACATATCATGCTGAAGAGATAGGAAGAGGTTCACATACCTCGCGACGATTGTCGACTAATAGCAAACGCTAAGTACCTCAAACCGCCGGCTACTCTAAGCCAAGTGGATCACTCACACGTAGTACTTGACCTATAAGGCCACAAGGCGCTTATTAACATCTAGATCTCAACGTTCCATAATCTCTGGAAAATTCGGCGCACCTCCCCCCAGCGCCGAAATCTCCTTCTCATCGAGGCGGCTACCAAGCCAACCGAGGGGTTTACGCTTAACGGGGCGTGTACAATTCTACTACGATAATACAACACAAGTCTCTTGTAATGTCCCATGTAATTACTGATTCGATTCGATTCTTAATTCTTCAGGCTTAAGTCAAAAGACATTGCCCACGATTACTAAGTATAGTTCTATATATAGTATACTTGACTATATATTCAAACATGAAATTTCCAATTACAATAGAAGGGCGGTAGTGTTTACCTCGATAAGCCCAAAATTATCCAAGTATAAAGTCGATCTGAGCAACGCTTAGCTCCTACTCAGCGCTCCAAACAACCCTTAGAAGTTCTAACCAACTTCTACTTACAACTTCAACAACGGGTGAAGATTTCCTCAGGGTTGCGTTTTTGTGGCTAAAGGCAGTATAATCGTATTTTACGGGCTTTTTATAAGTGTAACCTGGGGAATACTACACGGTATTTGGGCCAAGGTATTTGGACATTATAACATGATTAGGAGAGTATTTCTATACCACAACAAGGGGTATTATACGAAAACAACTAGGCTAGGGGGTACCCGGCGAGGCACCATGAGGGGAGGGTAGTGTGGCGGACCAATCTGCTCACAAGAGGGAGGAGTATTTTCTTGGAATTTCACAAGTGTGGATGAAGAATAACTCTTGCATTAGAGGGTATTTATAGCAAAACCAAAAGCCAACCAATGGCCAAGATCCTTCCAAGTGTATAGCAAGTGTAAGGCCAAGATCAAGCCAAGTGCACCCTAACCCTACTCCACAAAACATGGCACAAAACAAGCCACAAAACAAGGCACAAAACCATGAACCAATCGGCCCGAGGCCAAGCCTCCTCTTTCACGAGTCAATGAGGGTGACAAGTGTCACCTCCCGTTGATCCAAAAATGTTTCGCTCGGAAAAATCCGTAAAAATACTAAATGACATAGCCGGAATTTTCCCAACGTGGTAATGTGGAAAGCGTTTCGTCGACGACTCTATTAAACACTTGTGCCCAAATTTCGAACCAAAGCCAATTCTTAAGGCAAAAAATTTATACGTGCATACGCATACATACTCTGGAAATACGAGGGTATAACATTCTTCCCTTAGAAACATTTGTCGAATGTTCCTGAGTCTCAAAACAACGGCGTCGATTATAGTCTTCAACGCTATCGTGCGAAAACAATCATGCCACACTGGTCACAAAAACACACGTTCACTTCTCCGCTCTCGCGGTGCACGTCACGAACACTCGAACTCGTTCAGTGTCGTACCGCATCACAATGCGCTAACACTTCCCAACCCTTGGAGTCACTACCTCAAACTTGGTCATCTCACTAACCTCGATTTCCCCTAAGGCCATTCCGGCCTTCACGAACCGATCGATCGAGCGTATCCACGAACTTCATCGATGGTCATCTAAACTTGGGCTAGCACCGCCGTGACCTGCCACAGGCGGGACCACTGAGCTGACCCTTCTCAAGCGGGGCGGGTTGACGCAACATGGCTGACCCGACCATGTAGCGCCAACTCTCTAATTTCTTGATCGAACAATCTTACCTCTACAGTCGTGAAAGCTACCACTTCCATTTCACTACCGAGGGACTTACCCTTTTCACTAACGGTTTCTAAATCATATTTAGCACAAAGCTATCCAAACATATCATTAAACACATCAACAACATCAATACACACAAAACTTTAGAGGGTTAAGGATATACACAAACTAGGCTGTTGAGGACCGCTAAAGCTAGGAACTTCCGCGCGACCTCTGGTGGCCATGGCGCTCTAGTAGTACGTGCTATCCTACGATGCTACTCGGACGGTCTCGTCATATGGCCACATGGCGCCAAGAATAACAAGCTCCGCGGTACTACGACACTCTCAGAAATGCGGTCTACCACATCGACCACGAGGTAGGGGTATTGCATCGGCCAACACCCTACTCGCGAACATCGAAACACAGGAGCCACGACCGCTCTGAATATCCCCGAGGTCCGAAGGCTGCGGAGGACCACTCTGCAATGGCGGAGGTACATAACTAATCTGCTTGGCGGTCCGCCTCGAAAGTCGCCAAAATATCCGGCCGTCTTGGCCTTAACCTGTGGCGGTCCGCTGCGTCGATCTGCGCTCGCCGCACCAGTGCGTGAGCACGAATGCGAGCAATGTCCATGCTGCGGTGAAGAAACACGAACAACTCTGCTAGGTAATCATCGAGCCTGTAACATGTCGGTGCACTCGATCCTCCATACTAGCTACTAATGCGGGAACATACAAGACGATGAGTCGAACTCCACATTGTACTCGAGCTATGCGCGTTCTGCCTCAACATCAAAAATGTCGGCCCGAGCCCTCCTCATTTGTGGAGGCAAGAAATATGCGAGAAGGCCCGAAAACTTCGTCCCAAGCGGTGGAAGTGCATGCTCTCCAGGAAAGCTCGCGAGTCAAACGATCGGCTGCGGTATCGCGCGGCCGATCACGAACAAATATCACGCAGACTCGATCTCGAAGCCTTGATCACCCGCATGATCCTCTGCGGCGGCGGATGAACTCCTGCGGATCATCCTCGGCCTCGACCGTAAAACTGAGCGGGCTACAACTAAGAAATCCGTAGCCTCAGTATGCGCCTCGGGTGCACTTCACAGTCTTCTTTGGGCTGAGGCTGCTGCGTCGGCCTATCCTCATATCGGCCTGACCACGGCCATGGTGGGCCGTCTCGCATGTGACCCATCTCCCCGCTCGGTGTGGGGCTGGAGGCTCAGTCTTGTAGTCTCGGCGGCCATTGCTGCGGCTCTAAACTCTGGTCTTTGGCGGCGTCATAAAACTTCGCGTCGAAGCACTACTCGGTCTTGGCCAGGGCTGCGCCTCGTACTCCTGAATCACTAGCGGCTCCTCGGTGCCTTGCCTCAGGCCACTGGTTGCCTTCGCGAGGCATAGCGGTAAAAACGAAACACGTCGAGAGGTCCAACTTACAACACGACTCTACAGGCGATCTCGAATGAGAAGAATGAAACCAATCCTAAATGTCCTATAGCCTCGATTATAGATGTGGTGCACAACACCGATAATCGAACTACTGAACGCGATGCAGTAGACACTTTCAGAGGACTAGCGCTCACGATACCACTTTGTAACGCCCGAACCGGGCAGATTCTGGTGCCTTACCCGGGCACCCTAGTGATACAACATCGAGAAAACGGCGGAAAATAAAACATGAATCATGAAACAAGAGATATAATAAATAAGCAGGCCAACCAGCGATTGCCTTGGTATATACATAAAACCCGAGCAGTTTAATCCTTTTACAACCACCTTGTGATTCTCTGACCTCTAAGATTTACAACGACTATGGCGGACGGGGCCCGCCATACCCCGAATGTACAAGAACCTACTCGTGGAACACATACCAAAAGATAAGCCTCGGAGAAACGGAGCTTCCCAAAACTGGCGAGATCCTAAGGCGAGGATCCACGGCCGATGTACCTCTACTGCGGCATGAACGCGGCCAGGAAGTCGGTCTGACGGTACAGTATGTGAAGCCAAATCGTAAATGAAATCATAATAGCTTAAAAAGCGGGAGACGTGTATGATAACCAAAATACAAGACGCAACATAAAAGCGATCAAGTCGAGGACTCACGCCTCAAGTCACCACTCAAATATAACTATGGGTCTCGCCCATACATCCATCATGTTCGCATCATGGCGCGTGCCGGAATCGCCTCGGTGTAGACATGTCCGTGATGCAATAATAACAAGGCGCGTAGGCCCACGTACCGGAATCGCGCCGGTGTAGGCATGCCCATGTAACCTCCATAACAATATCTTGGGTGGTCAACCTGCCGCGTAGCCACATGCCCCGAATCTGCATCGGTGTAGACACGTCCGTGTTGCGGTAATAACCATATATCGGGTAATCAACGACGCGTGGCGCGTGCCGGAATCTTGCGTCGGTGTAGACATGTCGTATGACATCAACAACAAAGCGATAATCAAAATGGAAACATACGGTGGAATTCTCCATCACCGCCAAGACGTCCAAGTAAGTTCTCAACAAGTCAATGGCCTCTATCGAGAGCGGTAACGAAGTACCACTTGCACAACAAAGGCTCGTCATCACAAGCATAGGCAAGTTTCACAACAACAAGCGCGGGCAAGTTTCACAACAACAAGCATAGGCAAGTTTCACAACAACAAGCATAGGCAAGTTTCACAACAACAAGCATAGGCAAGTTTCACAACAACAAGCAAAGGCAAGTTTCACACAACTCAAAGTACTTTCATTTTATGCCAAAGTCCGGGTTTTAACCTAAAGTACTACGTACGTTAAATTCTGTTAAAAGAGATCCATTACTTAAAAAAAAAGTCACCCGATACCCGTAGTATTAGAATGACCAACCCACATTCCCTTTTAAAAATCAAGTAACAACATTCTTTTCCTAAGTTCGGTTTAGTTTCAATTACTCAAGCTTCTCATTTTCAAATGGTTTCATAGTTCCCAAACTTAATCACTTGATTCCTTTTTAGAACAATTGAGTAATATATGTCTCACGTGAGAGTAGGTTATTCTTGTTTACAACATTCTTATTACAATGACCATGATCTAGAAAATGTATATCATTTTGTCTCATCTTAGTTTCTATGCGGATGGAGGTTTCTCTGGTTTTAATACAATTCATCATTTTTCAATACATTTTCCTTTATTAACTTGCGGTGATGCGTCGATACACATTACGATTTCGAAATCGGTAAAACATTATCCCTTTAAATAAAACCAAGTACTCATTACTCACGAATGAGGTTTCACAAACATTCACATTAAAACAAATAAGTTAAGTCTCTTATCTTATAAGATCAAGTCTCTTAACTTCTAACATGATAAACCATTTTCTTTACCTCTCTTAAGACATTATACCTAACTCGTAAAGCTAGTATAACTCTTTTTAAAACCTTTAAAACCAAGTGTTACTCTCCCTTCCAAAGCGATTTATAAATCTTTTGAAATACATCAAGTTCTTTATTATAACTTCTTGATTATAATTCACATCGATTACCTTTTTAAAACCACAAAGTATTTTCTTACCTACATAAAGCGTTATAACCAACTTCCCATAGCGTTATAACACTTTATGTTTTAAGAACAATCAAACACGATTAACACGTATCGTCTACCGTACTACATAGTTCACGTATCATGCTAGAAGAGATAGGAAGAGGTTCGCATACCTCGCGACGATTGTCGACTAATAGCAGCGCTCAAGTACCTCAAGCATGGCTAATCCTTAAGCCATGTGGATCACTCCACAAGTAGTACTTAAACCTATAAGGCAAAAAGGCGATTATTAAAATATATATCTCAACGTTCCTTAATCTCTGAGAAAATTCGCGCACCTCCCCACAGCGCAGAATCTCCTTCTCTATCGAGGCGGCTACCAAGCCAACGAGGTTTTACGCCTAACTTGGGGCGTGTACAATTCTACTACACAAGAATACAACACAAGTTCATGAATGCGGTCCTATGTAATTACTGATTGATTCGATTCTTAATTCTTGAGCTTAAGTCAAAAGACATTGCCACGATTACTAAGTATAGTTCTATATATAGTATACTTAGACTATATATTCAAACATGAAATAACCAATTACAATAGAAGTACAGTCGAGTTTACCTCGATAAGCCCACAATTATCCAAGTATAAAGTCGATCAAGAGCAACGCTTAGCTCCTACTCGAGCGCTCCAAACAACCCTTAGAAGTTCTAACCAACTTCTTACAACTTCAACAACGGGTGAAGATTTCCTTAGGGTTTCGTTTTTGTGGCTAAAGGAAGTATAATCGTATTTCTGGGCTTTGTATAAGTGTAACCTTGGGAATACTACAAGGTATTTGGGCCAAGGTATTTGGACATTATAACAATATTAGGAGAGTATTTCTATACCACAATGGGGTATTATCTGAAAACAACTAGGCTAGGGGTACCCTTGGCCAAGGCACCATGAGGGGAGGGTAGTGTGGCGGACGAATTGCTCACAAGAGGAGGAGTATTTTTCTTGGAATTTCACAAGTGTGGATGAAGAATAACTCTTTGCATTAGAGGGTATTTATAGCAAAACCAAAAGCCAACCAATGGCGAGATCCTTCCAGTGTATAGCAAGTGTAAGGCCAAGATCAAGCCAAGTGCACCTAACCCCTACTCCACAAAACATGGCACAAAACAAGCCACAAAACAAGGCACAAAACCATGAACCAATCGGCCAAGGCCAAGCCTCCTCTTTCTGCAGTCCAATGAGGGTGACAGTGTCACCCTCGTTAATCAAAAATGTTAGTCGCTCGGAAAAATCCATAAAAATACTAAATGACATAGCCGGAATTTTCCCAACGTAAGTATGGAAACGTTTCGTCGACGACTCTATGGCACTTGTGCCCAAATTTCGAACCAAAGCCAATTCTTAAGGCAAAATTTAATACGTCACGCCTACGTACATACTACTGAAAATACGGGGTATAACAATATATATATATATATATATATATATATATATATATGTGTGTGTGTGTTGTATATGTGTACGCCGACAGTGAGGTAGGATGCCACAGGCGCGTCACATGGTTATATGTTACACTACGGTGTCGCGGTGATGTGGGATTCCACGGGCAGGAGATATATATATGTATTGTGTATGTGTTCGCCGGCAGTGAGGTAGGATGCCACGGGCGCGTCACATGGTTATATGTTACACTTGTTGTAGGCGATGATGGGGATTCCACGGACGCGCTTTTGTGTGACTTGATCGCGTTCCAGATTGGGTCGGGTAGTATATGCGTCCCTCCATAAAAGGCCGGATTATGTTATGAAAGATAAGTAAGTTATATGGTAATGAACTTAATGATTTTTCCCTAAGCATGTACGTAAGAATGTGACTATAACTTTTATTGAAAAATGGGAAAAGATGATAAGGTACGATTAAGTTCACGAGATGGTAATGTACGGTAGGATCGATATGTACCCTTTTATACTTGCCTGTCATTCTTTTATCTGATTATGATTTGTTTCTGTACCTTATTTTCAGTTCCATATTAAATTTTGTTATCGACCGCTTCGAAGCTGCGTTCATGTCCGCGAGTTTAGGTACTGTGATTGTGGATCCGCGAGCTTAGGATCCCGATTCAGCATTTGAGATGGCTCCATGTTAGGAGTTGTCATGGCTATGTATATTCGAAGTGCACGGGGTCTTGTCCGTCATATTATTTGTTCAAATCTTAAGTGCTGTATTCATCGTAAATTTGGGTAGCTAGAGTTGTTTTTACATTGTTAAGCAGTGTAGACCCTTTCGGGTAATTTTTATGATTATGGCAGCCTTATCGGCTTGGCCTTGGTTTTAAAAAAAAAAGTGTGTTATTTATCTTCCGCAGTTTGTTATGTTGTATGATTAGAAGAGTGCCCAGGTAGGGTACCAGTCGCGGCCCGGGGTCGGGTCGTGACACCTACTCCTGGGACTATTTCACCCGTAGGTCGTATGGACGCGTGAGGTAATTTCTCGCGATAGGACTAGTCACCGCATAGGACTATTTCACCCGCATGAGCCCTACGGACTCGCATGAGGTATTCCTCGCATCGTGGGGAGTAAATCCACGGAATATGCAAATGCCACAAGCCCGGGGAATGACCCCGTAATGAACAATATATCACAAGCACAACCGGCTACTATAAATAACATAAGCAAGTTAGGAAACCCCTTAACTTCTCATTAGACTTAATTAGCATGCACTCTCATTTCTTTTAACTTAAGGCACTATCGTATCATGAAAGATCCGGGAATTTAACCCAAAGTACTACGTACTTCTATTCTTTTAAAATGACTCTTTTTCATATAAAACCCCAAGATACTAATAACCGTAGTATCAAGTCATATCTACTTTTCCAGACAAGTCACAATACCTTTTAGAAATACATTTATAGGTTTCTAAACCAAGTGACCTTTTCTGTAAAACTTTAAGCTATTGATGCCTTTAAATCAATATTTGTCATTCTTTATTTCAAGTCATTTACCCTTTTTTACATTACTAGAATAACCCATTTTTTTAACTTCCCATAAAGTTGTTATAACCAACTTCCCATAAAGTCGTTATACTAACTTTATGCTTTAAAAACTAAAACCTCTTTAACCTTTAAAACAAGTGAGTTAATTTTCTAACTCAACCAACTTGGACATTCTCAAAACAAGTCAAGGATATCAAATGAAACTGAATTCATTTAAATCTCGTGCGTCTACCGTACTTATACATTGATAACTATTCATGCTCAAAAGATAAGAAAAGTTCCACATACCTCTTCGGTTCAATCCACTTGCTAAGTCCAATATGTTGTACGTAGTATGTCAACTTATAATGACCATAATACGTCTATTAACTTCTAGCTTCAAACGTAGAGTATTCTAAGTGTAAAGTCACTTATTCTACGGAAAATCGGGCAGCACTTCCTTTGTTTCTACTTACTTTTCCACCTTTTTCAAGGCTCGAATTCAATAGCCAAACATGCCACATTTAAGGCTCAACAATGTAGCTAACAAAAAGGGGATTACACGCCTAACAAGACGTGTAATATTCTGCCCCACAATTGATATCAAACTAGTCCAATAATTCAATGTCATTCTCGGCAATTCGAGGTACAACAACACAAAGTCTTTTCCAATTCTTTTTCAATCCAAGTTGTTTAGTCTAACATGTTATATAGCTGCAATCGATAATAACAACTACAATCCTTTCCTTATATGACATGCGACGACTAAAACTAATAACTAAATCGAATTACAATCTTAAGGTTAAACATGCAACTTTCGGATTCCATCCGAATATTCCATAACATTTCAATCATCAATATATATCTCATGCTTGTGTATATCCATAACTAAAATAATATGTAATCTTATAACATTAAGAGAACAAGATTGTTACCTTGACAAGCCTTAATCCAACTCCAAGATTCAAAGTCGCTCCTTAGAAACTTAGCCCCTTTCCTTCACGCTCCAATCCGCTATTTGAAGCCTCTAGAAGTTCACAAATAACTTTCCTTCAATTTCCACACAAAACTATGAAAACGACTTAGGTTTTCACATTGTGACAAATTTAAAAATGAAGCTTTTTCGGGATCTTTCTATTGATATATCCTTACAATACCCTTAGGAACCTTGGTTCAAAGTGTTGTGAATTATGAACCACAAATGAAAATTTATGTCCTTCAAATGGAGCCTAACTCGAGAGCTCAAGAACAAGAACAATATTTTCTTGAAATTTTTTCTAAGTGTGGAAGACTTGTCTTGCTACTAGTGTGCTTATATAATTAAATGGAGGGTCTAGATCAAAACACTTGTGTGGTCTAAGATGAAGGAATTCAAATATCAAGCCAAGTGGGCTCTTTGACTTAGTCAATAATATCAAGCTTTGGGCTTACAAGACTTGATCATCCAAGCTTTGGTCAAATGACCTTCTTGTCCTTGATCTAATTCATCCAAGACCATCCAAGGGGGGTGACACGTGTCATCCTCCCATTCGTCGTAATATTTCGTTTCCCGACATTTCCATAATTTCGATAAATTCTACAAGTCTCAAATCTTAACGTCCTGATTTCATACATACGTTCTTATATACATGTCCTGGGATTGCGGGGCGTAACAAGGGTCATAGTGTACCGGCCTCACCCTCTCCACAACTAGGGGAATGTCGAGATATCGAAAAGGCATAGTGCCGGTATCAAAACTAGTAATCTGCTTAATATCATCAAGTTCGTGTTCCGTAATACCAGTCGTGTACAAGCTGGACATGATGGAATTGGAACTAAGACCCGAGCATTTCTGAAAGTCTTGAAGGCATTCCATGAGGATCCAGACGGAAGTAGTGTCCCCTCTCGACATAAGAAGCAAATCATCGGCGAATGCAATGTGGGTGATCCTTAAGCTTTTGCACTTGGGGTAGTAGTGGAATACCGGTGTCTGAGTGTTCTTGTTGATCATCCTCGAGAGATATTCCAGGCAAATAACAAACAAGGTAGGGGAGAGAGGGTCCCCCTGTCTGAGCCCCTTTCAGCCCTTAAAATGGTCGTGTAATCTCCCGTTGATAGAAATCGAATATGAAGTCGTGGAGACGCACTCCATAATCCAAGCCACCGGCCTTTCCAAGAAATTCAAACCAATCAAAATAGCCATGAGGAATTCCCAATTCATCGAGTCGAAGGCCTTTCGGAGATCAAATTTGAGCATGCATCTACTAGAGGCCCTCATGTGGTTGTAACCCCTCAAAAGCTCTTGAGCTAGGTATATGTTGTCAGACATACTTCTGCCCTGGACAAAAGCCTCCTGAGCTGGATCAATGAGAAAGTTCAAAACCGGCACCAACCGTGAAGCAATAATATTGGTGATGACCTTGTACAAGATGTTACAACACGAAATAGGTCTGTAGTCGCCCACCGTTGAGCAGTGGGTAGATTTAGGAATAAGGGTTATGGTAGTGTGATTGATCTGTTTGAGAAGCTTTCCCGAATTGAAGAACTCTTTAACCGCAAATACGTAACTCCCGCGACAATATTCCAAGCCTTCGAAGAAACCCAAAGAGTAGCCATCCCACGGGAGCTTTGTCTTCCCCAATACCGAATAATGCCCCTTTAATCTGTGCGTCCATTACATTTCTAATGAGATTGTCACGACCCGAACCCGGGCCCGTGACTGGTGCCTTACCCCGGGCACCCTAGTTATACAACATCAGAGAAAATCAATGGAAATAAAACATAGACATGTAACAAGAGATTTGATAAATAAACAAAGCAACTAAAAAAATAGCTTGCCTTGATATATATACATAAAAACCCGAACAGTTATCCTTTTTACAAATTCTGCCCACAATAGTACTACAGACCTCTAAGAAAGTGACAACAACTATGACGAGACAGGGCCCCGCCATACCCCTGAATGTACAAGAACCTACAGACTCAGGGTAACATACCAAAAGATAAGCCTCCGAAGAAACGGGGCTTCCCAACACGCTGAACTGTGATCCTATGAGCGAGGATCCACAACCGATGTACCTTTACCTGCGGCATGAACGCATCCCCCCGAAGGAGGTCAGTACAACAGGTACCAAGTATGTGAAACTGTAAAAAAGTGTAAATGAAATCATAATAGTCTATATAAAGCAGGAGACATGTATGATAACCAAACTACAGTTCACAACATAAAAGCAGTCATGTCAAGTCAGGGACTCACGCCCTCAAGTCATCCCTCATGCCCGTGGAACTCCTTCCTCACTGCCGACAGTCTAGGTATAAATCGTGTGGAATACGTGTCCCGGCCCATCCCATGGGACTCGGTAAAGAATCATGTGAAATACGTGTCCCGGCCCATCCCATGGGACTCGGTGAAGAATCAGATGAAATACATGTCCCGGCCCATCTCATGGGACTCGGTGAAGAATCAGATGGAATACGTGTCCCGGCCCATCTCATGGGACTCTGTGAAGAATCAGATGGAATACGTGTCCCGGCCCATCTCATGGGACTCGGTGAAGAATCAGATGGAATACGTGTCCCGCCATCTCACGGGACTGGTAGCATAGAAATACAACACTTGCACAACAAAGGCTATCACCACAAGCTTAGGCAAGTTACACACAACTCGAGGTTATTTTATGCCCAAGTCCAGTTACGACCCCAAAGTATTACGTCGTTAAATGCTTTTAAAGATCCATTTCTTTTATAAAGGTCACGATACAGTAGTATTAAAATAGAGTGACTATATTTTTAAGTAAACCAAAACCCTTTCCTTTTCAACATCAAGTAACAACATTCTTTCCATAAGTTCAAGTTTGCCTAATTTCAAGTACTTAAGTCTCTTATTTTAGAAAGGTTTCGTAGTTCATAGTCTTAATCACTTAAGAATATAATTCTCTTTTAAATAATTTGAGAAACATATGCCTTATATGTGAGTAGGTTATTCTTATTCAAAATCAATCTTATTAAAGCAATGCATGATCTAGGAAATGTAATATCATTTTGTCTCATCTTAGCTTCATGCGGATGGAGGTTTCTACCGGTTTTAATAATACTTAATTATTCAATACATTTCTTTATTAGCGCTACAGTTGGTTTGTTCGATACTTATTCTCGATTTCCAAATCAAGAAACATTATTCCTTTTAAAACCAAGTACTCATTACTCACGAATGAAGTTTCACACTTTTAACAAAATTCATATTAATTCAATTAAGTCAAGTCTCTTATCTTTTAAGATCAAGTCTCTAAACCTCTTAAAATCAATAAACCATTCTTTTTATATCTCTTAAGTCGTTATACCTAACGTCCCATAAAGCTAGTATAACTCTTAAGCTTTCAAACCAAGTATTATTCTTCTTTCAAAAGGATTCTTAATTCTTTGAAATACTTCAAGATTCTTATTATTCAGCTTAAGTCAAAAGACATCGCCGTAAAACTACATTCAGTTAACACACGACGTCTACCGTACTATATATATATTCTTTTAAAATACTTCCATTCTTATTATTCAGCTTAAGTCAAAAGACATTGCGTAAACTACATTCGCTTAACACACGACGTCTACCGTACTATATATATATTCTTTTAAAAATATCATGCTCAAGAGGATAGGAAGAATCACATACCTCGCGACGACATCGACTATTAGCCAAACGCCCACGGCTATAACCCTACTAGCCTTGTCCACCTTTTTAAGTAGCACATGCTACTCGCTAACATTCAACCTATAAAGGTTATACCACTATCAAAGTCTAGACTACTCAGTAGAATATTCTAAGCGGAGGTTCTCTATTCTACGGAAAATCGGGCAAAGACTTCCTACCCGTTAAGCTACACAAGTCTCATCAGAATACATCCTATGTAAGTACAGTTCAATCTTCTTCTTTAATATTCTTCTGACGTGATTTCAGTTCAATTTTTTTCTGTAATATCCTTCTATTACAGTTCAATTCTCTTCTATGAATCTTATATTCATTTCTATATAATTCACAAAGATGTAATTTCCAATTACAATAAGGATAGGATTATTTACCTCGGTAAGCCCAAAATTATCCAAGTTTAATGTCGATCCTGAGCAAGGTTTAGCTCCTACTCCGGGTGCTCCAACCCGCTCCAAACAACCCTTAGAAGTTCTACACACTTCTACTAAGTACTCCAACCAATTATGGAGATTTTTTCATAGGGTTTCGTTTAGTGGCTAAAGGAAAGTATAGTAGTATTTTCCGGGCTTTTTGTAAAGAGGGTACTTGGAAATTCTACAAAGGTTTTGGGCTAGAGTATTTTGGCATTACAACAATACTTGGAGAAGTATTTCTCAACCAAGGGGGGGTAGTATTTCGACTAGAACAACTAGAGGGGGGGTATTTCTCGGCAAGGGCCTCAAAGGGGAGGGGGAGCTTGGACGAGAGCCTCGCTAAGAGGGGAGGCAATTTTAGACTAGGAAATGTCTAAGTGTGGATGAAGAAGTTCATCAACTAAGGGGGGTATTTATAGGCCAACCAATGGCCAAGATCAAGACAAGTGGTAGACAAGTGTAGGGTGGGGATTTGGACAAGTGTAAGTGGGTCCCACTTGCTCATCAACTACACAAAATATCTACAAAATATCCTACCTAATCCTTGACCAAGGAAAAGGCACAAAAACGTGTAAAGAATGCCCACTTTGCTCCATTGAGGTGACAAGTGTCACCCTCCCGCTGGTCCAAAATATTTCATCTCTCGGAAAAATCCGCAAAAATAATAAATGACATAGCCGTATTTTTCCTTCGCAAAGTCCGGAAAACGTTTCGCCTGAAAAACGACTCTTTCGCTAGTTGTGCACAAAATTTCGGTCCTTGCCTAACTTAAGGCTTAAACTTTATACGCACGCCTCACGCACATACTGGAAATACGGTATAACATTCTCCCTCCTTAGAAACATTCGTCCGAATGTTCCTTCTCAAGACAGATAACGATAAAGTTCTCATAACAAGTTGCCAATGCCACACTGCCACAAATAACACACGCGAAAACACTTAACCAAGTCCACGAGAAATCATTCCTACATCACAAAAGCTTCCACCTGGTCTAAAGGATACTCCTCGTGATCTTCACTCCACAACAAATTGATCTCCTTTATTCTCGCTAACACACGTTCTCTTATTTCCTCACTGTCGTACTTTCTCGAACACTTGAACTCTTTCTAGTATACGTACCATACCTCGCCGTCACTTCCGCCCCAAAATTTCTGGAGCCACTACTTCCAAACTTGGTCATCTTACTAGCATCTATCTTCTTTAAGGCCATTTCCGGCCTTCACGATCCGATTCTGGCCGAACATATCCACGAACTCATACGATGGTCACCTAAACCTGGGCCTAGCACCCTCGTGACTTCGCCGTGGGGACCACCTCGAATCGACCCACCACATTTCGTGTCGCGTTGACCGCGATCGTCCTCAACCCGACCGCTATCGCGCTAAACACTTGTTCCCGATCCTAATAATCTCATAACTCAAGTCAGAAAACCTAGTGGTCTTCTTAGCTCAACTACCCTCTTTCATTTCAAACCACTCAGGGACTTATCACACAATTATATCCCACGTATACTATGCACCCCGACAAAGGTCAACACAAACATAATTCTTTTACTCAAGATGACCTCGCATCTAAGGTCTCTATGTGTAATATTCTAAGGTTCACAATTTCTAGGTACCCCAACCTTACCCTTTACTAACCAGGCCTATAAATCACAATTTAACATAATGCTATCTGAACATAATACTTAGCACATCATCACATCATCAACGCATACTAGTCTTTAGAGGGGTAAGAATATACCTGTATCAACTGCTTCATTTTCCCTTCGTCGCTCTAACCATAATCCCGCTCGCAGGCATAGCTATAGAAGGCGATTTAACTCGCATCGACTTAGGCCGAGTCATTCTCGCTGCATCCTTCCTATTAGACCATTACATGGCCCTCGACGGCCGCAGAAAACAAGCACCGAAAAAGACGACATTCCTCGACGACGTCGCCACATCGCATACACCGAGGAAACATGAATCCGGCTGGCTAGAACCCATGTATACCGAACTAAGCCTCGAGCCACGATCAGCCTCAATACCCAACGCCCCAAGGCGCGGAGGACCATTCGCACTAGCGGAGGTACATAACTAGTTCTGGCCGAGGCGCCCGCTTGAAAGTTACCAAAGGACCTCGTTGTTCTCGCCTCTTCGCCGATCCCGTCATTCCGTCGACCTCTCCGTGCCTCACATCCTAGTGCATGAGCTTGCACGCGGCAATATCCATGCCCGATCAAGAGCTACACCTGCATAAGCCTCGCCAAGTAATCATCTAGCCCTGATGTAGTGTACTCGCCCTCCATATCGCCATTACACGGGGACATACCGAGCTAATGAGTCGAACTCCACATTGTACTTCTAACCGCCCGCCCGCCCCGCTCAACGTCAAAAATATGTCGGCCGAGCCTCTCATCCGTGGGCAAGAAATGTGCAAGAAAAGCCCTTGAGAACTCGTCCCATACGGTTGGAAGTGCATGCTCTCCCCGGGACAACTCCCACGAATCAAACCAGTCGACTGCAGTATCTCGCTGCTGATGCGAACCCAATACCACCGACTCTGCTTCTGAGGCTCTGATCACTCACGATCCGTAGCTGTCGGATAAACTCTGAGGTCATCCTAAGCTCTCGATCCATAGAACATCGGGCGCTACAACTCAAAAAGTCCCGTAGTCTCAAATCGCTCGCCGGGGTGAACTACGGTGCTATCGGGCCGGAATGGCTGATTCAAATTTATCTCATATCTCGCCACGACCGCCAAGAATCGGGCCATCTCCTTGTACTTATCTCATCCGCTTCCAGCCGGACCGAGGCTCAGTATCAGAGTCTCGCAGCCATCGCTGCGCTCTAAACTCGCTGGCCGCGCGGCCGCAAAACTCGCCGTCAAGCACTATCTCGTAACGACCGCCTTCGCCTCAGAACCTCCGTGCTCTACTCGCAGCCTCACGCTTTGCCCTTCTCTGGCCCGGTTTTACGCGAGGCATAATCGTAAAGGAAATGAATATGTCGAGGGTCCAACTTATCACACAACTCTAAGGCACGATCCTGCAATGAGAAGAATGGAAACCAATCCTAAATGTCCTATAGCCTCCTCGACATAGATGTGGTGCACAACACACCGATAATCAAGACTCTACTAGACACGGTCAGACACTTTCCTAGGATTAATCGCTCGATACCACTTTTGTCACGATTCAACCCGCCCGTGATCGTGACTTACCCCGGCACCCTAGTGATACAACATCGAGAAAATCAGCTAAATAAAACATAGACATGTAACAAGAGATTTGATAAATAAACAAAGCAACCAAAACAGTTGCCTTCGATATATATACATAAAACCCGAACAGCTTATCCTTTTTACAAATTCCGCCACAATAGTACTACACTTCTAAGAAAGTGATAACAACTATGACGGACGGGCTCCCGCCATACCTCGAATGTACAAGAACCCACTGCACTGTGGTAACATACTAAAAGATAAGCCTCCAAGAAACGGCTTCCTAACACGCAATCGTGATCCTATGAGCGAGGATTCACAACCGATGTACTTTACTCGGCATGAACGCACTTCGGGGAGGTCAAGACAACAGTACCAAGTATGTGAAATCAGAAATCAGAAATGAAATCATAATAGTCTATATAAAGCGGAGACATGTATGATAACCAAACTACGATCACAACATAAAGCGATCATGTCAAGTCGTGGACTCACGCCTCAAGTCATCCTCACGCCCGTGGAACTCCTTCCTCACCGCCAGCCTAGGTATAAATCGTATGGAATACGTGTCCCGCCCATCCCATGGGACTCGGCAAAGAATCATGGAATACGTGTCCCGCCCATCCTACGGGACTCGGTGAAGAATCGATGAATACGTTCCGGCCCATCTCATGGGACTCGGTGAAGAATAAGATGAAATACGTGTCCCGGCCCATCTCATGGGACTCGGTGAAGAATCAGATGGAATACGTGTCCCAGCCCATCTCATGGGACTCGGTGAAGAATCAGATGGAATACGTGTCCCGGCCCATCTCATGGGACTCGGTGAAGAATTAGATGGAATACGTGTCCCTACCATCTCACGGACTCGGTAGCATAGAAATACAACACTTGCACAACAAAGGCTATCACCACAAGCATAGGCAAGTTACACACAACTCAAGGTTATTTTATGCCCAAGTCCAGGTTCTGACCCCAAAGTATTACGTACGTTAAATGCTTTTTAAAAGATCCATTTCTTTTATAAAGGTCACCCGATACCCGTAGTATTAAAATAGAGTGACTCATATTTTTAAGTAAACCAAAACCCTTTCCTTTTCAACATCAAGTAACAACATTCTTTTCCATAAGTTCAAGTTTGCCTAATTTCAAGTACTTAAGTCTCTTATTTTAGAAAGGTTTCGTAGTTCATAGTCTTAATCACTTAAGAATATAATTCTCTTTTAAACAATTTGAGAAACATATGCCTTATATGTGAGTAGGTTATTCTTATTCAAAATCAATCTTATTAAAGCAGCCATGATCTAGGAAATGTAATATCATTTTGTCTCATCTTAGCTTCTATGCAGATGGAGGCTTCTACCGGGTTTTAATAATACTTAATTATTCAATACATTTCCCTTTATTAGCGCTGCAGTGGTTTGTTCGATACTTATTCTGATTTCCGAAATCAGTAAAACATTATTCCTTTTAAAAACCAAGTACTCATTACTCACGAATGAAGTTTCACACTTTTTAACAAAATTCATATTAATTCAATTAAGTCAAGTCTCTTATCTTTTAAGATCAAGTCTCTTAACCTCTTAAAATCAATAAACCATTCTTTTTATCTCTCTTAAGTCGTTATACCTAACTTCCCATAAAGCTAGTATAACTCTTAAGCTTTCAAACCAAGTATTATTCTTCTTTCAAAAAGGATTCTTAATTCTTTTGAAATACTTCAAGATTCTTATTATTCAGGCTTAAGTCAAAAGACATTGCCAGAAACTACATTCGATTAACACACGCACGCTCACCGTACTATATATATATTCTTTTAAAATACTTCCGATTCTTATTATTCGTGCTTAAGTCAAAAGACATCAGAAACTACATTCAGTTAACACACGTACGTCTACCGTACTATATATATATTCTTTTAAAAATATCATGCTCAAGAGGATAGGAAGAATCACATACCTCGCGACGATTATCGACTATTAGCCAAACGCTCCACGGCTATAACCCGGCTAGCCTTGTCCACCTTTTAAGAAAGTACATGCTACTCGCAGAACATTCAACCTATAAAGGTTATACCACTATCAAAGTCTAGACTACTCTGTAGAATATTCTAAGCAGTAGGTTCTCTATTATACGGAAAATCGGGCAGCACTTCCCTACTCGTTAAGCTACACAAGTCTACTGTAAATACAGTCCTATGTAAGTACAGTTCAATCTTCTTCTGACGTGATTTCAGTTCAATTATTTTTTGTAATATCCTTCTATTACAGTTCAATTCTCTTCTATGAATCTTATATTCATTTCTATATAACTACAGTATGTAATTTCCAATTACAATAGAAGGATAGGATTATTTACCTCGGTAAGCCCAAAATTATCCAAGTTTAATGTCGATCCTGAGCAAGGTTTAGCTCCTACTCCGGGTGCTCCAACCCGCTCCAAACAACCCTTAGAAGTTCTACACACTTCTACTAAGTACTCCAACCAATTATGGAGATTTTTTCATAGGGTTTCTTTTAGTGGCTAAAGGAAAGTATAGTAGTATTTTCCGGGCTTTTCAGAAAGAGGCACTGAAATTCTACAAAGGTTTTGGGCTAGAGTATTTTGGCATTACAACAATACTTGGAGAAGTATTTCTCAACCAAGGGGGTAGTATTTCGACTAGAACAACTAGAGGGGTATTTCTGCCAAGGGCCTCTCAAAGGGGAGGGGAGCTCGGACGAGAGCTTTGCTAAGAGGGAGGGATTTTAGACTAGGAAATGTCTAAGTGTGGATGAAGAAGTTCATCAACTAAGGGGGGTATTTATAGGCCAACCAATGGCCAAGATCAAGACAAGTGGTAGGCAAGTGTAGGGTGGGGATTTGGACAAGTTTAAGTGGGTCCCACTTTCTCATCAACTACACAAAATATCCTACCTAATCCTTGACCAAGGAAAAGGCACAAAAAACGTGTAAAGAATGCCCACTTTGTCGTCCATTGAGGGTGACAAGTGTCACCCTCCCGTTGGTCCAAAATATTTCATCTCTCGGAAAAATCCGCAAAAATAATAAATGACATAGCCGTATTTTTCCTTCGCAAAGTCCGAAAACGCTTCGCCGTAAAACGACTTTTTCGCTAGTTGTGCACAAAATTTCGGTCCTTGCCTAACTTAAGGCTTAAACTTTTATACGCACGCCTCACGCATATACTCGAAATACGGTATAACAGATCATCCCTTGTTCATTGAAAGACAATTTCCTGAGATGACACTAATATCAATAGTTCACAAGTCGTCCCTAGTTCCAAGCAATCCTTTATAGTAATTGATGAATTCTGCCGCAACTTGGTCACCGGAGTTCGTAAGAGAACCATCACTCTTGGTAGTGGCCGCAATGAAATTCCTTTTGGAGTTGCGTTTGATCATACCATGAAAGAACTTAGTGCACCTATCACTGTGCTTGAGATGCTCACATTTGGTAAGCTGTCTAAGGAAACTCATTTCCGCCAATAAGAACCATGGACTTGGCTCCGAGCTCAGAACCCGTGTGTAAGTAGTCAAGATGCGGGTTGCTCAAAGCCTCCTGTTGAGAAATATCAAGCTCCTCCTTTGCCCTTTTTACTCGAGAAGAGATATGAGAGAAGTCTATCTCATTGAGCTGCTTCAAGGGTCCTTTAAGGCTAAGTAACTTCCGGCATAACCCGAATTGGGCATCGCCATTAATATTCTGCTCCCAAGCATTCGTCACAATCCTTCCGAAGTTCTCGTGGGTAGCCCACATATTGAATAACTCAAGGCTCTATTATGCATTCTAGGATGATCTAAAATAGTGACAATGCACGCGTATGGTCCGAGAAGAGCGGACCGACGGAAATACGCATTGCCATACCAACCACCAGTAACCAACGGGCGCATGAGGCCCCGCGAGCTTGCTCAACGATTTACAAATTAACGTGAACTCACAACCCGCCGAGGTCAAATCTGTGAGGCTCAAATCCCGGCAACAATCAGCAATATCCTTCGTGTCATAGCTGGAGATGGGTGCCATGTTGAAACGCTCATCCTCCTTCATAACCGTATTGAAATCACCAAGTACTAGCCACATCTCAGTCATGGGGGTCCCGTACTCCCTCTACTTCTCCCATAAGCCCCGTCTATCGACAATCGTGTGGAGCCCATACACGAAGGTGACATGAAGCCTCTTGGAAGAGATAGCACAAGTGACACCGCAATGAATGGCTTGCGGGTTGATGTCAAGCACTTGTAGAATGACTTTGGTCGGGTTTAATAAAATAAATATCCTCCCCGCCGTATGATGGACAAAGTTATCCAACACATCCCAGTTGCAAAATTTTGAAGAGCAGAAACGATCAAGCGTCGTGTTGTTGAGCTTCGATTCCATGTTACCAAAAATGTCAATGTTGTTCTCATGCACCACTGAGCAAATATCCTTTTGCTTGGAGAAGCGATGCAGGCCCTTTATATTCCAAGAAGCAATGATCATTTCGATAACAGGGGGGAATAGTCCCCTTCATGCTATCTTCATTAGTGTTGATAGAGCTGGTGCCACCACAAGGTCCATTCTTTTTAGGGGGAAGGGTCGTTATTCTGCTCAAGGGTATGGGCAAGCTTTGCCCGCTATTGTTAGCCTTAGCTTTCGCCCTCGTCCTCACGCCCAATTGCCCCTCCTTCTTTTTGGTACCTTCAGAGTTCCTACCTTTCCTAACCTTAGCCGATGGGCCAAAAGGTTGAGCTTCCATATCTGTCTGACCCACGCCAACTTCAGTCTGTATCCCCGCAGGCTGGCCACCAATATCTACAACCATTGGACTACCCGCTATGTCTGAGGGTTGTCCTACACCTTCGTGATCAATAGGCGATCTGTTTAGCCACGGTTTGTATCCCCTGGATGGCCCCCATCTCCGATTGAAATCCTCCGCATTCTCCCTTCTATCCTAGGCTTAGTCTGACCTTTGCCAGCCTCGGTTTGGGACCCCGAAGACTGGCCACCATGAGTCTGAGGATCAATAATCTGAGTATGTGCGGGCTGATCATCACGGATACAAGTCCAGTTGTACCCGCGTCCTTCACAGGAGAGTTCAAAGAGGTGTGCACCCCTTTTGCGGACCTATACTAGGCACGGTTTGTGACCCCGTGCTAGTTTTCACCTTCCCTCTCTTATTTACTACCGTGAACCCATCATTCGTCATAGAACCATTGCTTTGCCACCCATATACGTGCGGCCCCAAGGCCGGCCTCCTGTGTTCATTCGAAAAAGTAGACAGACCATAACCTTGTGCAAGAACTGCCTTAATGGTTGATTTAGCTTTGTCGTCGACTGCATTTTGCACCAAGATATTACCGTTCATGTCCACAAGCTTCCGGAAGATCGCAGATTGTTTAACGACCGGGCTCATGGTGCCCGAGTTATTAACCTTGGAGAATTGTGCCTTCACGCCCTTACCAGCCTTGGTTTGGGTTTCCGAAGGTTGGTCACCCGCATCATTTGGACTCCCCACAGTAACCACATATTTCCCTATACTATCGGTGTCCCTATGCATTTCATTGCCTACCTCGGTGTGTGTCCCCGAAGTCAGGCCACATTTTCCCTCATCATTTGGACTCCCCGCTATACCCGCGGATTGTCCTCCACTGACGACATCCAAATGTAACCCTTTTCCAACCTCGTTTTGTGTCCCCGAAGGCTGGCCACCAAATACCATAATTGTAGGACTACCCACTCATCCCGCGGGTTGTCCTATTCTGGCGGTATCCAAATGTAGCCCTTTGCCGTCCTCGGTCTGTGTCCCCGAAGGCTGGCCACCAAAATCCTCAACACTGGGATTACTCGCTCATCCCCCGGGTTGTCCTATACTGGCGTCATCCAAATGCAGCCCTTTTCCAACCTCGGTCTGTGTCCTCGAAGGCTGGCCATCAACATCCGCAACACTGGAACTACCTTCTCTACCCGCGGGTTGTCCTACACCGTCGATATCAATAGGCAGTCATGTGCCAGCCACGGTTTGTATCCCCGCTGGTTGGCCCCCATTTCTGATCGAAATACCTCTTGCATTCCTGTTACACCCCGTAAATTCAAGAAGTTAAGATAAGAACATACCAAGGAATATAAGATTTGAAAGTGGAAAGATAAGTGGGCAAACATGTGTTGGACGGATTTTGAGTCTACCTTGGAGTGTTGTACCCCAGTTGTTAAGAATTTCGAAGTGTTTAAAAAAAAGCCTAGTGTGTAGTCCGTTAAATCTAGTTCCCAACGCAACAAACCGCTAAATCGATAGACATCGAGTCAAAAGTTATGGAAGTTTCAAGTTTGGTGCGCAATGCAAAGCAGCTGGTTTCAAGCCAGGTGCAGCCAGGCGCGGTTATCTGGGGTTCGCAGAGGTTGCAGCCGCGCTGAATGCGTGGCTGGCGCCAAGGCGGATTTTTCGCAGAAAGGGCGAAAATCGGGGATATTTTTGTTAAAAGCCTATGGGAGGGTGACAAGTGTCCTCCCATCCTTTTGACCAGAAAGGGTTTATTTTAGGGCCAAGTCTTGGAAGACTTGGCCATTTCATTTTGGAAACCCTCCCAAGAACTCCTCTCCCTTCTCTCTAGATTTTGAAGAAAACCTAGCCTAAAGGGAAAATTATTGGAGCGGCGGTGTTATACCCCGTATTTCCAGAGTATGTACGTGGGGGACGTACGTAGAAATTTTCGAACATCATTAGGCTTGGCCGAATTCTTTTTGTGCACAACACCCGGTTAGAGTCGTTTTTCGACGAAACGTTTCCACAGCTTTCGTAGGGGAATTTCCGGCTATGTCATTTATTATTTTTGCGGATTTTTCCGAGAGACGAAACATTTTGGACCAACGGGAGGGTGACATGTGTCACCCTCACATTGGAAGGCTTGGACGGCAAACATGGCAAGGCTTGGACGATTTGGCCTTGGCTTTTAGTCAAGGGTTAGGTAGGATATTTTGGTGGTAGATGGATAAGGTGTACTTAGGTGAATCCTAGCCCTACACTTGCTATACACTTGGATGGATCTTGGCCATTGGTTGGCCTTTGCTTGACCTATAAATACCCCTCCATGTTGATGAACTTCTTCATCCAAAAATTGTTCTAAGTGTTAAAAATCTCTCCCTCTCCCTCAACCTTGAAATCGTCCAACACCCCTCCCCTTTGTTAAGGCCTTTGGCCGAGAGCAACACCCCTCCCCCTTTGTGGTGTCTAATGCTGGTACCCACTGCCTAGTTGTTTTCGTATAATACCCCTTGTTGTGGTATAGAAATACTCTCCTAGTATTGTTATAATGTCCAAATACCTTGGCCCAAATACCTTGTAGTATTCCCAAGGTTACACTTATACAAAAGCCCAGAAAATACGATTATACTTCCTTTAGCCACAAAAACGAAACCCTAAGGAAATCTTCACCCGTCAAGTTGTAAGTAGAAGTTGGATAGAACTGCTAAGGGTTGTTTGGAGCGCTCGAGTAGAGCTAAGCGCTCGTGATCGACTTTATACTTGGATAATTTTGGGCTTATCGAGGTAAACACTATCGTTCTTCTATTGTAATTGGAAATTACATGTTAGAATATATAGTTGAAGTATACTATATATAGAATCAACGTAGTATTGGGCAATGTCTTTTGACTTAAGCTCAAGAATAAAGAATCGAATCGAATTGTAATTACATAGATCAGCGAAGAGACTTGTGTAGTATATCGAGTAGAATTGTACACGCCCGGTTAGACGTATAAACCCCCGGTTGGCTTGGCAGGCCTCGATAGATGAGGAGATTTACGTTGTGGCGTGGGGAGTCCGCGAATTTTACGTAGATTATGGAACGTTGAGATCTAGATGTTAATAAGCGCCTGTGGCCTTATAGGTCAAGTACTACGTGTGGAGTGATCCACTTGGCTTAAGTAGCCGGTTTGAGGTACTTGAGCGTTTTGCTATTAGTCGACAATCGTCGCGAGGTATGTGAACCTCTTCCTATCTCTTCTAGCATGATATGTGTGAACTATGTAGTACGGTAGACGTACGTGCTAAATGTATTTGATTGGTTTAAAACATAAAAGTGTTATAACGGCTTTATGGGAAGTGGTTATAATAGCTTTATGTGGATAAGCAAATACTTGTGGTTTTTAAAAGGTAAGCGATTTGGTTATAACTGGCTTGTTATGTGTTAATGAAGAAGTTGAAGTATTTCAAAAGATTTGTGAATCGTTTTGAAAGAAAGAGTAACACTTGGTTTTAAAGGTTTTAAAAAGAGTTATACTAGCTTTATGGGGAGTTAGGTATAATGTCTTAAGAGAGGTAAAGAAAATGGTTTACTGGTGTTAGAAGTTAAGAGACTTGATCTTATAAGATAAGAGACTTAACTTATTTGTTTTAATGTGAATGTTTGTGTGAAACCTCATTCGTGAGTAATGAGTACTTGGTTTTATTTAAAGGGATAATGTTTCTTGATTTCGAAATCGTAATGCATCGACAGACCACAGCAGCTTTAATAAAGGAAAATGTATTAAATAATGATGAATTGTATTAAAACCATAAGAAACCTCCATAAGCATAGAAACTAAGATGAGACAAAAATATATACATTTTATAGATCATGGTCTTTGTAATAAGAATGTTGTAAACCAGAATAACCTACTCTCACGTGAGACATATATTACTCCATTGTTCTAAAAAGGAATCAAGTGATTAAGTTTATGAACTATGAAACCATTTGAAAATGAGAAGCTTGAGTAATTGAAACTAGGCAAACTGGAACTTAGGAAAAGAATGTTGTTACTTGATTTTGAAAGGAAATGGGTTGGTCATTCTAATACTACGTATCGTGACTTTATAAAAGTAATGGATCTCTTTTAAAGAACTTAACGTATGTAGTACTTTGGGGTTAAAAACCGGACTTTGGCATAAAATGAAAGTACTTTGAGTTGTGAACTTGCCTATGCTTGTTGTTGTGAAACTGCCTATGCTTGTTGTTGTGAAACTTGCCTATGCTTGTGATGATAGCCTTTGTTGCAAGTGTGGTATTTACGTGTTACCGCGTCTCGATAGAGGCGGTTGACTTGTTGAGAACTTACTTGGACGTCTTTGGCGGTGATGGAGAATTCCACGTATGTTTCCATTTTGATTCTTGTCTTGTTGATGTCACATGGACATGTCTACACCACGCAAGATTCGGCACGCGGCCACGCCGGTTGATTACCCGATATATGGTTATTATCGCAACATGGACGTGTCTACACCGACGCAGATTCCGGGGCATGTGGCCACGCGGCGGGTTGACCACCCAAAGATATCATATTGAGGTTACATGGGCATGTCTACACCACGCAGATTCCGGTAGCATGGCCACGCCTTGTTATTATTGTTGCATCATGGACATGTCTACACCGAGGCGATTCCGGCATGCGGCGATGCGAACATGATGGATGTTGTGGGCGTGAGACCCATAGTTATATTTGAGTGGTGACTTTGAGGCGAGTCCACGACTTGACCTTGTTATGTTGCGATCGTATTTTGGTTATCATACATGTCTCACCGCTTTTAAGCTATTATGATTTCATTTACGATGTTGATTTCACATACTTGGTACTGTTGCAATCGACCTCCTTCGGGCTGCGTTCATGCCGCAGTAGAGGTACATCGGCCGTGGATCCCGCTCTAGGATCTCATTTCGCGTGTTGAAAGCTCCGTTCCTTGGAGGCTTATCTTTGGTATGTTTCCAGTCAGAGGTTCTTGTACATTCGTGGGTATGGCGGCCTGTCCGTCATAGTTGTTGTAAATCTTAGAGTAATCCATGCTTGTGGCGGTGGTTTGTAAAAGGATAACTGTCGGCTTTTTATGTATATCAAGGCAAATGCTTTTGGTTGGCCTGCTTATTTATTATATCTCTTGTTTCATGACTCGTGTTTTATTTTCCGTGGTTTTCTCGATGTTGTATCACTAGGTGCGGTAAGCACGATACGCCCGTTCGGGCGCAAAGTGGTATCGTGAGCAGATTAGTCCTCGGAAAGTGTCTACGCACCGTGTCTAGTAGTCTTGATTATCGGTGTGTTGTGCACCACATCTATAATCGTGAGGCTATAGGACATTTAGGATTGGTTTCATTCTTCTCATTCGAGATCGTGCCTTAGAGCGTGTTGTAAGTTGGACCCTCCGACGTGTTTCGTTTTTACGATTATGCCTGCGAAGGCAAACTGGGCCCGAAGGCAAGGCGCAGAGGCGCTAGTGGGATTGAGAGTGCGAGGCGCAGCCTGGCCAAGACTGAGGTAGTGCTTGACGGCGAGTTTGCGGCGCCGCCAAAGACCAGCGAGTTTAGAGCCGCGGCAGTGGGCCGAGACTACAAGACTGAGCCTCACCCCACACCGAGCGGGGAGATGGGTCACGCGAGATGGCCCGCTTATTGGCGAGGTCAGGCCGATATGAGAGATAGGCCGACGCAGCGATTCAGCCTGGCTCCAAGAAGACTGTAGTGCACCCGGCGAGCATTTGAGGCTACGGATTTCCTTAGTTGTATCCCGCATGAGTTTTACGGTCGAGGCCTGAGGATGATCCGCAGGAGTTCATCCGTCGATTGCAGAGATCACGCGGTGATCAAGGCTTCAGATGAGTCATGACATTTGGTTCGTGACGGCCGCGTGATACAGCGATCGATTGGTTTGACTTCGTGGAGCTTTCGGGAGAGCATGCACTTCCACCGTTTGGGACGAGTTTTCGGGGCCTTCCGGCACATTTCTTGCCTCACAAATGAGGAGGGCTCGGGCCGATTTTTGATGTTGAGGCGAGCGAGCATATTCGGGAGTACAATGTGGAGTTCGACTCATTGGCGGTATGTTCCCGCATTAGTAGCTAGTATGGAGGATCGAGTGCACCGATATGTTACAGGGCTCGATGATTACCTAGCAGAGAGTTGTTCGGGTGTTTCTTTTCAGCCGGGCATAGACATTGCCCGCATTCAGGCTCATGCACTGCGCGAGGAGCGCAGAGATCGACGCAGTGGACCGCCACAGGTAAGGCCAAGACGGCCGGATATTTTAGCGACTTTCGAGGCGGACCGCCTCGGCCAAAGAGATTAGTTACCTCCGCCATTGCGCAGTGGTCCTCCGCAGCCGGGACCTCAGGATATTCGTGAGCGTCCGCTCCTGTGTTGGATGTTCGGGAGTAGGGTGTTGGCGACGCAGTCACCCTACCTCGGTGTAGTCGATGTGGTAGACCGCATTTCGGAGAGTGTCGTAGTACCAAGGAGCTTGTTATTCTTGCGGCCAGCAGGCCATATGACGAGATCCGTCCAGGTAGCACGGTAGGATAGCCGCACTACTAGGCAGATTCTGCGGAGCCACGGTAGAGGTCGCGGTGGAAGTTCGATTTTAGCGGCCTTGAACCGCCTAGTTTCGAGTATATCCTTAACCGTAGATACTTGTATGTATTGATGTTAATGATGTGTTAAGTGTTATGTTCGGATAGCTTTGTGCTATAGTGTGATTTAAAAATCTGGTTAGTGTGAGATGGAAGTGGTAGCTTCCATGATGTTCCGTGTCGGTGAGCGGAGTTGGCGCTTCTGATGGTCGGGTTGGGGCCATGTTGCGGGCCAACCCGCCCCGTTCGGCGGCGGTCAGCTGCGGTCCCGCCAGTGGCGAGTCACGGTGCTAGGCCCAAGTTTAGATGACCATCGTATGAGTTCATAGATATGTTCGACGAGAATCGGTTCGAGGCCGAGAATGGCCTTAGAGGAAATCGAGGGTAGTAAGGCGACCAAGTTTGGAGGTAGTAACTCAGGGTTGGAAAGCGAACGTTGGCGGAAGTGTGGTACGGATACTAGAAAGAGCTCAGTGTTCGAGAATGGTGCGACGAGATAGGGAGAAGTGAGCGTGTGTGATCGTTTCTTTTGTGAAATGTAGGTGCGAAGGGAGTGTATTTTAGACCTTGGTGGGGACTTTTGTGCTAAGCGAGGTGGTTCCTTGACGTGGATTTGGGTTTTGGCGCGCATGTTATTTTGTGGCCAGTGTGGCATGTTTGATTCTCGTAAGTATAGTAGTGAAGACTATCTTGGCGCACGCTTGTTTTGAGACTTAGAAGGAACATTCGGACGAATGTTTCTAGGAGGAGAATGTTATACCTGTCACGACCCGTTCGGGGCGTGGTAGTGCCTTACCGGCACCCAAGTAGTCATACATCGAGTAACCAGCGGAATATAAAACAAGACAGAAGCTTTATAAAATAAGACACGCTTTATCGATGAAAAGCTTGCCTTTCGGCATAATATAAATAACTCAAGTTTTGCGCTACATCCCAACTGTACAATAGTACTCTGCACCTCTGGAAGTAAACAACTATGGCGACAGGGCCCGCCATACCCTCGATTGTACAAAACTATCTACAATACAGGAGATCATACCCAAAAGTAGAGCCTCGGAGAAGATGGAGCTCACGACACCAACGCAAAGATCCTAAGGATGTGGATCTAGCACACCTGCCCTTACCTGCGGCATGAACGCGGCCCCGGGGAGGTCAAGACAACAGTACCAAGTATGTGAAACTATAAAGTACTTAAATGAAATCGAGTATTCAAAACCTTTTCACAAATACAATCGGTTCAATTGCACATAGTGCCACATCACAAACAACAAAGAATAGGAAAAGCAGAAGTGTCTATTCTAGGCGCGAATGATCGAAGCAAGGCCAATCGCCCATAGTATCATTCTGCGTGCCTAGCCTCGACTTCGCAGCCGCATAGGTCCCACACTGCACCGCGTGAGATATTTCTCGACGGGGCAGCCAACCCGGATCCGCCTAGGCTCCGCACCGCATAGCCTCAAAAGACCGCGTAGTCTCAGCGGACGCATAGGAATCCCGCGATCGGGCTAACGCCGGAATGATCAATCACGGAGCATACCGCTGCTCGCATAGTCTCACAGAACCGCATAGCCGTATAGACCGCATCAAGGGGCAAGCCCTCGTATAACGATCGGGTAGGTGATACAATAACGATACAATGGACTTACGGTTAGCAGCGTAAGCCAAAGAATGACCCACTTACACAAAGATTACAAGACACTAACACAGTAGCATCATAACATGTCTACTTATCAAACAATCTTACTACACTTAACCGAATCAAGACAAGGCTTTTATAAACAAACAAGTAAATGCCTTTTTATCTTTCTTAAGTTGTTATACCTAACTTCCCATAAAGCTAGTATAACTCTTAGCTTTTGTTTTAAAACCAAGTATTTATCTTCTGTTAAAAATGATTGATATTCTTTTGAAATGTTTTGGTTCTTTGTTATTCGGGCTTAAGCCGAGGCATTCTGTAAGTATTATTCGAGCTTAAGCGTGAGGCATCGCCATAAGTATTATTCGAGCTTAAGTCAAAGACATTGCCGTAGTTATTATTCGATTAACACATGTACGCTCACCGCACTATATATTGTAAAATATCATGCTTTAGGAAGAATCACATACCTTCTCGTGAAAACCACCGCCAAGTTGAATATGTCGCGCAGAGTCACCTATAATAGTCACAGACATCAATCAAAGTCTAGACTACTCAAGGTCATTCTAAACAGAGGGTTCATAATTCTACGGTAAGTCGGGCAGCACAACCCTACCCGTGAGCTATGTAAGTCTCTTCAGAAAACAAATTCTAAGTGAGCAGTTCAATTATTCTTCTTTTAAACCCTTCTACCGTGATATTCTTCTAAGTATCTAATATTTGTTCTAATACTACAACAGAAGTATTCTCTAATTCAAAGAGGGTTAGGATTAGTTACCTCGGTAAGCCCAATAATATCCTAGATAAAGTCGCGCTGAGCAAGGTTTAGCTCTAAGTTATACGCTCCCAGGCTAAGAAACCTTAGAAGTTCTTCACAACTTCTACTAAAGACTAAGGGATTTGGGCTAGGTATTTTTGGGCATTATAACGATACTAGAAGACAACTTTTCTACCAAGGAGGGGGTAGATTTTGGCTAGGCTAGGGGTGGGGTAGCCTCGCCAAGCTTCTCGGAGGGAGGGTGTTGGACGATTTGCTAACAAAGGGAGAAGAGAGGATTTTAGACTTGAAAGCTTTTGTGGATGAAGAACTCTTCATCTCTAAGGGGGTATTTATAGGTCAAGTGAAGGCCAACCAATGGCCAAGATTTAGCCAAGTGCTAGGCAAGTGTAGGCCAAGATTCACCCATGTGTCCTAGGCCAACTAACACACAAAATATCCTACCAACTACACCTCTCCATTTCGTCCAATCAGAGCCCTCACGTCGCGATGGGAGGTGCCAAGTGGCGCCTCTTGTTGGCCCAACACGCTTCGTCTCCGGAAAAATCCGCAAAAATTAAAAATGACATAGCGGAAATTCCCTACGAAAGGCGTGGAAAACGTTTAAAAAAACGACTCTAAGCGGTGCTGTGAACAAAATTAATTCGCCAAGCCTTAGTACAAGTTCAAATTTTCTACGTGCGTCCCACGCATACTCCGAAATACGGGTATAACATTCTCTCCTTAGAAACATTCGTCGAATGTTCCTTCTCAAACGATTATCGAAGCTTAAACAGCTAGCAAATGCCACACACGCCACAAAACAACACTTAGGCATAAATGATAATGGAAATTTACAAGTAGGAAAGTGAATTACACGGAGGTGTGGGAATAGGTGAGATACTGTCTCATGTCCTCCTCGGCTTCCACGTCATCTCCTCCTGAGCTCGTTCCGCCACAAGACTTTGACGGAAGCCACGCCCTTCGTCCGCAGACGCCTAACCCGACGATCGACTATCACTATGGGAATCTCTCATCGATAACCTCGGTCACTGGACATCGTCAATCGGGTGTACCCTAGATGGATCCCCGATCATCTCTCAAAGATAGATACGTGAAACACGGATGCACCGCCTCCAGATCGGACGGCAGATTCAACTCGTAGGCAACCTTGCCTACCTGCGACAACTGAACGCCCGATGTACTGGTGAGTTTCTTCTTCCGAATCTCATCACACCCTTCATGGGTGGCACCTTTAGGAAAGCCTAATCATTCATGCGAACTCCGGATGCCGACGGCGATGATCTGCATACGACTTACGCCGACTCGAGTATCAATAGTCGCTCGGATAAGCTTCACCTTATCCACCGCTGCGCACCAAATCTGGTCCCACTAGCCGCACTCGCCCACATCGAACCAACCTATAGGCGATCGCACTTCCTCCCATACAAGGCCTCATAAGGCGCCATCCAATACTGGAGTGGTAGCTATTATTATACGCAAACTCAACTAGAGGCAAATGATCCTCCCAACTACCATTTGAAGTCAATAACACGGCTCGCAAAGATATCCTCAAGAGTGCGGATAGTGCGCTCGTCACCTGCATCTGCGTGGATGAAATGCGACTGTGCTCACTGCCCCTAAACCCCTGGAAGGACCTCCAGTTAGCCAGAATCGGGCTCTGCATGCGATATGATCGAACTAGGACTCCATGCGATCGACGATCTCGGATGTAAAGTGCGCATAATCCTCACCGTAGAAAGTCGTCCTAACGGGAAGAAAGTGGGCTGATTTAAATCGACCGACGATAACCCATATAGAATCATGTCTCCTACGAGTGCGAGGTAATCCCGTGATGAAGTCCATGTTGATTACCTCCCACTTCCGTCGGGATCTCAATCGTGCGTAACAAACCACGGGCCTCGTGCTCTACCTTCACCGCCGACAACACGGCATCGAGCTACGAACTCGCAGCGTCCTCTTGAAGCCATCCCACCAATACGGATCTAAGGTCGTGGTACATCTTGGTCGACCACGATGGATAGAGTAACGCGCGCCGTGTGCTTCCCAAGAACTGCCGCGAAGTCACAAACATCCGGAACACACAACCCGCCAAACCTTAGCACCCCATGGTGCTACCTCAAAGGACCCTTGCTCACGAAGAGGCGTCGCGATAACGTGCAAAACCGGATCCTCGAATGTTGCCTCTTCACCTCGCCGACGATGGAAGACTCGGCAACCTCACGAACTCTAACCCCATCGCTATCGAATCAATCAAGCGGACACCAAGGCTCGCTAATCGATGCAAATCACGAACCATGTCCTCCTCGGCCGCACATCGATAAGCTCCCATCGACCTACGACTAAGGCATACGCCACAACATTGGCCTTCCCGTGGTGCAGGATATCAACATCGTAATCCTTAAGCAACTCTAACCACCGTCTCGCCAGAAGTTCGGCTCCTCTGGTGAAGATATACGGAGGCTCTTGTGGTGCAGTATAAATATCCACGTGAACCCCATACAAATAGTGCCTCAGATCTTGGCGTGAATCACACCGCCGACTCTAAATCATGGGTGGGGTAGTTCTCTCGTGTTTCTTCACCGCCGGATGCATATGCTATAACTCTGCCATCTGCATCAACACACATCCCACCCGATGCTGCGCATCACAATACGACATAACCATCTGGACCTGCGGAAGAGTAAGAACGGGGCGTCGTTAGTCTCTCTTTCAAAGAATCGAAACCACGCCACAAGCATCACCCATCGAAACTTGCCTTGCTCGAGTCACCTAGTCAATGGTGCAGATAAAGCAAACTTCTCCACGAACCGATAATATCTGCAAGGCCCGAAACTGCGAACCTGCAGCGGAGTAGTAGGTGCAGGCCAAGTCTCGATCGCCGATCTTGGCGTATCCACTCGAATGCCATCACCCGACAATATGCCCAAGAAACGCCATCAAGTCAACCAAAACTCACATTTGGAAAACTTGGCGTATAAGCTGCAGTCTGGAGAAGCACAAGACGGCCCTCAAATGCTCGCATGCTCCCGCTCGGCGAGAATAAACGAGGATATCATCGATGAACACTATCACAAGCGTGTCCAAAAATGGTTTGAACACTCGGTTCATCAAATCCATGAATACACGAGCATTGGTCAACCCAAAAGACATGACCACTGAACTCATAATGCCTGCTGGGTCGGAATGCGATCTAGGGACATCCACCTCTCTCGACACGAACTCGATGATAGCCCGAACGCGGTCAATCTTGGAGAAACATCTCGCGCTCGCAATCGGGTCGAACAAATCATCAATCACAGGAAGGGGTATACGTTCTTAATGGTCACTTTGTTCACCGTCTGTAGTCAACACACACGCGCAGCGGCCCCGTCCTTCTTCTTCACGAACAATACCGGCGCTTCGGGGAGAAACACTAGATGCGATAAAACCCTTCTCCAAAGAAATCTCTAAGTTGATCCTTGAACTCTCTCAACTCGGCGGTGCCATTACGTATGGCGGAATGGAAATAGGCCGAGTGTGCGCAATATGTCAATACAAAACTCAATCTCCTCTCGGGAGGATACGGGAGGTCATGCGAAACACGCCTGGGAACTCACGACTACTGGAATCATCAAAATCTGGTACCGCAGCCTTGATCAAACACCGAACGAGATGGTAGATATACCCTTCTCGCACCATCTTCCTAGCCTCGAGGTAGGAAATAAACCTACCCTCGCGATACCGTGCTCCTCCCACTCAACAACCGGCTCTCAGAAACCGGAACCGTACTACTCTCTCTGCGGTCTACATTGGCGTAGCAGAAGCTAGCCAATCCGTCCCCATAATCACGTCAAGTCAATCATCTCCAACTCTATCAAGTCGGCCAGGTCCGACGGCGCAAATGGTCACGGGACAAGCTCTATATACCCGTGAGCTACCAGAATCACCATGGCGTAGCTACCTCGAAAGGGTCATGGACTCGGGCTCTATCCCTATCCTACTAGCAACAAGGGAGATATATGGGGCGAGTAGAACCGGATCTATCAAAGCATACACATCAAACCGAAGCGATAAGGTACAGTGACGACATCGGTGAGGCCTCACGATCTCGGTACCGACAAAGCATATATGCGGTTACGAGGACCGCTAAGCGACTGCGCCACGACCTGCCGCGACCCGCTGATCCATGTGTACCTTGCCTCCGGGCGAGTAATCGCTGGGATGAAGAAGCGCAGCACCGTAGCCGAGCCCTACCACCGCCGCCCGGTCGGACAAACTCGCAAAGTGACCTGCGGCCAAGTATAGCAAGCTCGGTCGGCTCGAATGGTATCTGCCACAACGGGCAGACCGAGCATTCGACGCTTAGCACCGCGCTACGAAAATCAAGTCACAGGGCCACGACACGCCCGACCGCTCTGGTGTCTTTGAAAATGAGGTAGGGCGCTCTGCGGCTGGCCGTGTGGTGCAAATCTGGACTTGGCGATGCCGCCACCACGAGGACCACCAAAAGAACCGCCGTCTTGGCCTTCTTCGGCTGATATCGCTCTGCCGGCGGTCTCTACGCTCACAACCCAACGCATGAGCTGCATCGGTTATGTCCATGCACGGTGAAGGGACACACCCGCACAAGACTTCGGCCATGTAATCATCTAGCCCGGTGACATAGCGATGCACCGTCCTCCATCTACGCTACTGCGAGGACATATCGAGCCAAAGAATCAAACTTCGACATTGTACTCCTCACTCGTCGTCCTCCCGCCTCGTGAACAAGAATCTATCATTGCCCTCCTCATCTGCGGAGGCAAGAAGTGTGTGAGAAAAGCCTCGAAAACTCATCCCATCTGCTGAGGTGCATGCTCTCCCGAAAGCTCCCGTGAATCAAACCAATCGATTGCGGTATCACGCACCGATGCGAACCGAATGTCACGACCTCGATCTGAAGCCACGATCACCCGCATAATCCTCTGCGGTGGCGGATGAACTCCTGCGGATCATCCTCGGCCTCGACCAGTAAAACTCGCGGGCTACAACTCAAGAAATCTCGTAGCCTCAAACTATACGCCTCGGGTGCACTACGGTGCTGGCCGAGCCGAGCTGAACTGTCGCGTCCAGCTCTCCTCGTCGGGCCACAACTTTAGCCAATAGGCCGTCTCTCGTACCCTAACTCTCCGCCGGTGTGGGACATGAGGTGTGGTACTGCGTGGTCTCTTTGGCCGGCGTCATAGAACTCGCCGTCTCGTATAGGCGGGCACGAGCCCTCGTGACTCTGGGTGTCTGCTAGCGACTCCTCCGCTTTGCCCTTACGGGCGGGTTGCCTTACGTGGAGGCATAACTGTTGCAGGAAAGGAATACGTTAGAGGGGTCCAACCTATAACACAGCTCTAAAGCACGATCTCAGAATGAGAAGAATAGAAACCAATCCGAAATATCCTATAGCCTCACGATTATTGGTGTGGTGCACAAAACACCGATAATCAAGACTGCTGAATCGATATGCGTCAGACACTTTCCGAGGATTAAGCGCTTCGATACCACTTTTGTCACGGCCGTTCGGGGCGTGGTGGTGCCTTCGGCACCCAAGTAGTCATACATCGAGTAACCACGAATATAAAACAAGGCGAAACATTTTATAAAATAAGACACGATTTATCGATGAAAAGCTTGCCTTCGGCATAATATAAATAACTCAAGTTTTGCGATTACATCCCAAGTGTACAATAGTACTACAGACCTCTAAGGAAGTAAACAACTATGGCGGACGGGCCCGCCATACCTCGATCTGATAAAACTATCTACAATCTGAGAGATCATACCTAAAAGTAGAGCCTCGGAGAAGATGGAGCTCACGACACCAGCGCAAAGATCCTAAGGATGTGGATCTAGCACTGCCGCCACTTGCGGCATGAGCGCGGCCAAGGAGAGGTCGACAACAGTACCAAGTATGTGAAACTATAAAGTACTTAAATGAAATCAGGGTATTCAAAACCTTTTCACAAATACAATCAGTTCAATTGCACATAGTGCCACATCACAAACAACAGCAATAGGAAAACAGTAACAGGTCTATTCTAGGCCGCGAATGATCGAAGCAAGGCGATCGCCCATAGTATCATGCGTGCCTAGCCTCGACTTCCGCACGCGCATAGGTCCCTTACGCACGCGTGAGATATTTCGCGCATCGGGGCAGCCAACCCCGCATCCGCCTAGGCTCCGCACCGCATAGCCTCAAAAGACCGCATAGTCTCAGCGGACCGCATAGGAATCCCGCGTCAGGCAAGCGCCGGAATGATCAATCACGAGCATACCGCTGCTCGCGTAGTCTCGCGACCGCGTAGGCGTATAGACGCGCATCAAGGGCAAGCCGCGTATAACGATCGAGGGTAGGTGATACAATAACGATACAATGGACTTACGGTTAGCAGCGTAAGCCGCCAGAATGACCCTTACACGCATTACAAGACACTAACACGTAGCATCATAACATGTCTACTTATCAAACAATCTTACTACACTTAACAGAAATCGATACAAGGCTTTTATAAACAAACAAGTGCAGTTCCTTTTTATCTTTCTTAAGTTGTTATACCTAACTTCCCATAAAGCTAGTATAACTCTTAAGCTTTTGTTTTAAAACCAAGTATTTATCTTACATTAAAAATGATTGATATTCTTTTGAAATGTTTTGTTCTTTGTTATTGAGCTTAAGCCGAGGCATTCCGTAAGTATTATTCGGAGCTTAAGCCGAGGCATCGCCATAATTATTATTCATGCTTAAGTCAAATACATTTCCGTAGTTAATATTCAGTAAACACATTTACGTCTAACGAACTATATATTCTAAAATATCATGCTTTAGGAAGAATCACATACCTTCTCGTAAAACCACGCGAAGTTGAATATGTCGCGCAGAGAGTCGACCTATAATAGTCACAGACATCAATCAAAGTCTAGACTACTCGAAGGTCATTCTAAGCAGAGGGTTCATAATTCTACGGTAAGTCGGGCGTACAACCCTACAGTGAGCTATGTAAGTCTTGTGAAAGTCCTAAGTCTCTGAGTTCAATTATTCTTCTTTAAACCCTTCTTGTGATATTCTTCTAAGTATCTAATACTTGTTCTAATACTACAACAGTAAGTATTCTCTAATTCAAAAGAGGGTTAGGATTAGTTACCTCGGTAAGCCCAATAATATCCTAGATAAAGTCGCGCCTGAGCAAGGTTTAGCTCCTAAGTTGTACTCTCCGGTAGCTACAAGAAACCTTAGAAGTTCTTCACATCTTCTACTAAAGACTAAGGGATTTGGGCTAGGGTATTTTTGGGCATTATAACGATACTAGAAGACAACTTTTCTACCAAGGAGGGGGTAGATTTTGGCTAGGCTAGGGGTGGGGTAGCCTGCCAAGCTTCTCGAGGGAGGGGTGTTGGACGATTTGCTAACAAAGGGAGAAGAGAGGATTTTTAGACTTGAAAGCTTTTGTGGATGAAGAACTCTTCATCTCTAAGGGGTATTTATAGGTCAAGTGAAGGCCAACCAATGGCGAAGATTTAGCCAGTGCTAGGCAAGTGTAGGGCAAGATTCACCCATGTGTCCTAGGCGACTAACACAAAATATCCTACCAACTACACCTCTCATTTCGTCCCAAGAGCCCTCACGTCCGCCAATGGGAGGGTGCCAAGTGGCGCCCTCTTGTTGGCCAACACGTTCGTCTCTCGGAAAAATCATAAATAAAAATGACATGGCGGAAATTCCCTACGGCTGTGAAAGCGTTGTCGAAACGACTCTAAGCGGTCTGCGTGAACAAAATTAATTGGCGAGCCTTAGTACAAGTTCAAATTTTCTCGTGCGTGCGCATACTGGAAATACGGTATAACAACCCGTATTTCCAGTATGCGTGGGACGCGTGAAATTTCGAACTTCATTAGGCTTGGCGAATTCTTTGTGCACAACACCCGGTTAAGTCGTTTTTTAAACGCTTCACGGACTTTCGTGAATTTCCGCTATGTCATTATTATTTGCGGATTTTTCCGAGAGACGAACATTTTGAACCAGCGGGAGGGTGACATGTCACCTCGCATTGGAAGGCTTGGGCGGCAAACATGGCAAGGCTTGGGCGATTTGGCCTTGCTTTTAGTCAAGGGTTAGGTAGGATATTTTGGTGGTAGATGGATAAGGTGTACTTAGGTGAATCCTAGCCTACACTTGCTATACACTTGGATGGATCTTGGCCATTGGTTGGCCTTGCTTGACCTATAAATACCCTCCATGTTGATGAACTTCTTCATCCAAAATTGTTCTAAGTGTTAAAAATCTCTCCTCTCCTCAACCTTGAAATCGTCCAACACCCCTCCCTTTGTTAAGGCCTTTGGCAGAAAGCAACACCCTCCCCTTTGTGGTGTCTGGCAGTGGGTACCCCTAGCCTAGTTGTTTTAGTATAATACCCTTGTTGTGGTATAGAAATACTCTCCTAGTATTGTTATAATGTCCAAATACCTTGGCCCAAATACCTTGTAGTATTCCCAAGGTTACAACATACAAAAGCCCGAAAATACGATTATACTTCCTTTAGCCACAAAACGAAACCACAAGGAAATCTTCACCGTTGTTGAAGTTGTAAGTAGAAGTTGGTTAGAACTTAAGGGTTGTTGAGCGCTGAGTAGGAGCTAAGCGTTGCTTTCGGGATCGACTTTATACTTGGATAATTTTGGGCTTATCGAGGTAAACACTTCGTCCTTCTATTGTAATTGGAAATTACATGTTAGAATATATAGTTGAAGTATACTATATATAGAAGCGAGCGTAGTATTGGGGCAATGTCTTTTGACTTAAGCTGAAGAATAAAGCGAATGAACTGTAATTACATGGGGTGTATTGCGAGACTTGTGTAGTATTCGAGTAGAATTGTACACGTCAGGTTAGGCGTATAAACCCCACTGGTTGGCTTGGTAGCGGCCTCGATAGAGGAGGAGATTTCTGTTGTGGCGGGGAGGTGCCGAATTTTTGTAGATTATGGAGCGTTGAGATCTAGATGTTAATAAGCGCCTTGTGGCCTTATAGGTTGAAGTACTACGTGTGGAGTGATCCAGGCTTAAGGAGTAGCCGCGGTTTGAGGTACTTGGGCGTTTTGCTATTAGTCGACAATCGTCGCGAGGTATGTGAACCTCTTCCTATATCTTCTAGCATGATATGTGTGAACTATGTAATGCGGTGAGCGTACGTGTGCTAAATGTATTTGATTGGTTTAAAACATAAAGTGTTATAACGGCTTTATGGGAAGTCGGTTATAATAGCTTTATGTGGATAAGCAAATACTTTGTGGTTTTAAAGGTGGCGATTTGGTTATAAGCGGCTTGTTATGTGTTAATGAAGAAGTTGAAGTATTTCAAAAGATTTGTGAATCGTTTTGAAAGAAAGAGTAACACTTGGTTTTAAAGGTTTTAAAAAGAGTTATACTAGCTTTATGGGGAGTTAGGTATAATGTCTTAAGAGAGGTAAAGAAAATGGTTTACTGGTGTTAGAAGTTAAGAGACTTGATCTTATAAGATAAGAGACTTAACTTATTTGTTTTAATGTGAATGTTTGTGTGAAACCTCATTCGTGAGTAATGAGTACTTGGTTTTATTTAAAGGGATAATGTTTCTTGATTTGAAATCAGAATGTGTATCGACAGACCACTGCAGCGTTAATAAAGGAAAATGTATTAAATAATGATAAATTGTATTAAAACCAGTAGAAACCTCCATCTGCATAGAAACTAAGATGAGACAAAATGATATACATTTTCTAGATCATGGCTGCTGTAATAAGAATGTTGTAAACCAGAATAACCTACTCTCACGTGAGACATATATTACTCCATTGTTCTAAAAAGGAATCAAGTGATTAAGTTTATGAACTATGAAACCATTTGAAAATGAGAAGCTTGAGTAATTGAAACTTGGAAAACTGGAACTTAGGAAAAGAATGTTGTTTCTTGATTTTGAATGGGAATGTGGGTTGGTCATTCTAATACTAAGGGTATCGGGTGACTTTTATAAAAGTAATGGATCTCTTTTAAAAGAACTTAACGTATGTAGTACTTTGGGGTTAAAAACCCGGACTTTGGCATAAAATGAAAGTACTTTGAGTTGTGTGAACTTGCCTATGCTTGTTGTTGTGAAACTTGCCTATGTTGTTGTGAAACTTGCTATGCTTGTGATGATAGCCTTTGTTGTGCAAGTGTGGTATTTACGTATTCTGCGTCTCGATAGAGGCGGTTGACTTATTGAGAACTTACTTGGAGCGTCTTTGGCGGTGATGGAGAATTCCACGGTATGTTTCCATTTTGATTCTTGTCTTGTTGTTGATGTCACGTGGGCGTGTCTACACCCGTCACGATTAGGGGCATGCGGCCACGCGGCCGAGTTGATTACGATATATGGTTATGCGCAACATGGGCGTCTACACCGTCGCGATTCCGGGCATGTGGCCACGGCGAGGTTGACCACCCGATATTGTGATTGAGGTTACAGGGGCATGTCTACACCGATGAATTATTCCGGGGGCATGTTGCCATGCGGCCTTGTTATTATTGTTGCATCATGGACATGTCTACACCGATGCAGTATTCCGGGGGCATGCGGCCATGATGCGAACACGATGGATGTTGTGGGCGTGAGACCCATAGTTATATTTGAGTGGTGACTTTGAGGGCGTGTGTCACGACTTGTTATGTTGCGTCTTGTATTTTGGTTATCATACATGTCTCGCTTTTAAGCTATTATGATTTCATTCTGATGTTGTGATTTCACATACTTGGTACTGTTGTCTTGACCTCCTTGGGCGCTGCGTTAATCTGCGGTAGAGAGTACATCGGTCGTGGATCCCCTCTTAGGATCTCATTTCGTGTTGAAAGCTCTGTTCCTTGAGGCTTATCTTTGGTATGTTTCCACGAGTTGTAGGTTCTTGTACATTCGGGGTATGGCGGGCCTGTCCGTCATAGTTGTTGTAAATCTTAAGTGCAGTAACCTTTGTGGGCGGGGTTTGTAAAAAGGATAAGCGTTCGGGTTTTATGTATATCTTTGAAGCCCATTTGTTTTGGTTGCTTTATTTATTATATCTCTTGTTTCATGACTCGTGTTTTATTTTCCTGGTTTTCTCGATGTTGTATCACTAGGGTGCCGGGGTAAGGCACGATGCCGGGTTCGGGCGTTACAGCGAAGGCAAAGTGTGGGTGAACTTGTGGGAAGCGCTGGTGGGCGTAGTTGACGGGCAAGAAGTGGAAGAAAAGGGCTTTTGTGGGCTATTCCAAAAGGTAAAAGTTTCCCCTTCTCTTGGATATGGGTTAATACTTGTTATAGTAGTTTGGAAATGAGCCTGAGGCTGTTATATTTAAGTTGTAAAGATTTGGATCTTGTTGTCTTGTTGAAACTGAAATGGGCATGTTAACCTTAAGATGATAACTTCAAATTTGGTTACTAATTTGGTCGTCACATGTTATAAAGGGGGATTGTAGTTGTTGAAGATGTCTAGGGCTAGATATCATGTTAGACCTAAGAACTTGGATTGGAAAAGAGTTGAAAGGGGTTAGGATTGGTTATATTGTTGGCCAAGAATGGCATGGGAATTTTAGGATTATTTTTGTGTTTTTGTGGGGCGGAATTTTACACGTATTGTTAGGCGTGTAATCCCCTTGTATTTACTGAATTAATTGAGCCTTAAATGTGGCGTTGGTTATTGAATTTCGGCCTTGAAAAAGTGGCATAGTAAGTAGAAACAAAGGAAGTGCTGTCCAAATTTCCGTAGAATGTAGGGACCTTGCACTTAGTTATTCTACGTTCGAAGCTAGAGTTTGATAGACGTTTTATGACCCTTATAGGATTGAAGTACTACGAGTAGCATATTCTACTTGGGAGATAGTCTTGTGGAGCATTTTGCTAACCGTCGATAATCGTCGCGAGGTATGTGATTCTTCCTATCCTCTTGACATGATTATTTGTGAAATATATAGTCATGAGATGCACGTGTGTTAAAGGAATTTGATTTCCCTTGTTATGCCTTGACTTGATATGAAGTGTAAAGGTCTTGATTGTTTGAAAGAGTAGGTAAATCTTATTCGTTAGTAATGGGTACTCGGTGGTTAAAGAATAATCCCTCTTGGTCTCGTAAGGGCTTATAGTTGTAATTGGTTGTTTTAAAACATAAAGTGTTATAACGGCTTTATGGGAAGTTTGTTATAACCACTTTATGTAGGTAAAAGAATGGGTTGTTGATTTCAAAAGATAAGAGACTTGACTTATAATTGACCTAATTGGTGTTGAAAAGTGTGAAACCTCATTCGTGAGAAATGAGTACTTGGTTTTTAAAAGAATAATGTTACATAAATTTCGGAAATGGGAATAAGGATCGAACAAGCCAATGCAGCGTTAATAAAGGAAAAAGTAATGACAATTAATTATATTAAAACCAGTAGAAACCTCCATCTGCATAGAAGCTAAGATAAGACAAAATTGTATTACATTTCCTAGATCATGGCTGCTCTAATAAGAATTATTGTAATCAAGTTTTGATCTTCTTAAAAATTCCAAAGTAAAGAACTCGATTTCTAAAAGAAAAGAGACTTAAGATTTGAAGTGCTTTGGTTTAAAAGAAAGGCATGATTTTGTCTTGACTTGTTTAAAAACATAAAGTGTTATAATAGCTTTATGGAAAGTTACTTATAACGACTTTATGGAAATTAAAGGAATGGATTCATTATTGGATTTAGAATGGTAACTTGATTTTTGGAAAAAGAGAAGTAACTTGTTTTCAAATATTGAACTCTTTGTGAATGGAAAAACATAAGTGGCTTGGTTATAAAAGGTAGGAGTACCTTGATCCTAAAGGGGTTAGATACTTGGGTTTTAAATGGTATACTTGACGTTGTGTTAAGGAGTGCTTAAAGTACCTTGAATTGTGTGTAACTTGCCCATGCTTGGTTGAGATAGCCTTGTTGTACAAGGGTTTGATTTGTGCTATCGAGTCTCTCGATGGAGGGCCGACTATTTGTTATTTGTTTGGACATACTGACACGTTGGGTAGCCCACGGGTATGCTTCCACAGTGAGTATTCTCTTGTTATTTGTTTGGACATACTGACACGTTGGGTAGCCCACGGGTATGCTTCCACAGTGAGTATTCTCTTGTTATTTGTTTGGACATACTGACACGTTGGGTAGCCCACGGGTATACTTCCACAGTGAGTATTCTCTTGTTATTTGTTTGGACATACTGACACGTTGGGTAGCCCACGGGTATGCTTCCACAGTGAGTATTATCTTGTTAGTTGTTTGGACATACCGACACGTTGGGTGGCTCACGGGTATGATTCCACAGGGATTGTTATCTTGTTATCTCCTTTGGGCATACCGACACGTTGGATGCTCCGGGTATGGGCCCATTAAATGCGGTTCGGGCCATGCTTATCTGAGGTGAGATCTTGGGGCGTGCGGCCATTGCGAGTTAAATTCCCGGGTTGTATTTGAGTGATGATTTCACGGGCATGAGTCCCTAACTTGACATGGCTGCTTATATGTTGTGTACTGTAGTTTGGTTATCATACATGTCTCCTGCTTTATATAGACTATTATGATTTCATTTCTGATATTTTTGATTCATCTTGGTTCTGTTATCTTGACCTCCTTCGGGCTGCGTTCATGCCGCGAGTTGAAGTGCATAGCTTGGCGATCCGCTCTCTTAGGATCATTGTTCGGTTCTCGGAAAGCTCCATATCTCGGAAGCTTGTCACGTGGTGCAGTTCCACAAGTGGTAGACTTTTATGCGTTCGGGCATGGCGCGGCCTGTCCGTCATTTTGGTTTTAAAATTCTTAAGTGCAGATTACAGTTGTGGCGAGTTTATAAGGATATAGCTATTCAAGATTTTCATTCATGTACAAAAAGGTAACCGTTTGGTTGCTTTGTTTTCTTATTTCATTTTCTTTCATGAGTTTTTATTTCCGGTTTTTCTCGATGTTGTATCACTAGGGTGCAGGGTAAGGCACGATCCACGGGCAGGTCGGTCGTGACAAAAGTGGTATCGGAGCAGTTAATCCTCGGAAAGTGTCTACAGACCGTATCTAGTAGAGTCTTGATTATCGGTGTGTTGTGCACCACATCTATAATCAGGCGGCTATAGGATATTTAGGATTGGTTTCCATTCTTCTCACTCTGAGATCGTGCCTTAGAGCTGTGTTATAAGTTGGACTCCCTCTGACGTATTCTTTGTATACCATTGATGCCTCCACGCAAGGCAACCAGAGCCCAGAAGGGCAAGGCAGCAGGAGTGCGAGTAGAGAAAGCGGCGGTCCCTGCCGAGACCACGGCTTTGAGCCTCCAGTCCATGCTGAGGCAGGAGATGGTTACAACGATAGCGATTATTGGCGGATCGTAGCTAGCACGAGGATAAGTGGAATCTGCGATTCGATTCGAGTACACATGGTTCACCCGTCACGACGAACCGGGCGTGGTAGTGCCTTACCGGGCACCCAGTAGACATACATCGAGTAATCAGTGAACATAAAGACAATACATGAAACGATGTAATAAGATAGTGAAATAAGAAGGCAGGCTAACCAAAAGCGGTTACCTTCGATATATATAAATAGCAACTTTTTCAACATGAGCAGTTTAATCCTTTTTACAAACCACGCCAGCGGTACTACGGACCTAAGAATGATACGACAACGATGGCGGGGCGGACCCGCCAAACCACGAATGTAAACACTACGGCGACGGGGACTATACGTGATAAGCCTCGGAGCGGAGCTTCCCAAGCCAAAGCTGTGACCACGAGCTAGGATCAGCGGCGTGTACCTCGACTGCGGCATAAACGCGGCCCAAGGAGGTCGATCACAACAGTGCAGAGTATGTGGCGAAAATACATACGTAAATGAAATCATAGCGATCATATAAAGCGGAGACATGTATGATAACCAAACTACGATTTACAACAGCGATCATGTCAAGTCGAGGACTCACGCCTCAGTCATCACTCGAAGTATAACAATGGGTCTCGGGCCCACAACATCAATCATGCCCGTGGAATACCTTCCTCACCGCTGCCTCACATGATATAAAAGCACAGGAACACACATGAACACGGGTCCCACTGTGTCATAATAAAGCCCATGACGGTAAGTCACGAAGGCATGGCCGACTACTAAAACCCACGTACCAACAAGGTCATGAAGCGTATCATAAGATCTGTCTGGGCCGTCACATGATCAAAGCGGCCACTTGCCCGCGATCGATGTGCGCGTCTAACCACGAACTCCATGACTCCGCGTAGGCCAATCTCATCGGCCGCGTGAGGTATTCCGCGTCGGTGGCTACTCCGGCGTCGTCACGACTTCGCGATCGCATGGCCATGGACGCGTGCCCGTAAAGGACGACGCTAACACGGAACTCGTAGCTCGCGTAGGCCCGGACTGCGTGAGGTATTCTCGAATCATAGGTCCATCGACCCGCTGAGTCTACCCGCGTCGGAGGCGCTTAACCCGGAATCATCTCGAGATGAGTGGTGTAAAATACTAACACAACGACTTATCGTTAAGCAACATAAGCACAACAAAGGTAACCGGCTTTACACAGCGTCACAAGATACTAACACACGTAGCATCCTAGCATGTTTACTTATCAATCAACAAGAAAGTATTACGGGCTATCACAAACCAACACAATCAAGTTATACACACGAGGTACTTTCTACTATATGCCAACAAGTTCGGGTTTTATCCCCAAAGTACTTCATACATTAACTCTTTAAAAGATCGTTACTTTACGATGTCACCTGATACGTAGTATAAAATAGAGTGACTATCCTTTTAAAGTAAATCAATTACTTCTCTTTGTAAAATCAAGTAGCAACATTCTTTTCCAATGATCAAGTTTCTCATTTTAGAAAGGTTTAAGTAGTTCATAGTCTTATTTATTTAAGAATATAATTCTCCTTTAAACTATCCGAGAAACATAAGTCTTATATGTGAGTAGGATATTCTTGTTTATAACAATCTTATTACAATGACCATGATCTAGGAAATATCATTTTGTCTCATCTTAGCTTACATGCGGATGGAAGTTTCTCTGGTTTTAATAATACTTAATTATTAAAAACATTTCCTCTTATAAACGCCGCGGTTGGTTTGTCGATACACATTCGATTTCCAAAATCAAGAAAACATTCTTAAGGCGTTATACTAACTTTCCATAACGCTAGCATAACTCTTAAGTTTTCAAAACAAATCAAGTATTACTTCTTTCAAAATGATTCAAAAATCTTTTGAAATACTTCAAGTTCTTTATTAACACATAACACGCCGATTATAGTTCAAATCGATTACCTTTTAAAACCACAAGTATTTTCTTACCAACGTAAAGTCATTATAACCAACTTCCCATAAAGTTGTTATAACATTTTATGTTTAAACCAACCAAATACATTTAGCACGTATGCGTCTACCGTACTACATAGTTCACACATATCATGCTAGAAGAGATAGGAAGAGGTTCACATACCTCGCGACAGTATCGACTAATAGCAAAGCGCTCAAGTACTTCAAACCGTCGGCTACTCCTTGCGGTAGATCGCGCCACACGTAGTACTTGACTATAAGGCCAGGCGCTTTATTAACATTTATATCCCTTCGAGAACATTCTACAAAATTCGTGACCTCCCCGCAACAACAGCGTAAATCTCCTCCTCTATCGAGGCGGCTGCCAAGCCAACCGGGGGTTATACATCTAACCTTAGGTACAATTCTACTCCACGGTACTACTTCACAAGTCTCTTCTGAATACACCTAAGTAATTCTGATTCGAATCTTCTTTAAATTCGGGCTTAAGTCGCAAGACATTGCGTAAGTATTATTCAGGCTTAAGTCAAAAGACATTGCCAATAACTACGTTGAGTTCTATATATAGTATACTTCAACTATATATTACAACAATATGTAATTTCAATTACAATAGAGGACAAGATTTTTACCTCAATAAGCCCATAATTATCCAAGTATAAAGTCGATCACAGGCAATCGTTTAGCTCGACTCCGGCGCTCAACCGCTCTAAACCACCCTTAGAAGTTCTAACCAACTTCTACACAATACTCCAACTATGGAGATTTTCCTAGGGTTTAGTTTTGATTGTGGAGTATAATAGTATTTTCTGGCTTTTCAGTATAGGTATATCCTTAGAATACTACAAGGTATATGGCTAAGGTAATTTGGGCATTATAACAATACTTTGAGAGTATTTCTACCAAGAGGGTATATATACGAGACAACACCACAGGGGGTGTATACCCCTACTACTGCCAATAGGGTACTCTCGACGAGGGAAAGGGTGCTCGGCTAAGCCTCACAAAGGGGGACGAAACACAACAAGGAGGGAGAGTTTAACACTTAAAGATTTGTGGAAAGGATGAAGAATTCATCAAAGGGAGGGTATTTATAGGTCAAGGGATGGCCAACCAAAGGCCAAGATCAATCCATGTGTTAGGCAAGTGTAGGGCTAGGATTTACCAAACACAAATATCCTACCTACCCGGCTTTGTCAAGGCACAAAGCGTGCCTTACTTGCCCATTTCGTCCAAGTTGGGCGATTTCAACCCACGATTGGAGGTGCCAAGTGGCGCCCTCTTGTTGGTCCAAAATGTTCGTCTCTCGGAAAAATCCAAAAATTAAAAATGACATGGCGGAAATTCCCTACGAAAGCGTGAAAGCGTTTAGCGAACGACTCTAATCGAGTGTTGTGCACAAAATTAAATCTGCCAAGCCTAATTGAAGTTCGAAATTTCCTACGTACGTTCCTGCGTACATACTCTGGAAATACGGGGTATAACATTCTCCCCTCCTTAGAAACATTCGTCCCGAATGTTCCTTCTAAGTCTCAAAACAAACGCGTGCCAGTATAGTCTTCACTACTATACTTACGAGAACAAACACGCCACACGTAGCCACGAAACAATGCGCAAAAATACTTATATCCAAGTCACGAGAAACACCTCTAACATCGCCTGAACCACCTCTCTCCAGGGTCTAAAATATACTTCCTTCGTACCTTCTCTCTACAAAAGAAATGATCACATCTATGCTCGCCATACATGCTCGCTTCTCTTTTTACTCGTCGTAGATACCACTTTGTCACCTTGTCGCGAGCCTTGCTCCGACGACCCAACAAATGGTGCAGGACAACTGCGATCCGGAGGATGTCGACACTCGAACTCTTACCACGTTCGACCGCGGCGATTATCAAAACTCGGTTACTATCTCTAACGTGGTCATCATTAGCGGGAACACTCTGGATGGATCTTCGATACTTCCCGAACATCCAATACGAATGACGGACCTTGCTTCTCTCACGTCGGACGGCAAATGCTAACATATAGGCAACCTGGCCTATCCTTCACATGAACTCACAAAGGGCCCAAAGTAACACGGGCTAAGTTCCCTCTGTTTTCCAAAACTCGTCGCACCCAAATCGGGGTGGTACCTTCAAGAAGACCGACCGTCAACCTGAACTCTAAGCGTCGTCGCCGATTATCCGCACGATTCCTCTGAGCTGCCAGAACCTCTTCTAGACAAGCTTCTCACTATCCACAGTCTGCTGGAACAAGCCTGAACCAACTGTCTGAACCTTGCCAACATCGAACCAATCGGCCGACAACTTACACTTCCGCCCTTACAAGGCTTCGTAAGGCGATATCGAACAACGAAATGGTAGATCAAACACCACCTCCACAGAGACAACAATCCCACAACTATCCTGAAATCTAAACAACGGCCGAGGGCGAATGCGGTCTGAGACTCACTGAGTTCCTAACCTGCAGTAAACTTTTAGAAAACGAAAATAGCCTCGACACGGGCTTCGCGCGACATAAGGTGAAGGTAGGCACCCCGCAGCCTTTCAACCTTCGATAACTCAGCACACGAGTAAGCGGTCGAGCGAAGAACACGATGGGCTGCCCCCATCGACCGACCACCGGTCGAATCGCATCCACGAACTCGCAGTTGGTTACGAACATGGGCCTAACACCTGCGTGACCCTACCACAAGGCGACCACCACAACCGACCACCACTCGCCGCGGGTTGACCCGAAACGTGGCCTCAACCCGACACGGCAACGCGCATCATACTAGCTCCCCTAACCGGAACAATCTCACTAATCACTTTACGAAAACCTAGCGGTATTCTTAGCTCAACTACCCTCTTTCATTCCACACTCACTAGGGACTGTCCCAGCATAACTCACGTGCACTATGCACTCAGATAAGGTCAAACATAACACTACACCTTTTCTCGAGATGGCCTCACCTCTAAGGTCTCTACGTATAAAGCTCTAAGGCTCACACTTTCTCTATCCCCAAAATCTTACTCGGTTAAACAACCATGATTTCAAATCACAACTAACACCTTGCTATCGTAACATAGCACCTAAGGTATACTCACCTTATCACCTATACAAAACTCAGAGGGTTAATGATAGATCTATGTTCATCTGCTTCACTCCTTAGTCGTTCTAATCAAACCCGCCCGTAGGCAGCTAAGGAGGTGACGAACTACCCACGCAGATCTTGAAGGCAAAGTCCTCCTACAAGGACACTATATCGACAATGGACACGGCGGTCATAGGTGCAACAAGTACCAACTAAAAGGCGACATTCCCGGGATGGCGTCGCCCAATGAACCGGAAGCCACGAGTTCTAACCAACTCTGCGTACCCCGAGCGTCCACGAAATCCGTGGAAGACCACTCTGCGTTGTGGATATGCATAATCAAATCTCTGGTGAGGTGACTTGCCTCGAAAGTTACCAAAGGACCTTCTTTGTTCGCCTCTTCATCGCCCTTGGTTAACCCGTCGATCTCTACGTTTCTCGGCTGCTTGTGTATAAGCTCGCATAAGCCATGCTCGAGCCTAAGCGAAGAACTACTCTTGCACAACCTCTTGTTGATATTCATCAAGATTCGCGGTACATCGGTATACTCTCGGTAGTTAAATCCATAGCTAGTAATATGGTCGCCTCTTTGCGATCCATATTCTCTGCTTCACGGTCGTGGAACGAAGGTTCAAATATCATGGCCGCATAGGAATCGCCGCCGGTGCTAAACTTTCTGGGCTAGTGACGTCGCAGAACTCCCGAATGAAGCACCACCCGGTGATGATTGGGCTGTGCCCACGTAACCCTCTGTACTCTACTCGCGGCTCCTGCCGCCTTGCCCTCTGGGCGGGTTGCCTACGCGGAGGCATAGCGGTAAGGGAAAGAAATACGTCGGAGGTCCAACTTACAACACGGCTATAAGGCACGATCTGAGTGAGAAGAATAGAAACCAATCCTAAATACCTATAGCCTCACGATTATTGGTGTGGTGCACAACACACCGATAATCGAGACTTCTTGGATACGATGCGTAGACACTTTCCGAGGATTAAGCGCTCGATACCACTTTTGTCACGACCAACCCGGCCCGTGGTAGTGTCTACCGGGCACCCAAGTAGACATACATCGAGTAATGTCGGAACATAAAGACAATACATGAAACGATGTAATAAGATAGTGAAATAAGAAGGCAGGCTAACCAAAAGCGGTTACCTTGATATATATAAATAGCAACTTTTTCAACATGAACAGCAGTTTAATCCTTTTTACAAACCACGCCCACAGCGATTACACGGACCTCTAAGAATGATACGACAACAATGATGGACGGGGCCCGCCAAACCCCGAATGTAAACACTTACGGCGGCGAGGACTATACGGCCGATAAGCCTCGGAGCGGAGCTTCCCAAATCAAATCGTGACCACGAGAGCTAGGATCAACGGCCGGTGTACCTCGACTGCGGCATGAACGCGGCCCCGGGAGAGGTCGATAACAAGCGAGTATGTGAAACGAAAATACATCTCGTAAATGAAATCATAGCGATCATATAAAGCGAGACATGTATGATAACCAAACTACGATTTACAACAAAGCGATGTCAAGTCGGGGACTCACGCCTCAAGTCATCACTCAAGTATAACAATGGGTCTCGAGCCCACAACATCAATCATGCGTGGAATACCTTCCTCACCGCCAGCCTATGATATAAAAGCACGAAGGAACACACATGAACACGGATCCCACGTGTCATAATAAAGCTGACGGTAAGTGCGAAGGCATAGCCGACTACTAAAACCCACAGTACCAACAAGGTCATGAGCGTATCATAAGATCTGTCAGACCGTCACATGATCAAAGCCGCCACTTGCCCGCATATCGATGTATCGTCTAACTGGAACTCCCGCGACTCCGCATAGGCCAATCTCATCGGCCCGCATGAGGTATTCCCCGTCGAGGGTAGCTACTCCGGCATCGTCACGGACTTCGCGATCCGCGTAGCCACGGACCGCATGCCCATAAAGGACGACACTAACACCGAACTCGTAGCTCGATAGGCCGGGACTGCGTGAGGTATTCTCGAATCATAGGTCCATCGACCCGCTGAGTCTACCCGCGTCGGAGGGCAACCGGAATCATCTCAAGAGATGAGTGATGTAAAATACTAACACAACAGCTTATCGTTAAGCACCATAAGCACAACAAAGGTAACCCCTTTACACAACATCACAAGATACTAACACACGTAGCATCCTAGCATGTTTACTTATCAATCAACAAGAAAGTATTACCAGGCTATCACAAACCAACACAATCAAGTTATACACACAAGGTACTTTCTACTATATGCCAACAAGTTCGGGGTTTTATCCCCAAAGTACTTCATACATTAACTCTTTAAAAGATACGTTACTTTCCCAATGTCACACAATACCCGTAGTATAAAATAGAGTGACTATCCTTTTAAAGTAAATCAATTACTTCTCTTTGTAAAATCAAGTAGCAACATTCTTTTCCAATGATCAAGTTTCTCATTTTAGAAAAGTTTCGTAGTTCATAGTCTTATTTATTTAAGAATATAATTCTCCTTTAAACTATCTGAGAAACATAAGTCTTATATGTGAGTAGGATATTCTTGTTTATAACAATCTTATTACAATGACCATGATCTAGGAAATATCATTTTGTCTAAATCTTAGCCATGCGGATGGAAGTTTCTACTTGGTTTTAATAATACTTAATTATTAAAAACATTTCCTCTTATAAACGCTGCGATGGTTTGTCGATACACATTCGATTTCCAAAATCAAGAAACATTCTTAAGGCGTTATACCTAACTTTCCATAACGCTAGCATAACTCTTAAGTTTTCAAAACAAATCAAGTATTACTTCTTCTTTGAAATGATTCAAAAATCTTTTGAAATACTTCAAGTTCTTTATTAACACATAACACGCGATTATAGTTCAAATCGATTACCTTTTAAAAACCACAAGTATTTTCTTACCAACGTAAAGTCGTTATAACCAACTTCCCATAAATTGTTATAACACTTTATGTTTTAAATAACCAAATACATTTAGCACATGACGTCACCGTACTACATAGTTCACACATATCATGCTAGAAGAGATAGGAAGAGGTTCACATACCTCGCGGCAGTATCGACTAATAGCAAAACGCTCAAGTACTTCAAACCGGCTACTCCTTAGCCGCAGAGATCGCGCCATCGTAGTACTTCAACCTATAAGGCCACAAGGCGCTTATTAACATTTAGATCCTTCGCAGAACATTCTACGAAAATTGGCAACACTCCCCGCAACAACAGCGTAAATCTCCTCTCTATCGAGCTGCAAGCCAACCGGGGTTATACATCTAACCTTAACGGTACAATTCTACTCCACTGCACTACTTCACAAGTCTCTGTAATACACCCTAAGTAATTCTGATTGATGTCTTCTTTAAATTCGGCTTAAGTCGCAAGACATTGCTGTAAGTATTATCGAGCTTAAGTCAAAAGACATTGCCAATAACTACGTTGAGTTCTATATATAGTATACTTCAACTATATATTCTAACAATATGTAATTTCCAATTACAATAGAGGACAAGATTTTTACCTCAATAAGCCCATAATTATCCAAGTATAAAGTCGATCCCGGCAATCGTTTAGCTCGAACTCAGCGCTCCAACCAGCTCTAAACCACCCTTAGAAGTTCTAACCAACACACAATACTCCAACGGACTATGGAGATTTTCCTAGGGTTTCGGTTTTGTGGACGGAAGTATAATAGTATTTTACGGGCTTTTCAGATAGGTATATCCTTAGAATACTACAAGGTATATGGCTAAGGTAATTTGGGCATTATAACAATACTTTGAGAGTATTTCTACCAAGAGGGTATATATACGAGACAACACCACAAGGGTGTATACCTCGCCTACCCCACTAGGGGTACTCTCGCCGAGGGAAAGGGTGCTCTCGCTAAGCCTGCAAAGGGGGACGAAACACAACAAGGGAGGAGAGTTTAACACTTAAAGATTTGTGGAAAGGATGAAGAATTCATCAAAGGGAGAGGGTATTTATAGGTCAAGGATGGCCAACCAAAGGCCAAGATCAATCCATGTGTTAGGCAAATGTAGGGCTAGGATTTACCAAACACAAATATCCTACCTACCCTTGACTTTGTCAAGGCACAAAAAACGTGCCTTACTTGCCCATTTCGTCCAAGTTGGACGATTTCGCCACCAATTGGAGGTGCCAAGTGGCGCCTCTTGTTGGTCCAAAATGTTCGTCTCTCGGAAAAATCCGCAAAAATTAAAAATGACATAGCGGAAATTCCCTACGAAGTTGTGAAAGCGTTTGGCCAAAAACGACTCTAACCGGTGTTGTGCACAAAATTAAATCGGCCGCCTACTTGAAGTTCGAAATTTCCTACGACGTTCCTCGCATACTCTGGAAATACGGTATAACAACCCGAGGTCGGATAGTTTGAGACTACGGATTTTACGAGTTGCACCCGCGAGTTCTACGTCGAGGCACGAGGATGATCCGCGAGAGTTCATCAAGCGATTCTGACGGATCGTAGAGTGATCAAGCCGGAGACCGAGTCGGTGGTCTTAGGTTCGCATCGGCCGTGATCTGCAATGATCGGTTTGATTTTGGGAGCCGCCGGGAGCATGCACCTCAGTGGTTGGGCGAGTTCTCGAGGCTTTCCTTGGCCATTTCTTGCCTCCACAGATGAGGATGGCGCGTAGCATATTTTGATCTTTGAGACAAAGAGGCGCAGTTCGGGAGTACAATGTAGAGTTTGACTCATTGGCTCGGTATGTCCCGCTCGGTGGCCGATATGGAAGATAGAGTGCACCGTTATGTCACGGGCTCGATGATTATTTAGCGGAGGATGCAGTAGTAGCTCTTCAGCGGCACGACATTGCCCACATCCAACTATCGCGCAGATCGAGAACGTAAAGGTCGGCGGATTAACCAAGATCGCGAGAAGAGGGCGGACAACGGGTCCTCTGGTGACCTTCGAGGCAGGCAGCCTCAGCAGGAGACTAGTTATGCGCCTCCGCCAGTACGGAGTGCTCCGCCACGCCTTGGGGCGTTCGGGAGATTCCGGAGCAGGTTAGGGCTCCAAGGTTTCAGGTTTTTGGGGGATCAGGGACGTTAGTCAGATGGGACCACCCCTACCTCGTTGTGGCCGTTGTGGTAGGCTCCATGATGGGGAGTGTCGTGCTGGAATGGGAGTTTGTTTTGCAGACAGCGCCAGGCCATTTTGCGAAATTGTCCAATCAGAGGTAGCGCGGATGTAGAGACTCAGCCTTCGGGATCAGTGGTTGATTCATCTCCTCCTTTTGTACGCCGTGCAGGGAAGGAACATGAGTAGAACGTCAAAAGGGAAAGTGAAGCAATAGTTACAGGTATATTCTTAACCCTCTAGAGACTAGTAGACTTTGATGTCAAGGTGATGTGTTAAGTGTTATGTTCGGATAGCTTTGTGTTAAAAATGTGATTTAGAAGCCTGATTAGTGAAAAGGGTAAGTCTGGGGATGAGAAAATTTTGAACCTTAGAATTTATAACAATCGAGACCTTAGAGGTAAGGCCGGCTAGAGTAAAAGATTTTACAGTGATCCTTGTCGGAGTACATAGTATGCGGGGAGTATATTCGGGTGATAAGTCCATGAGTGGCATAACTGATTCTTTTGTAAGTGCAGTGGTGAAGACTATACCGGCGTCTGCGTTTTGGAGACTTAGAAGGAACATTCGGGACGAATGTTTCTAAGGGGGGAAGAATGTTACACCCCGTAAATTCAAGAATTTAAGATAAGAACATACCAAGGAATATAAGATTTGAAAGTGGAAAGATAAGTGGGCAAACATGTGTTGGATGGATTTTGAGTCTACCTTGGAGTGTTGTACCCCAATTGTTAAGAATTTCGAAGTGTTTAAAAAAAAGCCTAGTGTGTAGTCCGTTAAATCTAGTTCCCAACGCAACAAATCGTTCGTCGATAGGACATCGGAGTCAAAAGTTATGGAAGTTTCAAGTTTGCGTGTGATGCAAAGCGATGGTTTTTCAGGTACAGTGGCCACGAATGCAGGCCGCGTCGCCGGTTGTACTGGGGGTTCGCAGAGGTTACACGCCGCCGCGCGGAATGCGTGGCCGCGCGGAATGCAGGAATTTTCCGAAGTGGAGCGCCCGTGGCGGGGCCGCGGCGCCGAGGCGGGATTTTTCTGCGGTAAAGGGCGAAAATCAGGGGATATTTTTGTTAAAAGCCTATGGGAGGGTGACAAGTGTCCCTCCCATCCTTTTGACCAGGAAAGGGGCCTATTTTAGGGCCAAGTCTTGGAAGACTTGGCCATTTCATTTTGGAAACCCTCCCAAGAACTCCTCTCCCTTCTCTCTAGATTTTGAAGAAAACCTAGCCTAAAGGGAAAATTGTTGAGCGGCAAGAAGGCAAAGTGTGGGTGAACTTGTGGGAAGCCTTTGGTGGCGTAGTTGACGGGCAAGAAGTGGAAGAAAAGGGCTTTTGTGGGCTATTCCAAAAGGTAAAAGTTTCCCCTTCTCTTGGATATGGGTTAATACTTGTTATAGTAGTTTAGAAATGAGCCTGAGGCTGTTATATTTAAGTTGTATAGATTTGGATCTTGTTGTCTTGTTGAAACTGAAATGGGCATGTTAACCTTAAGATGATAACTTCAAATTTGGTTACTAATTTGGTCGTCACATGTTATAAAGGGGAATTGTAGTTGTTGAAGATGTCTAGGGCTAGATATCATGTTAGACCTAAGAACTTGGATTGGAAAAGAGTTGAAAGGGGTTAGGATTGGTTATATTGTTGGCCAAGAATGGCATGGGAATTTTTGGATTATTTTAGTGTTTTTGTGGGGCGGAATTTTACACGTATTGTTAGGCGTGTAATCCCCTTGTATTTACTGAATTAATTGAGCCTTAAATGTGGCGTTGGTTATTGAATTTCGGCCTTGAAAAAGGTGGCATAGTAAGTAGAAACAAAGGAAGTGCTATCCAAATTTCCGTAGAATGTAGGGACCTTGCACTTAGTTATTCTACGTTCGAAGCTAGAGTTTGATAGACGTTTTATGACCCTTATAGGATTGAAGTACTACGAGTAGCATATTCTACTTAAGGGAGATAGTACTGTGGAGCATTTTGCTAACCGTCGATAATCGTCGCGAGGTATGTGATTCTTCCTATCCTCTTTAGCATGATTATTTGTGAAATATATAGTGCAGTAGATGCACGTGTGTTAAAGGAATTTGATTTCCCTTGTTGTGCCTTGACTTGATATGAAGTGTAAAGGTCTTGATTGTTTGAAAGAGTAGGTAAATCTTATTCGTTAGTAATGGGTACTCGGTGGTTAAAGAATAAGCCCTCTTGGTCTCGTAAGGGCTTATAGTTGTAATTGGTTGTTTTAAAACATAAAGTGTTATAACGGCTTTATGGGAAGTTTGTTATAACCACTTTATGTAGGTAAAAGAATGGGTTGTTGATTTCAAAAGATAAGAGACTTGACTTATAATTGACCTAATTGGTGTTGAAAAGTGTGAAACCTCATTCGTGAGAAATGAGTACATGGTTTTTAAAAGAATAATGTTACATAAATTTCGGAAATGGGAATAAGGATCGAACAAGCCAATGCAGCGTTAATAAAGGAAAAAGTAATGACAATTAATTATATTAAAACCAGTAGAAACCTCCATCTGCATAGAAGCTAAGATAAGACAAAATTGTATTACATTTCCTAGATCATGGCTGCTCTAATAAGAATTATTGTAATCAAGTTTTGATCTTCTTAAAAATTCCAAAGTAAGGAACTCGATTTCTAAAAGAAAAGAGACTTAAGATTTGAAGTGCTTTGGTTTAAAAGAAAGGCATGATTTTGTCTTGACTTGTTTAAAAACATAAAGTGTTATAATAGCTTTATGGGAAGTTAGTTATAACGACTTTATGGAAATTAAAGGAATGGATTCATTATTGGATTTAGAATGGTAACTTGATTTTTGGAAAAAGAGAAGTAACTTGTTTTCAAATATTGAACTCTTTGTGAATGGAAAAACATAAGTGGCTTGGTTATAAAAGGTAGGAGTACCTTGATCCTAAAGGGGTTAGATACTAAGGTTTTAAATGGTATACTTGACGTTGTGTTAAGGAGTGCTTAAAGTACCTTGAATTGTGTGTAACTTGCCCATGCTTGGTTGAGATAGCCTTTTTGTGCAAGGGTTTGATTTGTGCTATCGAGTCTCTCGATGGAGGGTCGGCTATTTGTTATTTGTTTGGACATACTGACACGTTGGGTAGCCCACGGGTATGCTTCCACAGTGAGTATTCTCTTGTTATTTGTTTGGACATACTGACACGTTGGGTAGCCCACGGGTATGCTTCCACAGTGAGTATTCTCTTGTTATTTGTTTGGACATACTGACACGTTGGGTAGCCCACGGGTATGCTTCCACAGTGAGTATTATCTTGTTAGTTGTTTGGACATACCGACACGTTGGGTTGCCCACGGGTATGCTTCCACAGGGATTGTTATCTTGTTATCTCCTTTGGGCATACCGACACGTTGGATGGTCCACGAGTATGGGCCCACTAGTAATGCCTGAGGCCATGCTTATACCGAGTGAGATCTTGCCGGCACGCGCCGTTGCGCGTTAAATTCGGGTTTTATTTGAGTGATGATTTCACGGGCATGAGTCCCTGACTTGACATGACTGCTTATATGTTGTGTACTGTAGTTTGGTTATCATACATGTCTCCTGCTTTATATAGACTATTATGATTTCATTTACAGTATTTTTTTCAGTTTCACATACTGGTTCCTGTTGTACTGACCTCCTTCGGGGGGCTGCGTTCATGCCGCAGGTTGAAGTGCATAGCTTGCTGATCCGCTCTCTTAGGATCGCTGTTCGGTTCTCGGAAAGCTCCATATCTCCGGAAGCTTGTCCTGTGGTACAGTTCCCTGAAGTGGTAGACTTTTGTACATTCAGGGGCATGGCGGGGCCCTGTCCCGTCATTTTGGTTTTAAAATTCTTAGAGGTCTGTAGCACTATTGTGGGCAGAGTTTGTAAGGATGTAATTGTTCAAGTTTTCATTCATGTACAAAAAGGTAACCGTTTGGGTTAGCCTGTTTTCTTATTTCACTGTTTTCTTTCATGAGTTTTTATTTCCGCTGGTTTTTCTCTGATGTTGTATCACTAGGGTGCCCGGGGTAAGGCACCAGTCACGGGCCCGAGGTCGGGTCGTGACAAAAGTGGTATCAGAGCAGTTAATCTTCGGAAAGTGTCTACAGACCGTATCTAGTAGGGTCTTGATTATCGGTGTGTTGTGCACCACATCTATAATCAGGAGGCTATAGGATATTTAGGATTGGTTTCCATCTCACACTACCCATGGACTTATCACACAAATAAAACCCACGTATACTACGTACTCTGATAAAGGTCAAACATAAAACGAATCTTTTACTCAAGACGACCTTACCTCTAAGGTCTCAATCGTGACAGTCTAGGGTTCACACTTACCATTCTACAATAACCAGGTGTCTAAATCATATTTAGCACAAAGCTATCCGAACATAACACTTAACACATCATTAACATCAATACATACAAGTATCTAAAGGGTTAAGGATATACCTGAAACTAGGCGGTTCAAGGACCGCTAAAACTGGGAACTTCCACCGCGACCTCTACCGTGGCCTGAATCGCTTCTAGTAGTCATGCTATCCTACCGCTACCCCGGCGGACAGCTCGTCATATGGCCTGTTGGCGCAAGAATAACAAGCTCCTCGTACTACGACACTTCAAATGCGGTCTACATCGATCACACCGAGGTAGGGTGATCGCATCCGCCAACACCCCTACTCTCGAACATTCAAACACGGGAGCCACGACACGCCTCGAATATCCCAAGGGTCCCGGCGCGGAGGACCACTGCAATGGCGAGGTACATAACTAGTCGGCTGAGGCGGTCCGCCTCGAAAGTCGCCAAAATATCCTATTGCTTGGCCTTCTTCTGTGGCCGTCCACCTGCCGATCTGCGCTCCTCGCACTCCAAGTGCATGAGCTCGAATGCGGGCAATGTCCATGCCCTGAAGAGAAACACCCGCACAAGACTCGGCCATATAATCATCTAGCCCGACGGCGATGCACTTATCCTCCATATTCGCAACAAGCGCAGGACATATCGAGCCAAAGAATCGAACTTCGACATTGTACTCCCGACGGCGCGCTCTCTGCCTCAAGAACAAAAATTTGTCGGCCCGTGCCTCCTCATTCGCGAGGCAAGAAAGGCGTGAGAAAAGCCCCAAAACTCATCCCATATCGCTGAGGTGCATGCTCTCCCGAAAGCTCATGAATCGAATCGATCGCGGTATCACGCACCGATGCGAACCGGCGTCACAGACTCGGTCTCAAGCCTTGATCACCGCGACGATCCTTTGTAATCGACGGATGAACTCGCGGATCATCCTCGTGCCTCGACCCATAAAACTCGCGGCTCTGACTCGAAAGTCCCGTAGCCTCAAACTATTCGCTCGGGGTGAACCATCGGTGCATCGAATCTGGAATCGCCGCATCCAAATTTATCTCATATTCTGCCACGACTCGCCAAGAATCGCCATCTCCTTGTAACCCATCTCTCGCCTGCATCGTGGATCGAGGCTCGTGTATCAGAGTCTCATCAGCCACGGCTGCGACTCTAAACTCGCTGGGCCGGCGGCCACAAAACTCCGGCTCAAGCACAACTCAGTCACTGCGGGCTGCGCTCGGACTCTCAGATCTCACTAGCGGCTCCTCGCCTTGCCCACCTGGGCCGGCTGCTTCAAGGCGGAGGCATAGCGGTAAAACGAGACACGCCGAGAGGGGTCCAACTTATAACACACTCTAAGGCACGATCTCGAATGAGAAGAATAGAAACCAATCCTAAATGTCCTATAGCCTCACGATTATAGATGTGGTGCACAACACATCGATAATCAAGACTCTACTAGACACGGTCAGACACTTTCCGAGGACTAAGCGCTCGATACCACTTTTGTAACGACTGCCGGGCCCGTTCATCGTGCCTTACCCCGCACCCTAGTGATACAACGTCGAGAAAAACCAGTGAAATAAAAACTTAGACATGCAACAATAGATATAATAATAAACAAAGCAACCAAAACATTGCCTTCAATATATACATAAAACTCAATGCTTTAATCCTTTTACAACCCCGCCTACAACAAGATTATGCACTTAAGATTTACAACGACTATGACGGATGGCCCCGCCATACCGAATGTACAAGAACCTACAACTCGTGGAACACATACCAAAAGATAAGCCTCCGAGAAACGGAGCTTCCTAATCTGAATGGTGATCCCATGGCGAGGATCCACGATCGATGTACCTCTACTGCGGCATGAACGCAGCCCCGAAGGAGGTCGATAACAGTACCAAGTATGTGAAATCAGAATATCTGCAGCTTAAATCATAATGTACTATATAAAGCAGAGACATGTATGATAACCAAAATACAGACGCAACATAAAAGTGCAAGCCGTGGACTCACGCCTCAAAGTCACCACTCAAATCTAACTATGGGTCTCACGCCCACCACATCCATCATGTTCGCATCATGGCCACATGCCCCGGATATCGTGACGGTAGACATGTCCATGATGCAACAATAATAACAAGCGTGCGACGGCCACATGCCGGAATCGTGACGGCAGACATGCCCATGTAACCTCAATAACAATATATCGGGTGGTCAACCTCGCCGCACGGCCACATGCCGAACATCGCGACGGTGTAGACACGTCCATGTTGCAGTAATAACCATATATCGGGTAATCAACCCGGCCGCATGGCCGCATGCCCCCGGAATACTGCATCGGTGTAGACATGTCCATGCGACATAAACAACAAGACAGTAATCAAAATGGAAACATACCCGTGGAATTCTCCATCACTGCCAGCACGTCCAAGTAAGTTCTCAACAAGTCAACCTCTATCGAGAGACGCAGAATACGTAAATACCACACTTGCACAACAAAGGCTATCATCACAAGCATAGGCAAGTTTCACAACAACAAGCATAGTAAGTTTCACACAACTCAAAGTACTTTCATTTTATGCCAAAGTCCGGTTTTTAACCCCAAAGTACTACATATGTTAAGTTCTTTTAAAAGTTGATCCATTACTTATAAAAGTCACTGATACGTAGTATTAGAATGACCAACCCACATTCTTTTTCAAAATCAAGTAACAACATTCTTTTCCTAAGTTCCAGTTTGCCTAGTTTCAATTACTCAAGCTTCTCATTTTCAAATGGTTTCATAGTTCCCAAACTTAATCACTTGATTCCTTTTTAGAACAATTGAGTAATATATGTCTCACGTGAGAGTAGGTTATTCTTGTTTACAACATTCTTATTACAAGACATGATCTAGAAAATGTAATATCATTTTGTCTCATCTTAGTTTCTATGCAGATGGAGGTTTCTACCGGTTTTAATACGATACATCATTATTCAATACATTTTCCTTTATTAACGCCGCAGGTCCGTCGATACACATTCGATTCAAATCAAGAAACATTATCCCTATAAATAAAACCAAGTACTCATTACTCACGAATGAGGTTTCACACAAACATTCACATTAAAACAAATAAGTTAAGTCTCTTATCTTATAAGATCAAGTCTCTTAACTTCTAACATCAGTAAACCATTTTCTTTACCTCTTAAGACATTATACCTAACTCCCATAAAGCTAGTATAACTCTTTTTAAAACCTTTAAAACCAAGTGTTACTCTCCTTCAAAACGATTTATAAATCTTTGAAATACATCAAGTTCTTTATTATAACTAGCCGCTTATAATTCACATCGCTACCTTTAAAACCACAAAGTATTTTCTTACCTACATAAAGCTGTTATAACCAACTTCCCATAAAGCCGTTATAACACTTTATGTTTTAAGAACAATCAAACACAGCTAACACATGTACGTCTACCGTACTACATAGTTCACACATATCATGCTAGAAGAGATAGGAAGAGGTTCACATACCTCGCGACGATTTATCGACAATAAGCAAAATGCTCCAAGTACTACAACCTTGCTAGCCCTTTCCACTCCTCGAGTAGAATACGCTACTCTTAGTACTTTCACCTATAAAGGTCACAAACGTCTATTAACCCCAAAACACAAGTTTCTACAGAAAATTAAGAAGACCTCCCCGCAACAACAGAAATCTCCTCCTCTATCGAGGCCGCCACCAAGCCAACCAGTGGGTTTACACGCCTAACCTGACGTGTACAATTCTACTCAAGAATACAACACAAGTTCATCGCACACACCCTATGTAAATACACTGTTTCTTTTCTTTAAATTCAGCTTAAGTCAAAAGACATTGCCGCACAATAATGTTCGACTATATATAGTATACTTCAACTATATATTCCTACAATATGTAATCTCCAATTACAACTAGAGCGACAAGATAATTACCTCGATAAGCCCATAATTATCCAAGTTATAATGTCGATCCCGAGCAAGGTTTAGCTCCTACTCCGGCGCCCAATCCGCTCCAAACAACCCTTAGAAGTTCTAACTAACTTCTACTCAAATACTTCAACCAACTATGAAGATTTCCTTGTGGTTTCGGTTTGAGACTAAAAGGACAAAGGTAGTATTTCCTGCTCTAATAGAGGTAACTTTTGGAATACAACAAGGTAAAGGCTAAGGTATTTTGGGCATTATAACAATACTAGGAGAAGTATTTCAATACCACAAGGGAGGGGTATTATACGAAAACAACTAGGCTAGGGGGGGGTACCCCACGGCTAGCACCACAAAGGGGGAAAGGGGAACCCCTCGGCCAAAGGCCACACGAAAAGGGGGAGGGGGAAGGCTCTCGGCTAAGAGCTCACAAAGGGGGAGGAGAGGGTTTCAAGACTTGGAAGTTTTTGGAATGGATGAAGTCTTCACACTTAGGGGGGTATTTATAGCAAAACCAAAGGCCAACCAAGGGCCAAGATCCATCCAAGTGTATAGCAAGTGTAAGGGCAAGATTAAGCCAAGTGCACCCTAAACCCTACTCCACAAAACACTCCACAAAACACTCCACAAAACAAGCCACAAAGCAAGGCACACTTCGGGCCAATACCAAGTGCCAACCCACTCGATCGCCCTTCAAATCGCCCAATGAGGGTGACAAGTGTCACCCTCCCGCTGGTCCAAAAGGTTTCGTCTCTCGAAAAATCCGCAAAAATACAAAACGACATAGCCGAATTTTCCTTCGCAAGTTACGAAAACGCTTCACGAAAAACGACTTAACGGTGTTGTGCACAACGGTAACTTCGGCCACGCCACCTAGGCGGGGGTGACCCGTGTCACCCTCCTAAGGGCCCTCATAAACGCCTTCCAAAAATATCCACAATGGCCAAAATCTCAAAACAAAGTGGGCCCACAAAACAGAATTTCTCTCGTGGCCCCACGTGACCATTTCCAAAATAAAATCTCAAAATTCTAATATAATCTATGAAGTCCAAATACCAAACTGGGAATCCAATTCCCATTAACGAACCTTTTTCTTCACAAATAACCTAAACTTTTCCAAAAACTCACATCTTTCTTTCTTTCCAAAATTTTTCTCGTGCTCTCAGACGACGCCCCGCATACATACCCGAGAATACGGGTATAACATTCTCCTCCTTAGAAACATTCGTCCCGAATGTTCCTTCTCCGCATTTAATATCGATGAAGTTCCTCTAACAAGTTGTCAACGCCATACCGCCACGAAATAACACACGCTCTCTTCCTTCCTTACTCGCCGTGGCCCTTCTCGAACACTTGAACTCTCCCAAGACGTACTCATACTTCACCATTACTTCCGCTCCCAAAAATCTCCGGAGTCACTACCTCCAAACTTGGTCATCTTACTAACCTCAAACTTCCTTAAGGCCATTCCCGCCTTTACGAACCGCTTCGGTCGAACGCGCCCACGAACTCATACGATGGTCACACAAACTTGGGCCTAGCATCCTCGTGACCCTACCACCTGGCGGACCACCTAGAACCGACCCCACCTTAATCCGGGCACGGTTGACCCGTATCACGCCCTCAACCCGACCCACAATCGCCAAGCCCTCGCTCCCGACACGGAACAATCTCGCTAAAACACATCATGAAAGCTACCACTTCCATCTCACACTACCCATGGACTTATCACACAATAAAACCCACGTATACTACGTACTCTGATAAAGGTCAAACATAAAACGAATCTTTTACTCAAGACGACCTTACCTCTAAGGTCTCAATCGTGACAGTCTAGGGTTCACACTTACCATTCTACAATAACCAGGTGTCTAAATCATATTTAGCACAAAGCTATCCGAACATAACACTTAACACATCATTAACATCAATACATACAAGTATCTAAAGGGTTAAGGATATACCTGAAACTAGGAGGTTCAAGGACCGCTAAAATCGAACTTCCACCGCGACCTACCGTGGCCCGCAATCGCTTCTAGTAGTTCAGGCTATCCTACCGCTACCCCAGTCGGATACTTCGTCATATGGCCTTGTTGGCCGCAAGAATAACAAGCTCCCTTGGTACTACGACACTCCCCGAAATGCGGTCTACCACATCGATCACACCGAGGTAGGGGTGATCGATCCGCCAACACCCCTACTCTCCCGAACATTCAAACCCGGGAGCCCCGACCGCCCCGAATATCCTGAGGTCCCGGCGGCTGCGGAGGACCACTCGCAATGGCGGAGGTACATAACTAGTCTGCCGAGGCGGTCCGCCTCGAAAGTCGCCAAAATATCCGCCGCCTTGGCCTTCTTCTCGCCGAAAGCCCACCTGCCGATCTTCGCGCCTCGCACTCCAAGCACGAGTCAACGCGGCAATGTCCATGCCCGGCTGAAGAGAAACACCCGCACAAGACTCGACCATATAATCATCTAGCCCGGTGACGTAGCGATGCACCCTATCCTCCATATCCGCAACAAGCGCAGGGACATATCGAGCCAAAGAATCGAACTCGACATTGTACTCTCGACGGTCGCCTCTGCTCTCAAGAATAAAAATTTGTCGCCCGCGCCTCCTCATCCGCGGAGGCAAGAAGTGCGTGAGAAAAGCCCCAAAACTCATCCCATGCTGGAGGTGCATGCTCTCCCGAAAGCTCCTATGAATCGAACCAATCGATCGCGTATCACGCACCGATGCGAACCGGCGTCACAGACTCGGTCTCTCAAGCCTTGATCACCCGCGACGATCCTTGAATCGACGGATGAACTCCGCGGATCATCCTCGTGCCTCACCCATAAAACTCGCGGGCTACAACTCGAAAGTCCTGTAGCCTCAAACTATTCGCTCGGGGTGAATCCATCGTGCATCGAATCGAATTGCGTGATCCACTTATCTCATATCGGCCACGACCGCCAAAGAATCGGGCCATCTCCTTGTGACCCATCTCTCCGCCCCTGCATCGCGGACCGAGGCTCGTGCATCAGAGTCTCATCGCCACGGCCGCGCTCTAAACTCGCTGGGTCAAGGGCGCTACAAAACTCGCTGTCAAGCACAACCTCGTGCACTGCTCGCGCGCCTGACTCTCTCAGATCTCACTAGCAGCTCCCTCGCCTTGCCCACTGGGCCCGGTTGCTCAAGGCGGAGGCATAACTGGTAAAAACGAGACACGTCAGAGGGGTCCAACTTATAACACAGCTCTAAGGCACGATCTCAGAATGAGAAGAATAGAAACCAATCCTAAATGTCCTATAGCCTCCTGATTATAGATGTGGTGCACAACACATCGATAATCAAGACTCTACTAGACACGGTCTGTAGACACTTTCCGAGGACTAACTGCTCTGATACCACTTTTGTAACGACTGCCCGGGCCGTATCGTGCCTTACCTCGCACCCTAGTGATACTACGTCAGTGATAAACCAGCGGAAATAAAATCTTAGACATGCAAGAATAGATGTAATAATAAACAGGACATCCAAAACAGTTGCCTTCAGTATATACATAAAACACAACAGTTTAATCCTTTTACAACCCCGCCACAACAGATTACTGCACTTAAGATTTACAACGACTATGACGGAACAGGGCCCCGCCATACCACTGAATGTACAAGAACCTACAACTCAGGGAAACACATACCAAAAGATAAGCCTCCGGAGAAACGGAGCTTCCCAATACGCTGAATCGTGATCCTATGAGCGAGATCCACGATCGATGTACTACTTACCGCGGCATGAACGCAGCCAAGGAGGTCAAGCACAACAGTACCAAGTATGTGAAATCAGAATATCGCAGCTTAAATCATAATACTATATAAAGCAGAGACATGTATGATAACCAAAATACAAAGACGCAACATAAAGCAGCCAAGTCGTGGACTCACGCCTCAAAGTCACCACTCAAATCTAACTATGGGTCTCACGCCCACCACATCCATCATGTTCGATCATGGCCACATGCCGGAATCATCGCGACGGCAGTAGACATGTCCATGATGCAACAATAATAACAAGGCCGCACGGCCACATGCCCCGACATCGTGACGGTGTAGACATGCCCATGTAACCTCAATAACAATATATCGGGTGGTCAACCGCCGCACGGCCACATGCCGGAATCAGACGTCGGTAGACACGCCCATGTTGCATTAATAACCATATATCGTAATCAACCCGCCGCGTGGCCGCGTGCCCTAATATCAGACGTGTAGACATGTCCATGCGACATAAACAACAAGACAAGAATCAAAATGGAAACATACCCGTGGAATTCTCCATCACCGCCAAAGACGCCCAAGTAAGTTCTCAACAAGTCAACCGCCTCTATCGAGACGCCAGAATACGTAAATACCACACTTGCACAACAAAGGCTATCATCACAAGCATAGGCAAGTTTCACAACAACAAGCATAGGCAAGTTTCACAACAACAAGCATAGGCAAGTTTCACACAACTCAAAGTACTTTCATTTTATGCCAAAGTCGGGTTTTAACCCCAAAGTACTACATATGTTAAGTTCTTTTAAAAGTGATCCATTACTTATAAAAGTCACTCGACACGTAGTATTAGAATGACCAACCCACATTCTTTTTCAAAATCAAGTAACAACATTCTTTCCTAAGTTCCGCTTTGCCTAGTTTCAATTACTCAAGCTTCTCATTTTCAAATGGTTTCATAGTTCCCAAACTTAATCACTTGATTCCTTTTAGAACAATTGAGTAATATATGTCTCACGTGAGAGTAGGTTATTCTTGTTTACAACATTCTTATTACAAGACCATGATCTAGAAAATGTAATATCATTTTGTCTCATCTTAGTTTCTATGCAGATGGAGGTTTCTACCGGTTTTAATACGATACATCATTATTCAATACATTTTCCTTTATTAACGCCGCAATGGTCCGTCGATACACATTCGATTTCCAAATCAAGAAACATTATCCCTTTAAATAAAACCAAGTACTCATTACTCACGAATGAGGTTTCACACAAACATTCACATTAAAACAAATAAGTTAAGTCTCTTATCTTATAAGATCAAGTCTCTTAACTTCTAACATCAAGAAACCATTTTCTTTACCTCTCTTAAGACATTATACCTAACTCCCATAAAGCTAGTATAACTCTTTTTAAAACCTTTAAAACCAAGTGTTACTCTCCTTCAAAACGATTTATAAATCTTTGAAATACATCAAGTTCTTTATTATAACTAGCCGCTTATAATTCACATCGCTTACCTTTAAAACCACAAAGTATTTTCTTACCTACATAAAGTCGTTATAACTAACTTCCCATAAAGCCGTTATAACACTTTATGTTTTAAGAACAATCAAACACGATTAACACATGACGTCTACCGTACTACATAGTTCACACATATCATGCTAGAAGAGATAGGAAGAGGTTCACATACCTCGCGACGATTTATCGACAATAAGCAAAATGCTCCAAGTACTACAACCTTGCTAGCCCTTTCCACTCCTCGAGTAGAATACGCTACTCTTAGTACTTTCACCTATAAAGGTCACAAACGTCTATTAACCCCAAAACACAAGTTTCTACGTAAAAATTGAAGACTCTCCCCGCAACAACAGAAATCTCCTCTCTCTATCGAGGCGGCTACCAAGCCAACCGGTGAGTTTACACGCCTAACCTGACGTACAATTCTACTGATGAATACAACACAAGTTCATCGCAATACAGTCCTATGTAAATACAGTTCTGTTCTTTTCTTTAAATTCAGGCTTAAGTCAAAAGACATTGCCGCACAATAATGTTCAGTACTATATATAGTATACTTCAACTATATATTCCTACAATATGTAATCTCCAATTACAACTAGAGGGACAAGATAATTACCTCGATAAGCCCATAATTATCCAAGTTATAATGTCGATCCTGAGCAAGGTTTAGCTCCTACTCCGTGCGCTCCAATCCGCTCCAAACAACCCTTAGAAGTTCTAACCAACTTCTACTCAAATACTTCAACCAACTATGAAGATTTCCTTAGGGTTTCGGTTTGAGACTAAAAGGACAAAAGGTAGTATTTCCGGGCTCTACGTATAGAGGTAACTTTTGGAATACAACAAGGTAAAGGCTAAGGTATTTTGGGCATTATAACAATACTAGGAGAAGTATTTCAATACCACAAGGGAGGGGTATTATACGAAAACAACTAGGCTAGGGGGGGTACCCCACGGCTAGCACCACAAAGGGGGGAAGGGGAACCCCTCGGCCAAAGGCCACACGAAAAGGGGGAGGGGGAAGGCTCTCGGCTAAGAGCTCACAAAGGGGGAGGAGAGGGTTTCAAGACTTGGAAGTTTTTGGAATGGATGAAGTCTTCACACTTAGGGGGGTATTTATAGCAAAACCAAAGGCCAACCAAGGGCCAAGATCCATCCAAGTGTATAGCAAGTGTAAGGGCAAGATTAAGCCAAGTGCACCCTAAACCCTACTCCACAAAACACTCCACAAAACACTCCACAAAACAAGCCACAAAGCAAGGCACACTTCAAGGGGCCAATCGGCCAAGGCCAACCCACCTTGACCGCCCCCTTCAAACCGTCCAATGAGGGTGACAAGTGTCACCCTCCCGTTGGTCCAAAAGGTTTCGTCTCTCGGAAAAATCCGCAAAAATACAAAACGACATAGCCGGAATTTTCCCTTCGCAAGTTACGCAAAACGTTTCGTCGAAAAACGACTCTAATCGGGTGTTGTGCACAAAGGTAACTTCGGCCAAGCCACCTAGGCGGGGGTGACACGTGTCACCCTCCTAATGGCCCTCATAAAACGTCTTCCGAAAAATATCCACAATGGCCAAAATCTCGAAAACAAAGTGGGCCCCACAAAACCGTAAATTTCTCTCGTGGGCCCCACGTGACCATTTCCGAAAATAAAATCTCAAAATTCTAATATAATCTATGAAGTCCAAATACCAAATCTGGGAATCCAATTCCCATTAACGAACCTTTTTCTTCACAAATAACCGGAAACTTTTCCGTCGAAAACTCACATCTTTCTTTCTTTCCAAAATTTTTCTGTCGTGCTCTCGTACGTACGTCCTCGCATACATACCCTGAGAATACGGGGTATAACACAGGAAGCCTCAGCAGCAGACTAGTTATGCGCCTCCGTCAGTACGGAGTGCTCCGCCACGCCTCTTCGTGACGTCGATATTCCGAGCAGTCGTGGCTCCAGTTTCGAGTTTTGGGAGCAGGACGTTAGTCAGATGGGACCACCCCTACCTCGTTGTGGCCGTTTTGGTAGGCTCCATGATGGGGAGTGTCGTGCTGAAATGGGAGTTTGTTTTGCATGCGGTCAGCAGGGCCATTTTGCGAGAAATTGTCCAACCAGAGGTAGCGCGGATGTAGAGACTCAGCCTTCGGGATCAGTGGCTGATTCATCTCCTCCTTTTGTGCGCCGTGCAGGGAAGGAACATGAGTAGAACGACAAAAGGGAAAGTGAAGCAATGGTTACAGGTATATTCTCAACCCTCTAGAGACTAGTAGACTTTGATGTCAAGGTGATGTGTTAAGTGTTATGTTCGGATAGCTTTGTGTTAAAAATGTGATTTAGAAGCCTGATTAGTGAAAAGGGTAAGTCTGGGGATGAGAAAATTTTGAACCTTAGAATTTATAACAATCGAGACCTTAGAGGTAAGGTCGGCTAGAGTAAAAGATTTTACAGTGATCCTTGTCGGAGTACATAGTATGCGGGGAGTATATTCGGGTGATAAGTCCATGAGTGGCATAACTGATTCTTTTGTAAGTGCAGTGGTGAAGACTATACCGGCGTCTGCGTTTTGGAGACTTAGAAGGAACATTCGGGACGAATGTTTCTAAGGGGGGAAGAATGTTACACCCCGTAAATTCAAGAATTTAAGATAAGAACATACCAAGGAATATAAGATTTGAAAGTGGAAAGATAAGTGGGCAAACATGTGTTGGATGGATTTTGAGTCTACCTTGGAGTGTTGTACCCCAGTTGTTAAGAATTTCGAAGTGTTTAAAAAAAAGCCTAGTGTGTAGTCCGTTAAATCTAGTTCCCAACGCAACAAATCGTTCGTCGATAGGACATCGGAGTCAAAAGTTATGGATGTTTCAAGTTTGGTGCGCAGTCAGGCAAAGCAGTGGTTTCGGTTCAGGGGTACAGCGGGCGCCTTTGAATGCGTGGCCGGCCGGTTGTGCCGGGGTTCGCAGAGGTGCAGCGCCGCGCGCCGAATCTGGCGCGCCCGCAATGCAGGGAATTTTCTCGGAAGTGGAAGCGCCGCGGCGCCGGCGGCGGGGCCGTGGCGCCAAGGCAGGATTTTTCTGCGGTAAAGGGCGAAAATCAGGGGATATTTTTGCTAAAAGCCTATGGGAGGGTGACAAGTGTCCCTCCCATCCTTTTGACCAGGAAAGGGGCCTATTTTAGGGCCAAGTCTTGGAAGACTTGGCCATTTCATTTTAGAAACCCTCCCAAGAACTCCTCTCCCTTCTCTCTAGATTTTGAAGAAAACCTAGCCTAAAGGGAAAATTATTGGAGCGGCGGCAAGAAGGCAAAGTGTGGGTGAACTTGTGGGAAGCGCTGGTGGGCGTAGTTGACGGGCAAGAAGTGGAAGAAAAGGGCTTTTGTGGGCTATTCCAAAAGGTAAAAGTTTCCCCTTCTCTTGGATATGGGTTAATACTTGTTATAGTAGTTTAGAAATGAGCCTGAGGCTGTTATATTTAAGTTGTATAGATTTGGATCTTGTTGTCTTGTTGAAACTGAAATGGGCATGTTAACCTTAAGATGATAACTTCAAATTTGGTTACTAATTTGGTCGTCACATGTTATAAAGGGGGATTGTAGTTGTTGAAGATGTCTAGGGCTAGATATCATGTTAGACCTAAGAACTTGGATTGGAAAAGAGTTGAAAGGGTTAGGATTGGTTATATTGTTGGCCAAGAATGGCATGAGAATTTTGGATTATTTTTGTGTTTTTGTGGGGCGGAATTTTACACGTATTGTTAGGCGTGTAATCCCCTTGTATTTACTGAATTAATTGAGCCTTAAATGTGGCGTTGGTTATTGAATTTCGGCCTTGAAAAAGGTGGCATAGTAAGTAGAAACAAAGGAAGTGCTGTCCAAATTTCCGTAGAATGTAGGGACCTTGCACTTAGTTATTCTACGTTCGAAGCTAGAGTTTGATAGACGTTTTATGACCCTTATAGGATTGAAGTACTACGAGTAGCATATTCTACTTAAGGGAGATAGTACTGTGGAGCATTTTGCTAACCGTCGATAATCGTCGCGAGGTATGTGATTCTTCCTATCCTCTTCAGCATGATTATTTGTGAAATATATAGTGCAGTAGATGCACGTGTGTTAAAGGAATTTGATTTCCCTTGTTGTGCCTTGACTTGATATGAAGTGTAAAGGTCTTGATTGTTTGAAAGAGTAGGTAAATCTTATTCGTTAGTAATGGGTACTCGGTGGTTAAAGAATAAGCCCTCTTGGTCTCGTAAGGGCTTATAGTTGTAATTGGTTGTTTTAAAACATAAAGTGTTATAACGGCTTTATGGGAAGTTTGTTATAACCACTTTATGTAGGTAAAAGAATGGGTTGTTGATTTCAAAAGATAAGAGACTTGACTTATAATTGACCTAATTGGTGTTGAAAAGTGTGAAACCTCATTCGTGAGAAATGAGTACTTGGTTTTTAAAAGAATAATGTTACATAAATTTCGGAAATGGGAATAAGGATCGAACAAGCCAACGCGTTAATAAAGGAAAAAGTAATGACAATTAATTATATTAAAACCAAGAGAAACCCCATCCGCATAGAAGCTAAGATAAGACAAAATTGTATTACATTTCCTAGATCATGGCTGCTCTAATAAGAATTATTGTAATCAAGTTTTGATCTTCTTAAAAATTCCAAAGTAAGGAACTCGATTTCTAAAAGAAAAGAGACTTAAGATTTGAAGTGCTTTGGTTTAAAAGAAAGGCATGATTTTGTCTTGACTTGTTTAAAAACATAAAGTGTTATAATAGCTTTATGGGAAGTTAGTTATAACGACTTTATGGAAATTAAAGGAATGGATTCATTATTGGATTTAGAATGGTAACTTGATTTTTGGAAAAAGAGAAGTAACTTGTTTTCAAATATTGAACTCTTTGTGAATGGAAAAACATAAGTGGCTTGGTTATAAAAGGTAGGAGTACCTTGATCCTAAAGGGGTTAGATACTTGGGTTTTAAATGGTATACTTGACGTTGTGTTAAGGAGTGCTTAAAGTACCTTGAATTGTGTGTAACTTGCCCATGCTTGGTTGAGATAGCCTTGTTGTGCAAGGGTTTGATTTGTGCTATCGAGTCTCTCGATGGAGGGCCGGCTATTTGTTATTTGTTTGGACATACTGACACGTTGGGTAGCCCACGGGTATGCTTCCACAGTGAGTATTCTCTTGTTATTTGTTTGGACATACTGACACGTTGGGTAGCCCACGGGTATGCTTCCACAGTGAGTATTCTCTTGTTATTTGTTTGGACATACTGACACGTTGGGTAGCCCACGGGTATGCTTCCACAATGAGTATTCTCTTGTTATTTGTTTGGACATACTGACACGTTGGGTAGCCCACGGGTATGCTTCCACAGTGAGTATTATCTTGTTATTTGTTTGGACATACCGACACGTTGGGTGGCCCACGGGTATGCTTCCACAGGGATTGTTATCTTGTTATCTCCTTTGGGCATACCGACACGTTGGATGGTCCACGGGTATGGGCCCACTAGTACGGTTCGTGGCCATGCTTATACCGAGGTGAGATCCGGGGCACGCGGCCATTGTGCGAGTTAAATTCGGGTTGTATTTGAGTGATGATTTCACGCATGAGTCCACGACTTGACATGATCGCTTATATGTTGTATCGTAGTTTGGTTATCATATATGTCTCCTGCTTTATATAGACTATTATGATTTCATTTACAGTATTTTTTTCAGTTTCACATACTTGGTACCTGTTGTACTGACCTCCTTCGGGGGGCTGCGTTCATACCGCAGGTTGAAGTGCATAGTTTGCTGATCCTCTCTCTTAGGATCGTTGTTCGGTTCTCGGAAAGCTCCATATCTCCGGAAGCTTGTCATGTGGTACAGTTCCCTGAAGTGGTAGACTTTTGTACATTCAGGGGCATGGCGGGGCCCTGTCCCGTCATTTTGGTTTTAAAATTCTTAGAGGTCTGTAGCACTGTTGTGGGCAGAGTTTGTAAGGATATAACTGTTCAAGTTTTCATTCATGTACAAAAAGGTAACCGTTTGGGTTAGCCTGTTTTCTTATTTCACTGTTTTCTTTCATGAGTTTTTATTTCCGCTGGTTTTTCTCTGATGTTGTATCACTAGGGTGCCCAGGGTAAGGCACCAGTCACGGGCCCGAGGTCGGGTCGTGACAATTCCCCTATTCTCTCTTAGGCTTAGTCCAAATTTTTCCAACCTCGGTTTGGGACCCCGAAGACTGACCACCATGAGTAATCTGGGTATGGGCATGCTGGTTATCACAGCTAATACTCCCACCAGTACCCGCGTCTTTCACGGGACAGTCCAAATAGGTGTGCACCCCTTGCGGCATGGCATTATGCGCAACCCCCTTCCCTTGAACCCGCCTATTAGTGTCGGTGTAGTGGTTCTCACAATCCGTAGTGGAGTGCCCAATCCTATGACATTTCCCGCAAAAGTCTGGTAGATGATCCGCTGGTCAATAATGGTGTCATCCCAAAGCTTGAGTTCAATGGCATCAAGTGTACCTTTGGAGAGGTCAATCTCAACAAGTGCCCATGCTTATGAAAGTTTCTCTTTGTCACATGTGAGTTTATCGGTACCAATGGGCTTTCCAACTCGTGATAGGATGCGGCTCAAGGCATTCTCATTCCAAAGTTCCAAAGGGAGCGATGGGAGCCTTACCCATACCGGTATGGTGCAAATATCATGGTTGTCGAATGTAAAGCAATACGACATATCCTTAAGAAGAAGTGGCGTGCTATACACAAAGTGCGGCCCATTAGCTAAAACTTTCTCTTTATCCGCCATAGTATTGAACTTGAATACAATCCAACCCGAAGCATGAACATTAAATTTGTATGCAACTCCCCATGAGCGACATAGCTTCCTTAATGCCAAGCTCCCCGGATAAGTCCCTGCAAAATAACCAACCAGGAGGTGTCCCAATGTTTTGGTAAGATCATCCAAGTCACCCCTAGGGAGTTCTAGAGGTCCCACATTACGACTATCAGTAACAAAATGCAATCGTTTTCCGTTAGACACATCGCGATTGCCCTTAACTATGGACGCATAGGCCTTCTTTGTGTTGGGGTCATTAGGATCCTTAGTCTGGTTATCCGTGGTGTTCACAACTGTAATATCACGATCATTCCTAGAAGCCGATGCAGTATCCTGAGAACCAAGGGTGCTGTTATACCCCGTATTTTCCAGAGTATGTACGTGAGGACGTACGTAGAAAAGTTTGAGCCTTAAGTTAGGCTAGGACCGAAAATTTTGTGCATAACACACGAAAAGAATCGTTTTCCGACGAAACGTCTTCCAAAGCTTGCGTAGGGAAAATTCCGGCTATGTCATTTATTATTTTTGCGGATTTTTCCGAGAGACGAAATATTTTGGACCAACGAGAGGGCGACACTTGTCACCCTCTAATTGGTGGACTTGAGGGCGTCTTTTGGACGATTTGGAGAGTGGGAGTTGGTAGGATATTTTGTGTTAGTTGATGTGGTAGATGGATAAGGTACACATGGGTAAATCCTCACCCTACACTTGCCTACCACTTGGCTTGATCTTGGCCCTTGGTTGTCCTATAAATACCCCCCCTTAGTTGATGAACTTTTTCATCCTAAAATAGTTTTTAAAGTCTTGAAAGTTCTCTCCCCCTTAGTGTAGGCCTCCCCCTTTGAGAAGGCCCTTGGCCGAGGGGTACACCCCCCCTCCTAGTGGCCTTGGCCGAGGGGTACACCCCCTTTTGCCTAGTTGTTCTCGCAAAATACTACCCCCCTCTTGGTAGAAATACTCTCCAAGTATTGTTACTATACCAAAATACCTTAGCCTAATACCTTGTAGTATTCCAAGGTTACCCCTATACTAAAAGCCCAGAAATACTATTATACTTCCCTTCAGTCACTAAACGAAACCCTAAGGAAAATCTTCACAGTTGGTTGAAGTATTAGGAAGAAGTTTCGTAGAACTTCTAAGGGTTATTTGGAGCGGGTTGGAGCACCCGGAGTAGGAGCTAAACGTTGCTCAGGATCGACATTAAACTTGGATAATTTTGGGCTTACCGAGGTAAATAATCATATCCTTCTATTGTAATTGGAAATTACATACTGTAGTTGTTTAGAAATGAATATAAGATTCATAGAAGAGGTTTGAACTGTAATAGAAGGATATTACAGAAAAGACTTGAACTGAAATCACATCAGAAGATTATTATATGTAGAAGTTGATAGACCTATATAATCTTTATAGGTTGAATGTTCTGCGAGTAGCATGTACTACTTGAAAGGTGGACGAGGCTAGCCGGGTTATAGCCGTGGAGCGTTTTGCTAATAGTCGATAATCGTCGCGAGGTATGTGATCCTTCCTATCCTCTTGAGCATGATATTTTAAAAGAATATATATATAGTACGGTAGAGACGTGTGTTAATCGAACGTAGTTGTACGGCAATGTCTTTTGACTTAAGCCTGAATAATAAGAATCTTGAAGTATTTCAAAAGAATTAAGAAACCTTTTTGAAAGAAGAGTAATACTTGGTTTTAAAAGCTTAAGAGTTATACTAGCTTTATGAGAAGTTAGTTATAACGACTTAAGAGAGATAAAAAGAATGGTTTATTAATTTTAGAAGTTAAGAGACTTGATCTTAAAAGATAAGAGACTTGACTTAAGTAAATTAATATGAGTTTTTGTGTGGAACCTCATTCGTGAGTAATGAGTACTTGGTTTGTAAAAGGAATAATGTTTTACTGATTTCGGAAATGAGAATAAGTATCGAACAAACCACAGCAGCGCTAATAAAGGGAAATGTATTGACTAATAAAGTATTATTAAAAACCAGTAGAAACCTCCATCTGCATAGAAGCTAAGATGAGACAAAATGATATTACATTTCCTAGATCATGGCTGCTTAAATAAGATTGATTATGAACAAGAATAACCTACTCACATATAAGGCATATGTATCTCAAATTGTTTTAAAGGAGAATTATATCATTAAGTGATTAAAACTATGAACTACGAAACCTTTCGAAAATGAGAAACTTAAGCATTTGGAATTAGGCAAACTTGAACGTTTGGAAAACAATGTTGTTACTTGATTTACAAAGGGAAGTGTTTTGGTTTACTTAAAAGGATAGTCACTCTATTTTTATGCTACGGGTATTGTGTGACTTTTTGAAAGAAACGGATCTTTTAAAAAGAGTTAATGTATGAAGTATTTTGGGGATAAAAACCCGAAATTGTTAATATAAAGTAGAAAGTACCTTGTGTGAATAACTTGATTGTGTTGGTTTGTGATAGCCTTGTAATACTTTCTTGTTGATTTGATAAGTAAACATGTTAGGATGCTACGTGTGTTAGTATCTGTTGATGTTTTTGTAAAGGGGTTCCCCTTGTTGTGCTTATGTTGTTTAACGATAAGCTGTTATGTTATTATATCACATACCCCCTTGACTTGTTATACCGAGGGCTTGCCACCCTTGATGCGGGTCTATACGGCCTATGCGGTCTGCGTGACTATGCAGAGTCGCGGAGTTCCAGGTTGATTATTCCGGTGTTTTATCCGACGCGGGATGCCTATGCGTGCGTGTGACTATGCGGTCTATTGAGACTATGCGGACTGCGGGAGTCCAGGAGGGTACCGGGGTTAGCTACCCCCGATGCGAGGAATACCTCATGCGGGTCTATGTGTGACCTATGCGGACTGTGGGAGTCCAGGGTTAGGCATGCATAATGATACTATGGACAATTGGCCTTGCTTCGATCATTCGCGGCCTAGGAAAGACCTCACTGATTTACCTATTATTGCTCTTGTTTGTGATATGGCACTATGTGCAAATTGAACTAATTGTATTTGCAAATGGTTTTAAATACTTTGATTTCATTTAAAGTACTTTACAGTTTCACATACTTGGTACCAGTTATCGACCTCTTTCGGGCCGCGTCATGCGCAGGTAGGTACGCGATCGTTGATCCGCTCTTAGGGTCACAGCGTTTGGGAAGCTCCGCTTTCTTGGAGGCTTATCACGTATAGTCCTGTCGTTGTAGGTACTTACATTCGTGGTATGGCGGGGCCCTGTCCCGCCATTGTTGTCATATCATTCTTAGAGGTCTGTAACATTGTTGTGGGCAGAGTTGTAAAAAGGGATGTAACTGTTCTAGTTGTTATATATATTTATGCCGAAAGGCAAGTTTTCTCAGATGAACTGTTTCATATTTCATATTATGTCATGTCTTGTTTTATATTCCGCTGATTACTCTGATGTATGTCTACTTGGGTGCAGGTAGGCACGACCACGCCCGGTTCGGTCGTGACAAAAGTGGTATCGAGCGATTAATCCTCGGAAAGTGTCTACAGACCGTATCTAGTAGAGTCTTGATTATCGGTGTGTTGTGCACCACATCAATAATCAGGAGGCTATAGGATATTTAGGATTGGTTTCCATTCTTCTCACTCTGAGATCGTGTCTTAGAGTTGTGTTATAAGTTGGACCCCTCTAACGTATTTCTTTCCCTTACCGTTATGCCTCGCTGCAGGCAACCCGCCCGAAGGGCAAAGCGGAGAGTCGCGAGTAGTAAATCTTGAGGGTTACGAGGGCACGTGCCCAACCATCACAGGGTGGTGCTTCATTCGGGAGTTCTCGACGCCGCCAAATTTCAGCAGAGTTTAGCACAGACATCAGTTCCTCTGCGGCCATGATGTATGAGCCTTCGCCCACATCGGAACAAAGAATATGGATTAAAAGGAATGGACTCACATTAGCTAGGATTTTAGCAACCAGAGAATATAGAGTGCACCGATATATCACGGGTCTTGATGACTATCTAAAGAAAGGATGTGCAAGAGTAGCTCTTCAGTCAGGCTTGAGCATGACCTGTGTACGGGCTTATGCGCAGTAGGCCGAGAAACGTAGGGATCAACGGGTTAACCAAAAATCAGCAGAAGAGGGCCAGATCGGCAGGGTCCTTTGGTAACTTTCGAGGCAAATCGCCTCAGCAGCAGACTGGATAGACGCCTCCGCCAGAACAGAGTGGTCCTCCACAGGGTTCAGGACGTTCAGAGCATGCCGGAGTTGGTCAGAGCTCCAGGGCTTCCGGTTTACAGATACACGAAGGTTTTCCCCAATGTTCGCATGACGCGCACGCCACTTCGGGAATGTCGTCTTTTTGTTGGAGCTTGTTATACTTACGGCCAGCAGGGCCATTTTTGCGAGGGAATTGTCCGACTAGAGGTGGCGCGGATGTAGAGACTCAGCCTTCAGGATCAGTGGCTAGTTAATCACCTTCCCTAGCTATGCGCCCTACGGGGCAGGATTGGTTAGAACGACAAAGGGGAAGTGAAGCGGTAGATACATGTATATCCTTGAACCCTCTAGAGATTGTAGGTGTGATAAGATAAGCGTATCTTAAGTGTTATGTTCAGATAACATAAGTGTTAATTGTGATTAGAAATCATGGTTAGTTAACAGTAAGATTGAAGTAGAAAGTGTGAGCCTTAGAGTTTTATACGTAGGACCTTAGAGGTAAGGCCATCTCGAGTAAAAGATGTTTTTTTTTTGTGTTTGACTTTATCGGAGTGCATAGTGCACGTGAGATATAGTTGTATAATAAGTCCCTGAGTAGTGTGGAATAAAAGAGGGTAGTTGAACTAAGAAGACCACTAGGTTTTCGTGACTTGATTAGTGAGATCGTTAGGATCGGAACAAGAGTTTCGCGAGCAATGGGTCGGGTTGAGGACCAATCGCGGGTCAACCCGCGACTGCTTTTGTGGTGGGGTTCGGGTGGTCCCGCAGTGGTAGGTCACGAGGGTGTTAGGCCCAAGTTTAGTAAACCAACAGACGAGTTCATGGATGCTCGACCAAGAGTCGCCGATGAGGTCACCCCATCTTGTCCTTCAGCGGGATTATTTACTGGCAGAGTTATGCGAGATGTTATTTGTCGGGAAGGTTGTAAGGTCGCACGGTGCCTACTTTCACCTTATGGCGCATGAAGCCAGTGTTGTGGCTATTTCGTTTCTCGGAAGTGTTACCAGCAGGTTGGCGAACTCAAAGTAGTCTTAGTAGTGCATTCGCCACGGGCCGTTGTTTGGATTTGTGGGTAGGTGAGGATTGTTGCCTCTGCTGAGGGAGTGTTTTTATAACTACCATTTCGGTATTCGGATGTCGCCTTATGAAGCCTCAGGGGCGGAAGTGTAAGTCACGGCCGATTGGTTCGATGTTGGCAAGGTTGAGATAGTTGGTTCATACTTGGTTCAGCAGATGTGGATAGGTGAAGCCTATCCAGAGAGGTTATCGGCAGCTGAGTCAACGGAAGTCGTATGGATAATCGGCGCGACGCCATGCTCAGTGGGCGGTGGGTCTTCTTGAAGGTACCACCCCGGAAAGGGTGTGACGAGTTTGGGAATCAGAGGAAACTTAGCCCGAGTTACTTTGGGCCTTTTCAGATCATGTGAAGAGTAGGCCAGGTTGCCTATATGATAACTTTTGTCGTCCGACTTAGGATGCAGTATGTCCGGTCCTTCATGTTGTTAGGTTCAGAAAAATATCGGAGATCCATCCGGAGTGTTCCCAGTTAATGATGACCAAGTTGGAGGTAGTAACCCAGAGATATTTGAAATTGATTGAATGTAAATGTGGTAAGTTATGAAAGAGTTCGAGTACGAGAAGGGTAATGACGCAGTAAGGGAAGCGAGCATGTGTTAAGAACATAGAAGTGATCATTTCGTTTGTAAAGTGAAGGTGCGAAGGGAGTATCTTTTAGCCCTTGGGTGGGAGTTTTTGTGATGTTAGAGGTGAATCCTCGTGGACTTGGATGTAAGTATTTGCGCATGTTGTATTGTGGCCAGGTGTGGCATGATTGTTTTCGTAAATATAACAGTGAAGACTATTCTGGCGCGTGTTTGTTTTGAGACTTCGAAGGAACATTCGGGACGAGTGTTTCTAAGGAGGGGAGAATGTTATACCCAGTATTTTCCAGAGTATGTACGTGAGGACGTACGTAGAAAAGTTTGAGCCTTAAGTTAGGCTAGGACCGAAAATTTTGTGCATAACACACGAAAAGAATCGTTTTCCGACGAAACGTCTTCCAAAGCTTGCGTAGGGAAAATTCCGGCTATGTCATTTATTATTTTTGCGGATTTTTCCGAGAGACGAAATATTTTGGACCAACGAGAGGGCGACACTTGTCACCCTCTAATTGGTGAACTTGAGGGCGTCTTTTGGACGATTTGGAGAGTGGGAGTTGGTAGGATATTTTGTGTTAGTTGGTGTGGTAGATGGATAAGGTACACATGGGTAAATCCTCACCCTACACTTGCCTACCACTTGGCTTGATCTTGGCCCTTGGTTGTCCTATAAATACCCCCCTTAGTTGATGAACTTCTTCATCCTAAAATAGTTTCTAAAGTCTTGAAAGTTCTCTCCCCCTTAGTGTAGGCCTCCCCCTTTGAGAAGGCCCTTGGCCGAGGGGTACACCCCCCCTCCTAGTGGCCTTGGCCGAGGGGTACACCCCCCCTTGCCTAGTTGTTCTCGCAAAATACTACCCCCTCTTGGTAGAAATACTCTCAAAGTATTGTTACTATACCAAAATACCTTAGCCTACTCCCTTGTAGTATACCAAGGGTACCCCTATACTAAAAGCCCGTAAATACTATTATACTTCCTTCACTACTAAACGAAACCCTAAGGAAAATCTTCACAGTTGGTTGAAGTATTAGGAAGAAGTTTCGTAGAACTTCTAAGGGTTATTTGGAGCGGGTTGGAGCACCCGGAGTAGGAGCTAAACGTTGCTCAGGATCGACATTAAACTTGGATAATTTTGGGCTTACCGAGGTAAATAATCATATCCTTCTATTGTAATTGGAAATTACATCTTGTAGTTGTTTAGAAATGAATATAAGATTCATAGAAGAGGTTTGAGCGTAATAGAAGGATATTCTGAAAAGACTTGAACTGAAATCACATCAGAAGATTATTATATGTAGAAGTTGATAGACCTATATAACCTTTATAGGTTGAATGTTCTGCGAGTAGCATGTACTACTTGAAAGGTGGACGAGGCTAGCCGGGTTATAGCCGTGGAGCGTTTTGCTAATAGTCGATAATCGTCGCGAGGTATGTGATCCTTCCTATCCTCTTGAGCATGATATTTTAAAAGAATATATATATAGTACGGTAGACGTACGTGTGTTAACTGAACGTAGTTGTACGGCAATGTCTTTTGACTTAAGCCTGAATAATAAGAATCTTGAAGTATTTCAAAAGAATTAAGAAACCTTTTTGAAAGAAGAGTAATACTTGGTTTTAAAAGCTTAAGAGTTATACTAGCTTTATGGGAAGTTAGGTATAACGACTTAAGAGAGATAAAAAGAATGGTTTATTAATTTTAGAAGTTAAGAGACTTGATCTTAAAAGATAAGAGACTTGACTTAAGTAAATTAATATGAGTTTTTGTGTGGAACCTCATTCGTGAGTAATGAGTACTTGGTTTGTAAAAGGAATAATGTTTTACTGATTTCGGAAATGAGAATAAGTATCGAACAAACCACAACAGCGCTAATAAAGGGAAATGTATTGACTAATAAAGTATTATTAAAAACCAGTAGAAACCTCCATCTGCATAGAAGCTAAGATGAGACAAAATGATATTACATTTCCTAGATCATGGCTGCTTAAATAAGATTGATTATGAACAAGAATAACCTACTCACATATAAGGCATATGTATCTCAAATTGTTTTAAAGGAGAATTATATCATTAAGTGATTAAAACTATGAACTACGAAACCTTTCGAAAATGAGAAACTTAAGCATTTGGAATTAGGCAAACTTGAACGTTTGGAAAATAATGTTGTTACTTGATTTACAAAGGGAAGTGTTTTGGTTTACTTAAAAGGATAGTCACTCTATTTTTATGCTACGGGTATTGTGTGACTTTTTGAAAGAAACAGATCTTTTAAAAAGAGTTAATATATGAAGTACTTTGGGGATAAAAACCCGAAATTGTTAATATAAAGTAGAAAGTACCTTGTGTGAATAACTTGATTGTGTTGGTTTGTGATAGCCTTGTAATACTTTCTTGTTGATTTGATAAGTAAACATGTTAGGATGCTACGTGTGTTAGTATCCGTGATGTTTGTGTAAAGGGTTCCTTGTTGTGCTTATGTTGTTTAACGATGTTCGTTATGTTATTATATCACATACCCCCTTGACTTGTTATACCGAGGGCTTGCCACCCTTGATGCGGGTCTATACGGCCTATGCGGTCTGCGTGACTATGCGGAGCTGCGGAAGTTCCAGGGTTGATTATTCCGGGTGTTTTATCCGACGCGGGATGCCTACGCGGTGCGTGTGACTACGCGGTCTATCGAGACTATGCGCACCGCGAGTCCAGAGAGTACCGGGGTTAGCTACCCCGATGCGAGGAATACCTCATGCGGGTCTATGTGCGACTTATGCGATGCGGGAGTCGAGGTTAGGCATGCATAATGATACTATGGGCGATGGCCTTGCTTCGATCATTCGCGGCCTAGGAAAGACTTATTACGATTTACCTATTATTGCTCTTGTTTGTGATATGGCACTATGTGCAAATTGAACTAATTGTATTTGCAAATGGTTTTAAATACTTTGATTTCATTTAAAGTACTTTACGTTTCACATACTTGGTACTGTTAGTGCGACCTCCCGGCTGCGTTCACGCCGCAGTAGAGGTACACCGCCGTTGATCCTCGCTCTAGGTCACGTCAGCGTTTGGGAAGCTCCGTTTCTTGGAGGTTTATCGATGGTATAGTCACGTCGTTGTAGGTACTTACATTCGGGGTATGGCGGGCCCCGCCCGCCATTGTTGTCATATCATTCTTAAGGTGCAGAACACCGTTGTGGGCAGAGTTGTAAAAAGGGATGTAATCGTTTAGTTATATATATTTATCTTTGAAAGGCAAGCTTTCTCGATGAATCGTTTCATATTTCATATTATGTCATGTCTTGTTTTATATTCCGCTGATTACTCGATGTATGTCTACTGGGTGCGGGTAAGGCACGATCCACGCCAGGTTCGGTCGTGGCAGTGCATGAAAAAGAAGGAGCTCGGTACCTCGTTGATATACACCTCGTCCGTAGGAGAATAGTCACCCGCGGGAGTATCCCCCACCTGAATACCATTGCTTACGAGTCCGGGCGTTGAAGGGTGCATTGCTGAGGTTGAACCGCAAGCAATCGGGGGGAACTCCACAGCGGAGGTGATCTCAATAGAAGCATGCCCCATTCGGATGGGTAGGGGCGTGAAGTTCCTTTGGTTCCTCTTCTTCTTCTTCCTAGCCATCCAAGAGGTTACAATAAATGATTACAAGCAAATTGAAACAAATGATCAATGCTGGAATTTTAAATCCGGATAGGCCCGGGTTATGAATTACAATGCTTCACCTAGTTATACAAATTCTTGCCTAAAACAATAAAGTGTTAGGGAAATATGTAAATAATTCTGGCAGGCCCGGTTTTGAATTACAAGATTTCACCTGATTATAAAAGCTTGAAATAAGAGTAAAGTCCGGACAGGCCCTGTTACACCCCGGAATTCCAGGATATGTTTATAAGAACGTACGTAAGAACTTAAAAATGTTAAGATTTGAGACGAGTAAAAATTTATCGGAATTATGGAATTGTCGGAAAACGAAATATTGCGACGAACGGGAGGGCGACACGTGTCACCCCCCTTAGTGGTCTTGGACGAAAATGGCATGAATGAAATGGTCATTTGACCATAATTTAAATGACCAAGTCTTGCAAAGACAAAGAGCTTGACATTGTTGACTTGTCAAAGGGCCACTTGGCTTGATCCTTGTGAAACTCATCCAAGCCACCCATTTGTTTTAATCTTGACCCTTCCTAGTGTTATATAAGCTTACTAGTAGCAAGACTTTGTCATTCTACACTTAGAAAAAATTTGAAATCTTGTTCTTGCTCCCTATTGTGAAGCTCACGGCAAATGGCCCATTTCCAAGAGAAATTTTTTCGATTTTTGTCCAATAATCCCCATACTTTAAACCAAGGTACCTAAGGGTATTGTAAGTGTATCTCAATAGAAAGATCCCAGAAAAATGGTGTTTTCGTATTAGTCGCAAGGCGAAAACCTAAGGAGTTATTCAACTTTGAAGTTGGAACTTGAAGAGGAGTTCTTCATAAGCTTCTAAGGGTTGCTTGGAGTGGATTGGAATGTCGAAAGGAGGAGCTAAAGTTGCTAAGGATCGACTTGTAATCTTGGATCATATTTGGGCTAAATGAGGTATAATCTTCGTCATACTTTTGTAATTGAAGATTCCATGTTATTATAAGTTAGAAATGATCATGTGATATGTGTTATGAAGATTGATAAGTGTTATGGAAATTTGGAAGCTCAAATCCGAAAATGACATGTTTAGCCATTTGAAATTGAAATACAATTTGGTCGATAATTAGAATTGTCGCACGTTTACCTACTTGAGGATTGTAGTAGTTATAATCAATTGTGGCTAGATAACATATTATATTAAACCACTTGGATTGAAAAGGTATTGGAAATTAATTTGTATTGTTGACCCTAATTGCCGAATGGACATTGTATTTTTTGACTAGTTTAATGTCAATTGTGGGGCGGAATTTTACACGTCTTGATTAAGCGTGTAATCCCCTATTGTTAACTACTTTGTTGAGCCTTAAATGTGGCGTGTTTGGTTATTGAATTCGGCCTTGAAAAAGGTGGCAAAGTGTGTAGAAACAAAGGAAGTGTTGTCCGATTTTCCGTAGAATTTAGTGACTTTGCACTTGGAAGATTCTACGTTGGAAGTAAGAAGTTAATAGACGTACTATGGTCATTATAGGTTGACATACTACGTGCGGAGTATTGGACTTAGCAAGTGGATGGAACCGAAGAGGTATGTGGAACTTTCTTATCTCTTGAGCATGAATAAGTTGTAAATGTATAGTACGGTAGACGTACAAGATTTTGACAATCTAGTCCATTTGATATCCTTGGCTTATTTTAAGAATGTACAAGTTGGTTGAGTTAGGTAATTAACTCACTTGTTTAAATATTAAGGATATCTTGGTTTTCAAAAGTTAAGAGACTTTAAGTATGTTGAAAGTATTTTTGATACTTGTTTTATTGGAAAGTTTAAGCCTCTTGGTTATAAAGAAGAATGTAAGTTTCTAAGGTATAAAGCTAGTATAACGGCTTTATGGGAAGTTGGTTATAATAGCTTTATGGAAAGTTAAAAAGAGTGGTTTACTCTAAGTAATTTAAGTATGATAAATGGCTTGAAATAATGAAAGACAAATTGATTTAAAGGCATCAATTGCTTAAAGTTTTAAAAGAAAGAAGTCACTTGATTTAGAAGCCTAAATGCATTTCTAAAAGGTATTGTGACTTGTCTTGAAAAGTAGTTATGACTTGATACTACGGTTGTTAGTATCTTGGAAGTTTTATATGAAAAAGAGTCATTTTAAAAGAAATGAAGTACGTAGTACTTTGGGTTAAATTCCCGGATTTTTATAATGACATGTTAGTGCCTTAAGTAAACTAAAAATGAGAGTGTACATGTATAAAACTAATAAGAAGTTAGGGGATTTCTTAACTTGCTTATATATGGTATGATAAGCCGGTAGTGCTTATGTTATGTATGATAAGCCGGTAGTGCTTATGTTATGTGTGATAGCCGGTTTGTGCTAGTAGTATGTTATTCATTACGGGTCATTCCGGGTTTGTGCATTTGCATATTCCGTGGAGTTGCTACCATGACGCGAGGAATACCTCATGCGAGTCCGTAAGGGCTTATGCGGTGAAATAGTCCCGTGCGGCGGATACACCTATGAGAGGAATACCTCATGCGGTCTACACGACCTACGCGGGTGAAATAGTCCCATGCGAGGAATACCTCATGCGGGTCCACACGACCTATGCGGGTGAAATAGTCCCATGAGTAGGATTGCTTAATGATACTTCGGGCGGGTGGTCCTGCTTTGATCGTGAGCTTCCTATTTTTATGTTGTAAGTATACTCTTATTTACTCTCATTGTTAGTAAGGCACGATTATCGTTAATTGAGCTATCATACATGTCTCGGTTTTATTATAGACTTATGATTTCATTCACTGATTTCTGGCCCACATATTTGGTACATGTTACCGACCTCCTTGGGGCTGCGTTCATGCCGCAGGTAGAGTACAGGTTGCTGATCCTCGCTCTTAGGATCACTGTTCAGCTGTTGAGAAGCTCCTTTATTCCGGAGGCTTATCCCTGGTATTGTCGGTTGTTGTACATTCAGGGGTATGGCGGGGCCCTGTCCCGCCAAGGTTGTTATTCTTAGAGGTCTGTAGTCACATTTGTGGATTTGGTTTGTAAGAATAAAGATATACTGTTTTTAATTTTGTATCATGTACATGTTACGAAAGGCGGCCTTATCGGCTAGCCGGTTGATGTCTATTGTCTAAGTATGATCATTATTTTAAGAGTTGTGTATGTTCCCGCTATTCTCGATGTATACGAAAGGGTGCCTGTAGGGCAACATTGCGTCCGGGTCGGGTCGTGATAAAAGTGGTATCGAGCGATTAGTCCTCGGAAAGTGTCTACAGACCGTGTCTAGTAGAGTCTTGATTATCGGTGTGTTGTGCACCACATCTATAATCAGGAGGCTGCAGGACATTTAGGATTGGTTTCCATTCTTCTCACTCTAAGATCCTGCGATAGAGCTGTGTGGTTAGGGTCGTATCTCCCTAACAGGTTATGTTGTTTGCAGCTACGAGAAAGGCAGCAGTGACCCAGGAAAGACGATGTGGATTACGTATCCAGGTAGGTAATATTTGTAGTATAGTTGGTATTGTAACATACAGCTATACGTATTTATGTATGAGGGTCGGACGCGTGTTGCCTAGAATGGTTTTAGGTTACCAGGATTTGGTAAGGACTAATTAAATACCGGAAAGGTATGAAACAGTTTAATGAATTCTCATCAAGGTTTTACGTACTAATTTGAGATAATTAGGAAATGATGAGCTGTCTGAGAAGGAAATGGACCCTTAAGAAGTTATTATTAAGGGAATTAATGGAAGACTATGTTAATAGATTGAGCTACGTAGTAGGATTTCGAGAATGGTACGGGTGAGATCCGTATGAAGTAAGTATGGTTGTTGTGGACAAGACAATACGACTATAGTTTATTGAGAAGTTGTTGTACCCGTTTACGGGGGGGCTGATAAGGTAGGCATGGAGCATGGAAATTGCGAGCCTAAAAATGTGATAACCACCGAGACCTTAGGTATATAAGGCCTTCTCGGGTAGTAAAAAGTTAAGTCAGACCAAGGGTAAGAGTTAAACACGACGCCGAGTCGGGTTGAGGACCTATTAAGGGTCGCCTCATAGCTTGAAATGGAATGGAATCAGTTGGTAGTAGTCCCGCTACGTGACAGGGTCACGAGGGTGCAAGAGCCGAGTCTAGTTAATCATTTTATGGGTTCGTGGACGCATTCCACCAGAACCAGGTTGTGAGAGCCGGAAATGGCCTTAAGTTGTTAAGAATAGTAACTCCAAAGATTGGAGGCCCGAATCAGTATGAAGGCTATGTACGTACGCTACAATAAATTTGGAAGTACGGGAAGAGTACGACCAGTAAGAAAGAGAGCAACCAAGTGTAAAGAAATGGAACCTGAATCCATGAGGACCTTTCGAGGTGACTACACCCGTGAGTGTTGGGTGGTAGCTGAGCTGGTAGATAATAATTACCGGTAACGATACAGTCGTTGGGCCCTAGCAGACCTAGCAGAGTTGTTATGACAGACATCGAGGTCATTATGAGTACGGGCTAGTTGCCCTCTTGTTATGCCAACGTGGTCTATAGAGAGAGATTGATTCGGTACCAGTTTCCCGGTAAGTCGGTTATCGAGCGGATAGAGAGAGAAGTGGTGGTAACCAGTGAATTATCCTTCCTTCTTTGACATTGAGGATTTTAATAAGTCTGTGTGACTTGTTCATGTGAGGTAAATTGATGCAGAAAGTAAGTAATAATTGAATTTGAAGGAATTTATGTTAAGTGCCCTTGGAGGCACTTGGAGTTGGTTTGGTGTGGCGGTCAGGGCCACGACCTTCCGGATAATTTCAGGAAATTGCGCAAGGCAAGAATAAAGTAAGTACGAGTGCTGCCGGTGGGAAGCTGAAGGCATCTTTGGTAGGTTTTGAAAATCTACACGACTTTAAGGCGGTACGTGATGATTAGATATTTACTGGACCGCAAGAGGACCCTGTGATTAGGGTTGTGACTCCAAGGAAAGTTTATTTAATGGAGATAAGTTCTCTCCCCCACGTAAGGACAATTTTACGTATTATGGGGTTATGCGTACCCATGTTGTTAGACGGAGGATAGAAGACTGGTAAGGTCTTCAGTATCGTCATGCCATAGGTTACAGTTTTAGGTAACCGTGGGAAAAGTATTGTGTTGAGATACTTAGGAACGACGTTACGAAATGGTCGAGGACGTACCGTAAGAATGTAATGCAGTAAATGCATGTATGAAACTGTACGATTATGATTCAAGATAGAAATAGTGTTGCTAATTATAAGCTTAAGGAAGGGTTATGACCAGAATGATAAAAGAAAATACAATTATGGTATGTAAGTTGCACGAGTTATGATTACCCCAGACTAGTGTAAGGACCATTAGTAAATAATGGGCAGTAAGAACACCTCGAGGTAAGGTGGTAGCATCGGTACTGACGAGAAAGATTGTAAGAAAATACGGAGGGGTAAGGGACCCCAGGACAACTTGAAATAACTTATAAAGGAAAGACGAGTGGACACCCGAACGATAAGAAATCTTGACAAGTCATTGGAATATGTGTCTGATGAATTGAGGTTGAATACGACTATAAGCTCTACGAGTGAGAAAATAATCGGTTATTACTTGACGAGATCAAGGAAACCTCCCCCTAAATTGTGATTGACAGGAAGTATTAGCCAGGAGGCAAGCAAAAGAATCAAATCTAAGTTAATGACCAAGTTTGGTTGCAACAGAGAAAAGGAAACAGGAACCATAATTGAGATTAAGGACACCCGAATATTTCGCAAGAATGAGAAAGGTTTCCAGTTATTGAAAGATAAGTTGACTCGACTATAGTTCTAACTCCTCCTGAAAGACTAGAGGGTTAGGTTATTATGTTAACACGTTGGGTGTTGGGCTAGGTTGTGTGCTGACGCAACCCGATAAGGATAGAGCCTATGTTTTCCCGGTAGTTAGGGAAGCAGGAAAGGAAATTACGCCACTCACAATTTAGAGCTGGCGGCAGTTAAATCATGCCTTGAAGATTTGGGGGCATGACGTATATATAGACTTCATGTGGATATTTGTGCAGACCACCAAAGCCTCCGGTATATCTGCAGACTGAGGCAGTAGAATTTGCGACAGCGATGGTGGTTAGAGTTATTCAAGGATTATGATATCGATATCCTATACCATCCAGGGAAAGCCGAGACGGTTACAGATACTCTGAGTCATGGATCTAAGGGTAGTATGCCAGATGGGCAGCCAGATAGACTGGACATGGTCCGTGAGATTCTTTAGTTACTGAGCATAGGGGTTCGATTATTTGTTTCCAAGGTTAATAAAGTTTAGATCCGAGAGGTTACCGAGTCTTCCGTCGTTGAAGAGGTAAAGAGGCGACAATATGAGGATCTAGTTATATCTGATATCGAGATCTGACTCTCGAAGAGAAGAGCATGTTTGAGTAGCACCGGATGGGGTGCTGTGATATGAGGATAGATTGTGTGTACCTGGTGCTGCAGGACTAGTCAGCAGGTTTTAAGGGGAGGCACGCAGTGCTTATCGCTCAAATTGTTCGAGGTCGACTAAGTCATGTCGTGACCTCAAATGTATGTATGGGTAAGCTGACCGGAAAGGGGACATAACGGAGTCTACTGCTTAGTGTCTGAGTTAGTAGCAGGTCATAGTTGAGTACCAGAGGCCCAGTGGGCTATTACAGGCGATTTAGATCCCAACTTAGATATGGGGGGGGGGAATTAATGTGGATCTTGTTACAGGGTGGCATCGTACTCAGAGGAAGTGCGACTCCCTGGGGGTCATAGTAAACAGGCTGACGAAACCAACCGTGTTCTTCCGGTTAGGACCACGTGCTCGGCTGAGGATTATGCTAGCTTGTATAGCAGGGAGATTGTGAGACTGCACGGGGTTCCTGCATTTATGATGTCCGGCAGATGAGCTCGGTTGCGGATAACTTCTGGAGGTTGTTCAGAAGGGTTTTTAGGGACACAAGTGGGTCTCAGTGTTGCATTTCACCCTCAGACCAATGGACAGGCAGAGCGTACCATCCAGGACTTGAGAATAGGTGGCAGGCCTGTATTTTTGATTTCAGAGATAGCCGGGAAGGTTATTTGCCTCTTGTTGAGTTACGTACGATAACAGATACCCTTCCAGTATTCAGATGGCCCTGTATGAGGCCTTGTATGTAAGAAAGTGTAGATCGCCGGTTGGGCGGTTCGACGTAGGCAAGGTTGAGTTATTTGGTCCAGACTTGATTCAGCGGGCTGTGGATAAGGCGAAGCTTATCCAGGAAAGATTATTAGTAAGCTCAGAGTCAGCAGAAGCTTTAGGCAGATAACCGACATTGACACATGGGGTTCAGGTTGACATTTTGGTATGAGTATTGTTATGTGGCCACGTGTGGCATTATTGGTATGTAGGGCTTGTAAGGAGACTATACCACTACCTTTAAGTTTGACTCCCAAAAGAACATTCGGGGACGAATGTTTCTAAGGGGGGAAGAATGTTACACCCCGGAATTCCAGGATATGTTTATAAGAACGTACGTAAGAACTTAAAAATGTTAAGATTTGAGACGAGTAAAAATTTATCGGAATTATGGAATTGTCGGAAAACGAAATATTGCGACGAACGGGAGGGCGACACGTGTCACCCCCCCTTAGTGGTCTTGGACGAAAATGGCATGGATGAAATGGTCATTTGACTATAATTTAAATGACCAAGTCTTGCAAAGACAAAGAGCTTGACATTGTTGACTTGTCAAAGGGCCACTTGGCTTGATCCTTGTGAAACTCATCCAAGCCACCCATTTGTTTTAATCTTGACCCTTCCTAGTGTTATATAAGCTTACTAGTAGCAAGACTTTGTCATTCTACACTTAGAAAAAAATTGAAATCTTGTTCTTGCTCCCTATTGTGAAGCTCACGGCAAATGGTCCATTTCCAAGAGAATGTTTTTCGATTTTTGTCCAATAATCCCCATACTTTAAACCAAGGTACCTAAGGGTATTGTAAGTGTATCTCAATAGAAAGATCCCGGAAAAATGGTGTTTTCGTATTAGTCGCAAGGCGAAAACCTAAGGAGTTATTCAACTTTGAAGTTGGAACTTGAAGAGGAGTTCTTCATAAGCTTCTAAGGGTTGCTTGGAGTGGATTGGAACGTCGAAAGGAGGAGCTAAAGTTGCTAAGGATCGACTTGTAATCTTGGATCATATTTGGGCTAAATGAGGTATAATCTTCGTCTTACTTTTGTAATTGAAGATTCCATGTTATTATAAGTTAGAAATGATCATGTGATATGTGTTATGAAGATTGATAAGTTTTATGGAAATTTGGAAGCTCAATCCAAAATGACATGTTTAGCCATTTGAAATTGAAATACAATTTGGTCGATAATTAGAATTGTCGCACGTTTACCTACTTGAGGATTGCAGTAGTTATAATCAATTGTGGCTAGATAACATGTTATATTAAACCACTTGGATTGAAAAGGGATTGGAAATGAATTTGTATTGTTGAACTAATTAGAATGGACATTGTATTTTTGGATTAGTTTAATGTCAATTGTGGGGCGGAATTTTACACGTCTTGATTAAGCGTGTAATCCCCTATTGTTAACTACTTTGTTGAGCCTTAAAAGTGGCGTGTTTGGTTATTGAATTCGGCCTTGAAAAAGGTGGCAAAGTGTGTAGAAACAAAGGAAGTGTTGTCCGATTTTCCGTAGAATTTAGTGACTTTGCACTTGGAAGATTCTACGTTTGAAGTAAGAAGTTAATAGACGTACTATGGTCATTATAGGTTGACATACTACGTGCGGCGTATTGGACTTAACAAGTGGATGGAACCGAAGAGGTATGTGGAACTTTCTTATCTCTTGAGCATGAATTAGTTGTAAATTTATAGTACTGTAGAATTACAAGATTTTGAAAATCTAGTCCTTTTGATATCCTTGGCTTTATTTAAAGAATGTCCAAGTTGGTTGAGTTAGGAAATTAACTCACTTGTTTAAATATTAAGGATATCTTGGTTTTCAAAAGTTAAGAGACTTTAAGTATGTTGAAAGTATTTTTGATACTTGTTTTGTTGGAAAGTTTAAGCCTCTTGGTTATAAAGAAGAATGTAAGTTTCTAAGGTATAAAGCTAGTATATGACTTTATGGAAAGTTAGTTATAATAGCTTTATGGAAAGTTAAAAAGAGTGGTTTACTCTAAGTAATTTAAGTATGATAAATGGCTTGAAATAATGAAAGACAAATTGATTTAAAGGCATCAATTGCTTAAAGTTTTAAAAGAAAGAAGTCTCTTGATTTAGAAGCCTAAATGTATTTCTAAAAGGTATTGTGACTTGTCATGAAAAGTACTTATGACTTGATACTACGGTTGTTAGTATCTTGAAAGTTTTATATGAAAAAGAGTCATTTTAAAAGAAATGAAGTACGTAGTACTTTGGGTTAAATTCCCGGATTTTTATAATGGCATGTTAGTGCCTTAAGTAAACAAAAAATGAGAGTGTACATGTATAAGACTAATAAGAAGTTAGGGGATTTCTTAACTTGCTTATATATGGTATGATAAGCCGGTAGTGCTTATGTTATGTATGATAAGCCGGTAGTGCTTATGTTATGTGTGATAGCCGATTTGTGCTAGTAGTATGTTATTCATTACGGGGTCATTCCCCGGGTTTGTGACATTTGCATATTCCGTGGAGTTGCTACCCACGATGCGAGGAATACCTCATGCGAGTCCGTAAGGGCTTATGCGGGTGAAATAGTCTCATGCGGGCGGATACAGCCTATGCGAGGAATACCTCATGCGGGTCTACATGACCTATGTGGGTGAAATAGTCCCATGCGAGGAATACCTCATGCGGGTCCACACGACCTATGCGGGTGAAATAGTCCCAGGAGTAGGATTGCTTAATGATACTGCGGGCGGGTGGTCCTGCTTTGATCGTGAGCTTCCTATTTTATGTTGTAAGTATACTCTTATTTACTCTCATTGTTAGTAAGGCACAGTGTACTGTTAATTGAGTTATCATACATGTCTCCAGTTTTATTATAGACTTATGATTTCATTACAGTACTTTCAGTTTCACATATTTGGTACATGTTGTCTCGACCTCCTTGAAGGCTGCGTTATGCCGCAGTAGTAAGTGCTGCCGATCCTCGCTCTTAGGATCACTGTTCAGCTGTTGAGAAGCTCCTTTATTCCGGAGGCTTATCCCTGGTATTGTCGGTTGTTGTACATTCAGGGGTATGGCGGGGCCCTGTCCCGCCAAGGTTGTTATTCTTAGAGGTATGTAGTCACATTTGTGGATTTGGTTTGTAAGAACAAAGATATACTGTTTTTAATTTTGTATCATGTACATGTTACGAAAGGCGGCCTTATCGGCTAGCCGGTTGATGTCTACTGTCTAAGTATGATCGTTATTTTAAGAGTTGTGTATGTTCCTTCGCTATTCTCGATGTATACGAAAGGGTGCCTGTAGGCAGAGGGCATGCCCGGGGTCCTGACAGGCCCGGTATTAAATTACAAATTCACAATTCAGAAGCGCAATCCTAGTATTTGCCTATCGATGCTCTTAGATTTGCTATTGAGTATAAATAGTAAAATACTTAAAATGAAGGCAATAAACTTATCCAGCAGGAAATGTCATAGGATTGGGCACTCCACTACGGGTTGTGAGAACCACTACGCCGACACTAATAGGCGGGTTCAAGGGAAGGGGGTTGCGCATAATGCCAAGTCGCAAGGGGTGCACACCTATTTGGACTCTCCCGTGAAGGACGCGGGTACTGGTGGGAGTATTATCCATGATAACCAGCTTGCGCATACCCATATTACTCATGGTGGCCAGTCTTCGGGGTCCCAAACAGAGGCTGGCAAAGGTCGGACTAAGCCTAGGATAGAGGGGGGAATGCCGGAGGGATTTCGATCAGAAATGGGGGCCAGCCAGTGGGGATAAAACCGTGACTGGAACAGGATTGCCTATTGATATCGATGGTGTAGGACAACCCGCGGGCATAGTGAATAGTCCTAGTGTTGTAGATGTTGGTGGCCAGCCTTCGAGGACACATACCGAGGTTGGCAAAGGGCTGCATTTGGATGACGCCAGTATAGGACAACCTGCGGGTAGAGCGGGTAATACCAATGTTGCGGATTTTGGTGGCCAGCCTTCGGGGACACAGACCGAGGTCGGCAAAGGGCTACATTTGGATGCCGCTAGAATAGGACAACCCACGGGCAGAGCGGGTAGTCCTACGATTCTGATTTTGTGGCCAACTTTTGTGGACCTGCATCGAAATCGGCAAAGGGTTGCATTTGGATGTCGTCAGTGGAGGATAACCCGCGGGAAAAACGGGGAGTCCAAATGATGAGGGAAAGTGTGGCCTGACTTCGGGGACACAGACCGAGGTAGGCAATGGAATGCATAGGGACACCGACAGTAGAGGGCAAGCCGCGGTTACTGTGGGGAGTCCAAATGATGCGGGTGACCAACCTTTGTGTCACGACCGAACCGGGCAGTGGCGTGCCTTATCGGGCACCTAGTGATACAACATCGAGAAAAACCAGTGGAAATAAAAGCGTAAACATACAAATAGATATGGATCAAGATAAAGAAAATAGGCCAGCCAAAGCGGTTGCCTTTTCAAAGATGTATATATATATCGACCTTTGAGCAGTTACAATCCTTACAACCCCGCCACAACACTGGACCTCTAAGATTTTTACAACAACTATGACGGACGGGGCCCCGCCATACCTGAATGTACAAGAACCTACGGACTCGAGGTAACATGCCAAAAGATAAGCCTCGAAGGAGCGGAGCTTCAATACGTTGAAATGTGATCTATAAGCGGGGATCGGCCTGATGTATCTCTACTGCGGCATGAACGCATTGAAGGAGGTCGACAACGGTACCAAGTATGTGGCGAAAATACTGAAAATGAAATCATAATAGTTTATATAAAGCGAGACATGTATGATAACCAAACTACGATACCTGACATATAAGCGGTCATATCAAATCGGGGACTCACGCTCCAAATCATCACTCGTGCGTGGAATTCCTTCCTCACCGGCAGCATGATATAACAACACCAAGGAGTATACATGAACACGAGTCCCACTGTGTCATAAAACCGTGACGGCAAGTATAACTACGGATCCGACCGTACCAATAATGTTGTACAACCGTATCATGAAGGCGACACGTGGCAAGTGCAATAGCCTCCACCGACTCCTCCTGCGCCACGTGGCGGCGGGGCAAGTGAATCGGCTACGCACCAGATCACAACCGTAAGTCACGAAGCTCCATCCAAACACTGACTCGCGAAGCTGACTCGCGAAGCTGACTCGCGAAGCTGACACGTGGCAAGTGCACTAGCCTCCACCAGCTCCTCCCTGCGCCACGTAGCTGACGGGGGCAAGTGAATCGGCTAAGCACCAGATCACAACCGTAAGTCACGATGCCGCGAAGGCGACGCGTGGCAAGTGCAATAACCTCTACGAGATCCACGCGTCACGTAGCTAGCGGGGCAAGTAAGCAGCACGCGCCCGATCACAAGTAAGTCACGATCTTCGCCATAAATAACCATAATGGTCACATGTCCACATAATCCATCATCGGTGTAGACATGCCCATGTAACAATGATAATGGAAGCATACGTGGAATCTTACACGCCAGACGTCCAAGTAAGTTCTCAACAAGTCAACCGCCCTACATCGAGACGCGATAGCATAGAAACACAATTATTGCACAACAAAGGCTATCAAAGCAAGCATAGGCAAGTTACACAACAACAAGCATAGGCAAGTTACACACAACTCAAGGTACTTTCATTTTATGCTAAAGTTCGGGTTTTAACCCTAAAGTACTAAACGTTAAATTCCTTTTAAAGAGATCCATTCCTTTTATAAAAGTCACGATACAGTAGTATAAAATTAGAGTGACTCACATTTTTAAGTAAACAGAACACTTCCTTTTTCTAAAATCAAGTAACAACATTCTTTTCCGAAAGTTCGGTTGCCTAATTTCAATTACTCAAGTCTCTTTATTTTAGAAAAGTTTCATAGTTCAATGTCTTAATCTCTTTTAAAACAATTGAGTAACATATGTCATATGTGTGGCGATTTATTCTTGTTTATAACCATCTTATTAAAGACCATGATCTAGAAAATGTAATATCATTTTGTCTTATCTTAGCTTCATGCGGATGGAGGTTTCTACTGGTTTTTATAATAATTAATTAATCAATACATTTTCCTTTATTAACTTTGCTGATGGTTTATTCGATACTTGTTCTCATTCCGAAATTAGTAAAACATTATCCCTTTTATCTTCCTTAAGGCGTTATACCTAACTTCCCATAAAGCTAGTATAACTCTTAAGCTTTCAAAACCAAATATTACTCTTCTTTCAAAATGATTCTTTGAAATACTTCAAGTTCTTTATTATCACACATCAAGTCGATTATAAGTCAAATCGGTTATCTTTTAAAAACCACAAAGCATTTTCTTACCTACATAAAGTGTTATAACCAACTTCCCATAAAGCCGTTATAACACTTTATGTTTTAAACCAATCAAATACATTTAACACATGTCGTCACCGTACTACATAGTTATACACATATCATGCTAGAAAAGATAGGAAGAGGTTCACATACCTCGCGACAATTATCGACTAATAGCAAAGCGCTCCAAGTACCTCAAACCGTCGGCTACACCTTAAGCCAAGTAGATCACGCCACACGTAGTACTTGACCTATAAAGGCCACTGGCGCCTATTAACATCTAGATCTCAGCGTATAATATTACGAAAAATTGGCGACCTCTCCCCACCGCGTAAATCTCCTCCTCTATCGAGGCACGCTATGAGCCAACAACTCCGAGAGGGGGTTGTGCGTCTAATCCGGACGTGTACAATTCTACTTCACAGTAATGTTACACAAGTCTACTGTAATACAGTCCTATGTAATTACAGTTCAGTTCTCTTCTTTAAATTCAGGCTTAAGTCAAAAGACATTGCCGCAAAACTATATTGATTCTATATATAGTATACTTCAACTATATATTCCTACAACATATAATTCCAATAACAATAGGGGACAAGATTATTTACCTCGATAAGCCCAAAATTATCAAGTTTAAATGTCGATCTGAGCAAGGTTTAGCTCATACTCCGTGCGCTCAACCGCTCCAAAAACCCTTAGAAGTTCTACACAACTTAATCCTTAAACTCGACATGAAGATTTCCTTAGGGTTTCGTTTTGTGGCCAAAGGAAGTATAATACAATTTTCATGCTCTACGTATAGAGTTAACTTTGGAAAATACTACAAGGTATTTGGGCTAAAGTATTTGGGTAAAGTAACAATACTTGGAGAGTATTTCTCTACCAAGGGGGGGGGTAGTATTTCGACTAGCACAACTAGGAGAGGGGGGGTAGGTGTTACACCCCGTAAATTCAAGAGGTTAAGTTAAGAACATACGAAAGGAAATAAGATTTGAATTTGGAAAGTTGGGTTGGCAAAAGGTTGTGGGAAGACTTTCAGTCAACTTTGGAGTGGTATATCTCCTAGTTCTTTAGGAGTTTTGAAGAGTTTTAAAAGATTAGTATGAAGTTCGCTGAATCTAGTTTCCAACGCAACAAACCGTTCGTCGATAGGACATCGGAGTCAAAAGTTATGGAAGTTTCAAGTTTGGTGCTTGATCGAGGCAAAACAGCGGTTTCAGAAGTACAGCAGCCGCGGCTGAATCTGAGGCAGCGGCGCGGAATGCAGGAACTTTTCGGAAGTGGCAGCGCATGCGCCGAGGCGGATTTTCTTGCGATGTGATGTGAAAAACATGGGATATTTTGTTTTAAACCTATGGGAGGTGACAAGTGTCCCTCCCATCCTTTATCTGAAAGTGGTCTATTTTAGGCCAAGTTTTGGAAGACTTGGCCATTTCATTTCAAACCTCCCAAGAAAGATCCTCTCCCTTCTCTCTTGATTTTTGAAGAAAATCTAGCCTAAGAAATTGTTGGGCGCGAGAAGGAAAAGTGTGGGTAAACTTGTGGGAAGCGCTGGTGGGCGATTTTGACGGAAAGAGGTGGAAGAAAAAGGGGCTTTTGTGGGCTATTCCTTAAGGTAAAAGTTTCCCCTTTCTCTTGGTTATGAGCCTAAGGCTGTTATATATTTTAGTAGTATAGATGTGAGCCTGAGGCTGTTATATTTTAGTGATTTAGAATTGAGCCTAAGGCTGTTTTATTGTAGTAGTATAGAGTTGAGCCTGAGGCTGTTTTATTTGAATAGATTTGGGTCGTCGCATGTTGTAAGGGAGATTGTAATTGTTGAAGATGTCTAGGGCTAGATATCATGTTAGACTTAAGAACTTGGATTGGAAAGAGTTGAAAGGGGTTTAGTATTGGTTATATTGTTGGCCAAGAATGGCATGGAAATTATTGGTTTATTTTGTGTTGTTGTGGGGCGGAATTTTACACGTATTAGTAGGCGTGTAATCCCCTTGTAATTGCTGAATGAATTGAGCCTTAAAGGTGGCGTTGGTTATTGAATTTCGGCCTTGAAAAAGGTGGCATAGTAAGTAGAAACAAAGGAAGTGCTGTCCAAATTTCCCGTAGAACAAGGGACTTTTCATTAGAATATATTACGTTGAAGCTAGAAGCTAATAGACGTATTATGGTCATTATAGGTTGACATCTACGGACGGCATATTGGACTTGGCAAGTGAATTAAGCAAAAGAGGTATGTAGAACTCTTCCTATCTCTTGAGCATGAGTAGTTATAACTGTAGTGCGGTGAGCGTCGTGATTTTAAATGAAGTGAAGTCATTTGACATATTTGACTTGTTTTAAGGATGTCTAGTTGGTTGAGTTAGAGAATTAACTCACGTGTCCTTAAGGAAGAGTTATAAGAATGGTTTATCCTAATAAGGTAGACAAGGATTTCTTGACATGATCAAGTATAGAATACTAGATTGGAAGTATTGATTCTTGAACTATTCTAAAGATAAGAGACACAGTTCCTAAGTTAAGAAACTTGTTTTCTAAGTTAAGATTTTGAAGTATTTTGAAAGTAGTGTAACTTGAATTGAAGTACAAGCCTCTTGGTTATAGAGAGAGCAAAGTGGTCTAAGACATAAAGAGTTATAACGGCTTTATGGGAAGTTAGTTATGACGGCTTTTTGGGAGGATAAGGATGTCTTGGTTCTAAAGCATAAAGTTAGTATAACGGCTTTATGGGAAGTTGGTTATAATAACTTTATGGAAGTTTAAAGAAATGGTTTTTCTCGAATAAGGTAAGCCTAGATAAAAGAATGGATACTAAGAAAGGCAATTCGATTTAAAGGCATCAATTGCTTAAAAGTTTAAAATGAGGGTCACTTGAGTTAGAAGCTTATTTCTAATAGTATAGTGACTTGTTTGAAATGTAGGTAAGCCTTGATACTACGGGTGTTAGTATCTTGGGGTCTTATGTGGAAAAGGGATCTTGGAAAGAATAGAAATACATAGTACTTTGGGTTGAATTTTCCCAGGACTTGTTAAGTGATATGGAAAGTGCCTAAGGTCGTAAAATGAGATCCATTTGTATGTTAATGAAAGTCTAAAGAAGTTAGGAGCTTACTTGGGCGTCTCGTCGGTGATGGAGGATTCCACGTATGCCTCATTGCCTCATATGAGTCTGGGGACGCACGGCGGTGATGTGGGATTCCACGTGTATGCTCCACGGTCATAGTATGAGTTTACTTGGATGTCTGGCGGTGATGTGGGATTCCACGGGTATGTTTCCATGGTCTTAGTATGAGTTTGCAGGACATACCGTCGGTGATGTGGGATTCCACGTATGCGTCGGGACGTGCTTACGATGAGGATTCCAAGGCATGTAGTTTGAGGGTAAGAGTATAAATGAAGGGTACACCCCAAGATCGTTATACCACCGGTTAAGTGGATTTGCTACCCACGATCGAGGAACACCTCGTGAAGTCATGTGCGAGATGAGGATTCCACGGGCATGATATATGTATATATGTATGTATTGTGTATGTACGCCGACGGTGAGGTAGGATGCCAGGCGCGTCACATGGTTGTATTTACTTTTATGGTCAGCGTGTGAGGGGATTCCAGGCGAGAGGATATAGGTATATACATGGTTGGATTTGTGTACGCAGCGGGTGAGGAAGGATGCCAGGCGCATCACGAGTTAGATTTTACACCTAGCGGCGGTGATGGGAATCACGGGCGTTTGGATATTTGAGTGAGGTTCATAGCCAGTGTGACTATGGCTCATATGTTGAGGCAGTGTAGGGTAAAGCCGACTTTCATTACTTCCACTTGGTGAGGCACGATTATCTTTAATTTGGTTATCATATATGTCTTCACTGTACTTTTGACTATTATGATTTAAATTACGATGCTGATTTGCATACTTGGTACATATTTTATCTTGACCTCCTTCGAAGCTGCGTTCATGCCGCGAGTTGAAGTACATAGTTTCTTGATCCGCTCGTAGGATCACCGTTTCGATTGAAAGCTCCATTTCTCGGAGGCTTTGTTTTGGTATGGTTCCTGAAGTCGTTGACTTTTGTACATTGAGGTATGGCGGGCCCTGTCGTCACGATTGTTAATGTAAACTCTTAAGTGCGTAGTCATATCTTGTGGGTCACTTTATAAAAAAATTTAGAAGTAATCTTTGTTGGATTTGTTTATATCCGGAGGTAGCCTTATCGGTGACCTATAATTTATTTCATTGTTTAAGTTTATGTATGTTCATTGTATATCTACGATTTATCGCGGGCAGGTCAGTCGTGACAAAAGTGGTATCGAGCGATTAGTCCTCGGAAAGTGTCTAGACCGTGTCTAGTAGAGTCTTGATTATCGGTGTGTTGTGCACCACATCTATAATCGGGAGGCTGCGGGACATTTAGGATTAGTTTCCATTCTTCTCACTCGAGATCGTGCGATGAGGCATGTGTTGTTAAGTCGTCCCTCCCTAACGAGTTATGTTGAATGCAGCTACGAGAAAGGCAGCAGTGACCCAAGAATGACTATGTGGATTGTGTATCCAGGTTGGTAATGATTATAGTATAGTTGGTATTGTGACATACATCTATACGGAGTTATGTATGAGGGTCAGACGCGTGTTGCCTAGAATGATTTTAGATTACCAGGAATTGGTAAAGACTAACTAGATACCGGGAAGGTATGGAATAGTTAATGAATTTTCGCCAAGGTTTTGTGTTCATTTCGAGATAATTGGGAAAGGATGAGCTGTCTGATAGGGTAGTGAACCCTTAAGAAGCCATGTTAAGGAACCTAACGGAATGTCATGTTAATAGATTAAATTTGCGTAGTAGGCTTAAGAGAATTATCTGGATGAGGTCGCATAGAGTGAGTAATGGTTGTTGTGATCGAGACAACATGGTTATGGTATTATGAGAAGTTTTGTACGTTTACAGAGGGGTGATAAGGTAGGCTTGGGCAGGTGCGAGCCTAAGAATGATAAAGACATTTGAGACCTTAGATGTACAAGGTCTTCTCGGGTAGAGTGATTTAGTATAGACCAAGAATAAGAGTTTTGTGCTACGGCGTGTCGGGGTGAGGACCTTTTACGGGTCGCCCCATAGCGTGGAATAGAGTGGGATCAGTTGGTAGTAGTTTCGCTACGTGACAGGGTCACGAGGGTGCAAGGCCCAAGTCTAGTTAATTGTTTTACGGGTTCGTGGACGCGTTCCACTGGAACCAGGTCATGGGAGTCGGAAATGGCCTTATATTGTTTTATAGAGTGACTCCAAATATTGGAGGCCAGCATCGGTATGGAAGTTATGTATACTAGTGTGAGTTGGAAATACGGAAAGAAATGCGACCAGTAAGAAAGATAACAACCAAGTGTAAAGGAATAGAGCTGAATCCATAAGAACCTTTCGAGGTAACTACGCAGTGAGTGTGTGGGGTGGTAGTGGCGGGGATATGAGGTTTTCCGGTGATGATCTGATCGTCGACCCTAGTAGACCTAGTAGAGAGGATTATGTGGACTTGGAGGTCATTATAAGTATGGGCTAGTTGGCCGTGAGTGCCAAGGTTGTGACTTAGAATAAATATTGTTATGTGGCCATGGGTGGCATATGTTGTAAGAAGGGTGTAGTATAAGGAGACTATGTCGCGCGTTAATCAGATTGTACTCCGAAAGGACATTCGAGGACGAATGTTTCTAAGGGGGGAAGACTGTTCCACCCCGTAAATTCAAGTGGAAATTTTAAGAACGTACGAAAGGAACTAAGATTTGAATTTGGACAGTTGGGTTGGTCAAAGGTTGTGGGCAGACTTTCAGTCAACTTTGGAGTGGTATATCTCCTAGTTCTTTAGGAGTTTTGAAGAGTTTTAAAAGATTAGTATGAAGTTCGCTGAATCTAGTTTCCAACGCAACAAACCGTTCGTCGATAGGACATCGGAGTCAAAAGTTATGGAAGTTTCAAGTTTGGTATGCGATCGCAAGCGGCGATTGGTTCAGTTGGTGGCCTGCAGTGGCATGGTTTAGGTTATTTGGGGTTCGCTGGGTTGCAGCGCCGCGGCGCTGATGCAGCGGCGCGGAATGCGAACTTTTCGGAGTGGCGGCGCGGCGGGCCGCGGCGCCGAGGCGGGATTTTTGTGATGACAGGCTAAAGCAGGGATATTTTGTTTTAAACCTATGGGAGGGTGACAAATGTCCCTCCCATCCTTTATCTGAAAGTGGTCCTATTTTAGGGCCAAGTCTTGGAAGACTTGGCCATTTCATTCAAACCCTCCCAAGAAAGATCCTCTCCTTCTCTTGATTTTTGAAGAAAACCTAGCCTAAGAGGAAATTGTTGGAGCGGCAAGAAGGAAAAGTGTGGGTAAACTTGTGGGAAGCGGTGGCGATTTTGTGGAAAGAGGTGGAAGAAAAAGGGGCTTTTGTGGGCTATTCCTTAAGGTAAAAGTTTCCCCTTTCTCTTGGTTATGAGCCTAAGGTCATATATATTTTAGTAGTATAGATGTGAGCACGAGGTACATATATTTTAGTGATTTAGAATTGAGCCTAAAGTTTGTTTATTGTAGTAGTATAGAGTTGAGCACGAAATTTATTTTATTTGAATAGATTTGGGTCGTCGCATGTTGTAAGGGAGATTGTAATTGTTGAAGATGTCTAGGGCTAGATATCATGTTAGACTTAAGAACTTGGATTGGAAAGAGTTGAAAGGGGTTTAGTATTGGTTATATTGTTGGCCAAGAATGACATGGAAATTATTGGTTTATTTTGTGTTGTTGGGCGGAATTTTACACGTATTAGTAGGCGTGTAATCCCTATAATTGCTGAATGAATTGAGCCTTAAATGTGGCGTTGGTTATTGAATTTTGGCCTTGAAAAAGGTGGCATAGTAAGTAAGTAGAAACAAAGGAAGTCTGTCCAAATTTCAGTAGAACAAGGGACTTTTCATTAGAATATATTACGTTGAAGCTAGAAGCTAATAGACGTATTATGGTCATTATAGGTTGACATCTACGGACGGCATATTGGACTTGGCAAGTGAATTAAGCAAAAGAGGTATGTAGAACTCTTCCTATCTCTTGAGCATGAGTAGTTATAAGCTGTATAGTACGGTGAGCGTCACGTGATTTTAAATGAAGTGAAGTCATTTGACATATTTGACTTGTTTTAAGGATGTCTAGTTGGTTGAGTTAGAGAATTAACTCATGTGTCCTTAAGGAAGAGTTATAAGAATGGTTTATCCTAATAAGGTAGACAAGGATTTCTTGACATGATCAAGTATAGAATACTAGATTTGGGAAGTATTGATTCTTGAACTATTCTAAAGATAAGAGACTGGTTCTAAGTTAAGAAACTTGTTTTCTAAGTTAAGATTTTTGAAGTATTTTGAAAGTAGTGTAACTTGAATTGAAGTACAAGCCTCTTGGTTATAGAGAGAGCAAAGTGGTCTAAGACATAAAGAGTTATAACGGCTTTATGGGAAGTTAGTTATGACGGCTTTATGGGAGGATAAGGATGTCTTGGTTCTAAAGCATAAAGTTAGTATAACGGCTTTATGGGAAGTTGGTTATAATAACTTTATGGAAGCTTAAAGAAATGGTTTTTCTCGAATAAGGTAAGCCTAGATAAAAGAATGGATACTAAGAAAGGCAATTCGATTTAAAGGCATCAATTGCTTAAAAGTTTAAAATGAGGTCACTTGAGTTAGAAGCGAAGCATATTTCTAATAGTATAGTGACTTGTTTGAAATGTAGGTAAGCCTTGATACTACGGGTGTTAGTATCTTGGGGTCTTATCTGGAAAAGGGATCTTGGAAAGAATAGAAATACATAGTACTTTGGGTTGAATTTTCCCAGGACTTGTTAAGTGATATGGAAAGTGCCTAAGGTCGTAAAATGAGATCCATTTGTATGTTAATGAAAGTATAAAGAAGTTAGGAGCTTACTTGGGCGTCTGTCGGTGATGGAGGATTCCACGGGTATGCCTCCATTGTCTCCTTATGAGTCTACCGGGACGTACCGGCAGTGATGTGGGATTCCACGGGTATGCTCCCCTGGTGATAGTATGAGTTTACTTGGATGTACCGACAGTGATGTGGGATTCCACGGGTATGTTTCCATGGTCTTAGTATGAGTTTACGGACATAAAGTCGGTGATGTGGGATTCCACGGGTATCGTCGGGGACATGCTACGATGAGGATTAGAGACATGTAGTTTGAGGGTAAGAGTATAAATGAAGGTACACCCCAAGATCGTTATACCACTGGTTCGTGGATTTGCTACCCACGATCGAGGAACACCTCGTGAAGTCATGTACAGAGATGAGGATTCCACGGGCATGATATATGTATATATGTATGTATTGTGTATGTATGCAGACGGTGAGGTAGGATGCCACGCGCGTCACATGGTTGTATTTACTTTTATGGTACGGCGTGGAGGGATTCCAGGCGGAGGATATAGGTCTATACATGGTTATATTTGTGTATGCCGAGCGGTGAGGAAGGATGCCGCAGCGCGTCACGAGTTAGATTTTACACCTAGCGGCGGTGATGGGAATCACGGGCGTTTGGATATTTGAGGGCTGGGGTTCATAGCCCTGGTGTGACTATGGCTCATATGTTGAGACAGGCTGTAGAAGGTAAAACTGACTTTCATTACTTCCACTTCAGTGAGGCACAGTGTACTGTTAATTTGGTTATCATATATGTCTTCACCTGTACTTTTGACTATTTTGATTTAAATTACGATTTTCGATTTGCATACTTAGTACATATTTTGTCTTGACCTCCCGAGGCTGCGTTCATGCCGCAGGTTGAGGTACATAGTTTGCTGATCTGCACTCGTAGGATCACTCTTCGGTTCTGGAAAGCTCCATTTCTCCGGAGGCTTTGTTTTTGGTATGGTTCCCTGAAGTCGTTGACTTTTGTACATTCAGGGGTATGGCGGGCCTGTCGTCCAGATTGTTAATGTAAACTCTTAGAGGTCTGTAGTCATATCTTGTGGGTCACTTTATAAATTTTTTTTTAGAGGTAACTGCTGTTGGATTTGTTTATATCCAGGGAGGTAGCCTTATCGGCTGACCTATAATTTATTTCATTGTTTAAGTTTATGTATGTTCCGCTGTATATCTCTGATGTACACTGAAAGTGCGGGTAGGGCACGATGTGAGCAGGAGTCGGTCGTGTGATGAGGCTCGGCTAGAACCACTAGGCAAGGGGTACTTTCGGCGAGGGCCTCAAAGGGGAGGGTGTGTGGCGAAACCTCGAGAGGGAGGAGTATTTTTAGACTTGGAATTTGCTCAAGTGTGGATGAAATAACTCATCAACTAAGGGGTATTTATAGGCCAACCAATGGCCAAGATCAAGCCAAGTGGTAGGCAAGTGTAAGGTCAAGATTAAGCCGTGTGTTGTGTGGGTCCCACTTGGTCATCAACTACACAAAATATCTCACAAATATCCTACCTAACCTTGACCAAAGAAAAGGCCAAGAAAACGCCCCAATATTTTCCCACTTGGGTGACAAGTGTCACCCTCCGTTAGTCCAAAATATTTCATCTCTCGGAAAAATCAAAAATTATAAATGACATAGCGGAATTTTCCTTTGCAAGTTTAGAAAAATGTTTAGTCGGAAAGCGATTCTTTTCGCTAGTCGTGCACAAATTTAGCCACTTTGCCTACTTAAGGCTTTAACTTTTATCGTCGTCCTCACGTACATACTGGAAATACGGGTATAACATTCTTCCCGCAGAAACATTCGTCGAATGTTCCTTCTAAATCTCAAAACACACACGCGCGGTATAGTCTTTACTACTATACTTACGAAACCAAACATGCCACACGGCCACAAAATAACACTGCGGCAAATACTTAAATCCGGGCTGACAAGGAACCACCTCGATGATGCAAAACAATACTAACTCTCGCTGGTCCAAAGGATAATCCTTTCGCACATTCGCTTGGTTTCAAAACTTTGGAGTCTCTACCTCCAACTTGGTCATCTTACTAACCACTTTCCTCTAAGGCCATTCCGGCCTTCACGAACCGATTCTGGTCGAGCGCATCCACGAATTCATCGATGGTTAACTAAACTTGGGCCTAGCATCCTCGTGATCCTACCACTGGCGGGACCACCTCGAGCCGACCCGCATGGCCAGCTGCGGGTTGACGTGAATAGTCCTCAACCCGACCCCATAACGCGCCAAACTCTTGTTCCCGATCCGAACAATCTTACTAATTCGTCATGAAAGCTACCACTTCCATTTTACACCACGAAATTTTCCCACAATTACTCCACGTATACTTATACATTCGACAAAGATCACATGAAAATCTTGTACTCAGGCGGCGCTTACATCTAAGGTCTTAAGCGTAATATTCTAAGGTTCAAAATTTTCTCATCCCAGGACTTACCCTTTCACTAACCAAGCTTCTAAATCACATTTTAGCACAAAGCTATCCGAACATAACACTTAACACATCATCATAACATCAATACATACAAGTCTCAGAGGTTAAGGATATACGAAATTAGGCGGTTCAAAGGACGCTAAGGGAACTTCCACCGCGACCTCTGCCGTGGCTGCCGGTGTATGAACATCCCGCTAGCTATGGAAGGTGAAGAACCATGGCCCGATCTAGTAGTCTGTGCTATCCCGCTACCCACAGTGGACGATCTCTCGTCAAATGGCCTGCCCGGCCACAAGTATAGCAATCTTCCAAACGATGCGACATTCCCCACATGGGCTTTACCACAGCGGCGCAGCGAGATACGGGTGGCCTCGTCCGGCGAGCACTTCTACTCACGAAAATCTGAAACACAGGAGCCACGACTGCTCTGAATATCCCATCGTCCGAAGACGCGGTGGGGACCACTTAATCTTGGCGGGCGCATGGCTGTGCTGAGGCGGTCCGCCTCGAAAGTCACAAAGGACCTGCTGTTACGGCCTCTTCTGGCGATCTCGGTCATTCCGTCGATCTCTCCGCTCTTCACGTCAGTGCGTAAGCTGCGTGCGGGCAATGTCCATGCGGTGAAGGCTACACGAACAACTCTGCTAGGTAATCATCGAGCCTGTAACATATCGGTGCACTCGATCCTCCATACTAGCTACTAGCAGCGGGATGTATCGAGCGATGAGTCGAACTCCACATTGTACTCCCGAATCGTGCGCGGTTCTTCCGACACCAAAAATCTGCGGCCGAGCCTCCTCATGCGTGGAGGCAAGAAATGTGCAAGAAATGCCTCGAGAACTCGTCCCATATAGTGAAGTGCATTCTCTCCCGGGACAGCTCCGCGAATCAAACGATCGGCTGCGGTATCACGGCGGATGCGAACCTAGGACCACCGACTCGGTCTCCGATGCCTTGATCACTCTCGCGATCCGTTGTAGCTGCAGGATGAACTCCTGCGGATCATCCTCGAGCCTCGACCGTAGAACTACGGTGGGCTCTGACTCGGAAAATCCGTAGCCTCAAACTATCTCGATCTAGGGTGAACCATTGGTGCTCTTTGGGCTGCTGCGTCCGCTATCCTCAAATCGGCCTGACCACGGCGATAGCGCCGACCCTTGTAACCCGTCTCTCTGCTTGCTGGGGTGGAGGCTCAGTCTTGTGGTCTCTGTAGAGCGCGGCTGCTACTCGCGACTCCTCCTGCTTGCCTTGCCACGGGCGGGTTGCCTTACGCGAGGCATAAGCGGTAAAAGCGAAATCGTCGAGGGTCGACTTATCACGGCTCACAAGGCGCGATCTCGGAATGAGAAGAATGGAAACCAATTCTAAATGTCCTGCGACCTCACGATTATAGATGTGGTGCACAACACATCGATAATCAAGACTCTACTAGACACGCTGTAGACACTTTCAGAGGACTAAGCGCTCGATACCACTTTTGTCACGACCGAACCGGGCGTGGTGGTGCCTTACCAGGCACCTGGTGATACAACATCGAGAAAAACCGGAAATAAAAACTTAAACATACAAATAGATATGGATCAAGATAAAAAAATAGGCCAACCAAAGCGGTTGCCTTCGACGTAATATATATATCGACCTTTGAGCGATTACAATCCTTACAACCACGCCGCAGCGATTACTGGACTCTAAGATTTTTACAATAACTATGGCCAGACGGGGCCGCCGTACCACGAATGTACAAGAACCTCTGACTCGGGGTAACATGCCAAAAGATAAGCCTGCGAAGGAGCGGAGCTTCCAATCTGCTGAAATGTGATCCTATAAGCGGGGATCGGCGGCGATGTACCTCACTGCGGCATGAGCGCGGCCGAAGGAGGTCGATAACGGTACAGTATGTGGCGAAAATGCGAAAATGAAATCATAATAGTCTATATAAAGCGGGACATGTATGATAGCAAACTACGATTACCTGACATATAAACGGTCATATCAAGTCGGGGACTCGCGCCTCCAAATCATCACTCGTGCGTGGAATTCCTTCCTCACTCTGGCGATATGATATAACAACACGAGGAGTATCATGAACACGGTCCCACGTGTCATAAAAACCGTGACGGCAAGTATAACTACCAGATCCGACCGTACCAATATCTTGTACAACCGTATCATGAAGGCGACCGCGTGGCAAGTGCAATAGCCTCCACGGCTCCTCCTGCGCCACGTGGCGGCGGGGCAAGTAAATCGACTACGCCAGATCACAACCGTAAGTCACGGCTCCGTCAAACAACGACTCGCGAAGGCGACCGTGGCAAGTGCACTAGCCTCGCTAGCTCCTCACTGCGCCACGTGGCGGCGGGGCAAGTGAATCGGCTAAGCACGGATCACAACCGTAAGTCACGATACTTCACCGAAGGCGACCGTGGCAAGTGCGATAACCTCTGCCAGATCCACTGCGTCACGTGGCGGCGGGGCAAATAAGCAGGCTACACACCGATCCTGGCAAGTAAGTCCGATCTCGCCATAAATAACCATAATGGTCACGTGTCCACGAATCCATCATCCGGTGTAGACATGCCCATGTAACAATGATAATGGAAGCATACGTGGAATCTTCCGTCATTGCTAGATGCGTCCAGTAAGTTCTCAACAAGTCAATGGCCCTCCGTGAGACGCGATAGCATAGAAACACACTTCTTGCACAACAAAGGCTATCAAAGCAAGCATAGGCAAGTTACACAACAACAAGCATAGGCAAGTTACACCTGACTCGAGTACTTTCATTTTATGCTAAAGTTGGGTTTTAACCTAAAGTACTACGTCGTTAAATTCCTTTTAAAGAGATCCATTCCTTTTATAAAAGTCACTGATACCGTAGTATAAAATTAGAGTGACTCGCATTTTAAGTAAACGAGAACACTTCCTTTTTCTAAAATCAAGTATGACATTCTTTTAGAAAGTTCAGTTTGTCTAATTTCAATTACTCAAGTCTCTTTATTTTAGAAAAGTTTCATAGTTCAATGTCTTAATCTCTTTTAAAACAATTGAGTAACATATGTCATATGTGTGAGCGGTTTATTCTTGTTTATAACCATCTTATTAAAGGGACATGATCTAGAAAATGTAATATCATTTTGTCTTATCTTAGCTTCTATGGATGTAGGTTTCTCTTGGTTTTATAATAATTAATTAATCAATATATTTTCCTTTATTAATTTGCGATGGTTTGTTCGATACTTGTTCTCATTCGAAATCGGTAAAACATTATCCCTTTTTATCTTCCTTAAGACGTTATACCTAACTTCCCGTAAAGCTAGTATAACTCTTAAGCTTTCAAACAAATATTACTCTTCTTTCAAAATGATTCTTTTGAAATACTTGAAGTTCTTTATTATCACACATCAAGTCAGTTATAAGTCAAATCAGTTACCTTTTAAAACCACCAAGCATTTTCTTACCTACATAAAGCTGTTATAACTTGACTTCCCATAAAGCAGTTATAACACTTTATGTTTTAAACCAATCAAATACATTTAACACACGTATGCGTCACCGTACTACATAGTTATACACATATCATGCTAGAAAATATAGGAAGAGGTTCACATACCTCGCGGCGATTATCGACTAATAGCAAGCGCTCAAGTACCTCAAGTCGGCTACACCTTAAGCCAAGTAGATCACGCCACACGTAGTACTTGACCTATAAAGGACACAGGCGCTATTAACATCTAGATCTCGGCGTAGAATATTCTCTGAGAAAATTGGCGACCTCCCCACATGACCGCGTAAATCTCCTCATCTATCGAGGCACGCTAACAGAGCCAACAACTCGAGAGGGGGTTATGCGTCTAATCGGGCGTGTACAATTCTACTTCACGGTAATTCTACACAAGTCTCTTGTAATACTGTCTATGTAATTCTGATTCGATTCTCTTCTTTAAATTCAGGCTTAAGTCAAAAGACATTGCCGCAAAACTATGTTCAGATCTATATATAGTATACTTCAACTATATATTCCTACAACATATAATTCCAATAACAATAGGGGGACAAGATTATTTACCTCGATAAGCCCAAAATTATCCAAGTTTAAATGTCGATCCTGAGCAAGGTTTAGCTCCTACTCCGTGCGCTTCAACTCGCTCCAAACAACCCTTAGAAGTTCTACACAACTACTTCTTAATACTTCAACTCGCCATGAAGATTTCCTTAGGGTTTCGTTTGGTGGCCAAAGGAAGTATAATAGTATTTACGGGCTCTACGTATAGAGGTAACTTTGGAAAATACTACAAGGTATTTGGGCTAAAGTATTTGGGTAAAGTAACAATACTTGGAGAGTATTTCTCTACCAGGGGGGGGTAGGCTCGGCTAGAACCACTAGGCAAGGGGGTACTCTCGGCGGGGCCTCAAAGGGGAGGGTGTGTGAACGAAACCTCGAGAGGGAGGAGTATTTTTAGACTTGGAATTTGCTCAAGTGTGGATGAAATAACTCATCAACTAAGGGGGTATTTATAGGCCAACCAATGGCCAAGATCAAGCCAAGTGGTAGGCAAGTGTAAGGTCAAGATTAAGCCATGTGTTGTGTGGGTCCCACTTGGTCATCAACTACACAAAATATCTCACAAATATCCTACCTAACCTTGACCAAAGAAAAGGCCAAGAAAAACGCCCCAATATTTTCGTCCACTTGGGTGACAAGTGTCACCCTCCCGTTGGTCCAAAATATTTCATCTCTCGGAAAAATCCGCAAAAATTATAAATGACATAGCCGAAATTTTCCCTTCGCAAGTTTAGAAAAACGTTTCGTCGGAAAACGATTCTTTTCGCTAGTCGTGCACAAATTTCGCCACTTTGCCTACTTAAGGCTTTAACTTTTATACGTACGTCCTCACGTACATACTCTGAAAATACGGGGTATAACACTTTGGAACCACAAACCGAGGTTGGTGGGTGTGAAGGCACAATTCGCCAAGGTTAATGACCCGGGAACAATGAGCCCGGTCGTTAATCAATCTGCGATCTTCCGGAAGCTTATGGGCATGCACGGTAATATTTTGGTATAAAATGCAGCCGACGACAAAGCTAAATCAGCCATTGAGGCAATCCTTGCGCAAGGTTATGGTCTGTCTGCTTTTTTGGATGAACACAAGGGAGGCCAGCCTTCAGGGCCACAAACATGGGCTGGCAAAGGCAAGGGTGCTATGACGAATGATGGGTTCACGGAAGTAAAGAAGAGAGGGAAGGTAAAAACTAGCACGGGGTCACAAACTATGCTAGTACAGGTCCGCAAACGAGAGCCCAGTACCGAAATGGAGAAGGTCAAGGGGTGCACACCTATTTGAACTCTCATGTGAAGGACGCGGGTACAACTGGGAGTTGTATCCGTGATGATCAGCCCGCGCATACTCAGATTCTTGATCCTCAGACTCATGGTGGCCAGTCTTCGGGGTCCCAACCCGAGGCTGGCAAAGGTCGGACTAAGCGTAGGATAGAACGGGAGAATGTCGGAGAAATTTCAATCAGAGATGGGGGATAGCCAGCGGGGATACAAACCGTGGTTGGGACAGGATTGCCTATTGATACTGAAGGTGTAGGACAACCCGCGGACAGACCGGGTAGTCCAATGGTTGCGGATATTAGTGGCCAGCCTGCGGGGACACATACTGAAGTTGGCGTGGGTCGGACAGATATGGAAGCTCAACCTTTTGGCCCATCGGCTAAGGTTGGGAAAGGTGGGAACTCTGAAGGTACCAAAAAGGAAGAGGGGCACGTGGGCATGAGGACGAGGGCAAAAGTTAAGTCTAACAATGGTGGGCAAAGCTTGCCCATACCCTTGAGTAGAATGACAACCCTTCCCCTAAAAAGAAGGGACCTTATGGTGGCACCAACTCTATCAACACTAATGAAGATAGCACTAAGGGGACAATTCCCCCTCCGTTATCGAAATGATCATTGCTTCTTGTAATAAAAGGCGCCTGCATCGCTCCTCCAAGCAAAAAGAGATTTTCTCCGTGGTGCATGAGAACAACATTGACATTTTTGGTATCCTGGAATCGAAGCTCAACAACACGATGCTTGATCATTTCTACTCTTCAAAATTTCACAACTGGGAGGTGTTGGATAACTTTGCCCATCATCCGGCGGGGAGGATATTTATTTTATTCAACCTGACCAAAGTCATTCTACAAGTGCTTGACATCAACCCGCAAGCCATTCATTGCGGTGTCACTTGTGCTATCTCCTCCAAGAGGCTTCATGTCACCTTCGTGTACGGGCTCCACACAATTTTTGATAGACGGGGCTTATGGGAGAAGTTGAGGGAGTACGGGACCTCTATGACTGAGTCATGGCTAGTACATGGTGATTTCAACACGGTTATGAAGGAGGATGAGCGTTTCAACATGGCACCTATCTCGGCTATGACCACGAAGGATATTGTTGATTTTTGCGGATTTGAGCCTCACCGATTTGACCTCGACGGGTTGTGAGTTCACGTTCAGCCGTAACAATACGTTGAGCAAGCTCGACAGGGCCCTCATTAACGCCCATTGGTTACAAGCTGGTTGGTATTGTAATGCATATTTCCGTCGGTCGGGCGATCTCGGACCATACGCGCATTATCACTATTTTGGATCGTCAGGAATGCATAATAGACCCTTCAAGTTTTTCAACATATGGGCTACCCACAAGAACTTCGGAAGGATTGTGATGGATGCTTGGGAGCAGAATATTGATGGCAATGCCCAATTAGGGTTATGCCGGAAATTACTTAGCCTTAAAGGACCTGAAGCGGCTGATGAGAAAGACTTCTCTCATATCTCTTCTCGAGTAAAAAGGGCAAATGAGGAGCTTGATATTTCTCAACAGGAGTACTGATGAATCATGTGACATAATCCGGCCCGCCTGTGGGGCTCGGTGTACTATGGAATCATGTAGCATAATCCGGCCCGCCTGTGGGGCTAGGTGTACTATGGAATCATGTAGCATGTCAGGCCGCTTTGTGGGGCTCGGTGTAAGATGACGTAACCCGACCTATGTGTAGGCTCGGGGTAATATGGCGTAATCCGGCCTATGTGTAGGCTCGGTGTATCTCATAACATAATCCGGCCTATTTGTAGGCTCGGTGTATCTCATAACATAATCCGTCCTATTTGTAGGCTCGGTGTGATTTTCCTTACATAACATTTTAAACCATATTTACTTCTTCTTAAGTCGTTATAACAACTTCCCATAAAGCTATTATATGACCTTTCATTTTAGAGAACTTAAGGAACTTTATTCTTGCAACATTAGGGAAACTAAACCCAAAAATACTACGTACATACATACTTAAAAAGAATCATAAAACTCATTTCTTTTTAAAGCTCAAGTCAAATACTCTTTTGGAAACCATCTTCTTAACTTTTGAAATAAATTAAGAAGCCATACTTTTTAAAGTTTAGTCATTTCCACTCATAAAATCAAGGCTTATAGTATTAACACCTCGTAGCATACACTCTTTAAAATCACGTCCCTTATACTTATAAAATCATGTCATCTATACTTTAGAAATCAAGTCCCATAACTTAAAAAAAAAAATCCATACACTTCCAAAACCAAGTAGCTTATTCTCTTTAAAATCATATAACTTCCACTTTTAAAATCAATCTCCTTTTCACACATAAATTCAAGTCATTTTCAAACATAAAATCCACTTACTTACTTTAAATAAATCAAGACACATAGCTTTAAATCAAATCTCATAACTTCCTAACCTTCACCAACATCCCATAAGACTTGGCAAGGACTTAGGATAACTTAGGCATACCTTTAACTTAGAATCAACAACGTGGATACATCTTAACTTCTAAGAGTAGAATGAATCATGAAATAATATCACATGGCTATTTCATACGTAGGATCATGCCAAAAGAAGGAAGAGGTTCACATACCTTGTGACGATTATCGACAAGTAGAAAAATGCTCCAAAGTACTATAACCTTGCTAGCTTTTCCACCCTTCAAGTAGAATACGCTACTCGTAGTACTTCAACCTATAATGGCCATGTCGTCTATTAACCTCTAGCTTCAAACGTAGAATATTCTAAGTGTAAAGTCACCAAATTCTACGGAAAATCGGATAGCACTTCCTTTGTTTCTACGTACTTTTCACCTTTTTCAAGGCCCTAATTTAACAACCAAACACGCCATATTTAAGGCCCAAAAATTCAGCTATCCAAAGGGGATTACACGCCTTAACAGGACGTGTAAAATTCTGCCCCACATTAATACAAAACAATCCAATAATTCCATGCCATTCTCGGCTACAACAACATTAATTCTCTTTCAATTCCTTTTCAATCCAAGTTGTTATTCTAACATGTTACATAGTCGCAATCAATTATAACAATTATAATCCCTTCTTATACAACATGCGACAACTAAAACTAATAGCCAAATTGAATTACAATTTCAAAGACTAAACTTGCTAGTTTCGGATTAGTGGTTCCAATATCCATAACACTTATAAATCTTCACAATATATATCACATGATCATTTCTAACTTATCATAACATGGAATCTTCAATTACTATAGTAAAACGAAGATTATTACCTCTTTGAGCCCAAAACAATCCAAAACCTAAAGTTGATCCTTAGCAACTTCAACTCCTTTTCTTGACGTACCAATCCGCTATTTGCAACCCTTAGAAGCTTGTGAGAAACTCCTCTTCTATTTCCAACTTCAAAGTTGAAGAACACCTTAGGTTTTTGCCTTGCGACTAACGTAAAAACGTCGTTATTCCGGGATCTTTCTATTGAGATACCCTTACAATACCCTTAGGAACCTTGGTTTAAAGTATTGGGATTATTGAACAACAAACGAAATTTTTTTCTTCTTTCCCTAGAGCTTAGCCGAGAGCAACAAAAGAGACACACAAGTTTCTTGAAAATTTTCTAAGTGTGGAAAGCTTGTCTTGCTAGTAGTATGCTTATATAATAATATGGAGGGTCAAGATCAATACAAATGTGTGGCTTGGATGCATTTCACTTAGGGATCTAGTCAAGTGGCTCACTTGACTTAGTCAAATATGTCAAGCTCTAGTTGCAAGACTTGCTCATCTTAGCTTTGGGTCAAATGACCGTCATACCCTTGGTCCATTTCGTACAAGACCATGTGGGGGTGACACGTGTTGCCCTCCCATTCGTCCATAAAATTTCGTAACCCTCGTGGGCCACAAAGCGTAAAATTTCTGGTGGGCCTCGTGACCAAATTCGTAAAATAAATTTCCATAATGATAATAAGTTCCATATTCTTCAAATAATGCATTTTGAGAATCCAATTCTCATCAACGAATATTTTTCCTTTCAGCGTTCGGAAGATTTTCCTTGGAAAACAATTCTTTCTTCGTACCAATTTTAGAGTCTGATTCCTTCGTACATTCTCTTAAACATGTCCTTGAATTACGGGTGTAACAGGTTCTGAGCTCGAGCACAAGTCCATGGTACTTATTGGCGCGAAATGAGTTTCCCCAGACAAACTTGCCAAATGTGAGCATCTCAAGCACAGTGATAGGTGCACTAAGTTCTTTCATGGTATGATCAAGAGCAACTCCAAAAGGAATTTCATTGCGGCCACTACCAAGAGTGATGGTTCTCTCACGAACTCCGGTGACCAAGTTGCGGCAGAATTCATCAATTACTATAAAGGGTTGCTTGGAACTAGGGACGCTTGTGAACCTATTGATATTGGTGTCATCTCCAGGGGAAATTGTCTTTCGGCGGAACAAGGGGATGATCTCATTAGAAATGTCACGGACGCAGAGATTAAAGGGGCATTATTCAGTATTAGGGAAGACAAAACTCCTGGTCCGGATGGCTACTCTTCGTGTTTCTTCAAGAAGACATGGAATATTATCGGCGGGGATTCTGTGTTGCCGTTAAAGAGTTCTTCAATTCGGGAAAGCTTCTCAAACACATCAATCACACTACCATCACCCTTATTCCAAAATCTACCCACTGCTCAACGGTGGGCGACTACAGACCTATTCGTGTTGCAATATCTTGTACAAGGTCATCACCAAGATTATTGCTTCACGGTTGGTGCCAGTTTTGGACTTTCTCATTGATCCAGCTCAGGCGGCTTTGTCCAGGGCAGAAGTATGTCTGACAACATACACCTAGCTCAAGAGCTTTTGAGGGGTTACAACCACAAGAGGGTCTCTAGTAGATGCATGCTCAAAGTTGATCTCCGAAAGGCCTTCGACTCGGTGAATTGGGAATTCCTCACGGCTATTTTGATTGGTTTGAATTTTTTCGGAAAGGCTGGTGGCTTAGATTATGGAGTGCGTCTCCACGACTTCATATTCGATTTCTATCAACGGGAGCTTACACGGCCATTTTAAGGGCCGAAAGGCGCTCAGACAGGGGGACCCTCTCTCCCCTACCTTGTTTGTTATTTTCCTGGAATATCTCTCGAGGATGATCAACAAGAACACTCGGACGCCGGTTTTCCACTACCACCCCAAGTGCAAAATCTTAAGGAACCCATCTTGCATTGGCCGATGATTTGCTTCTTATGTCGATAGGGGACACTACTTTCGTCTGGATTCTCATGGAATGCCTTCGAGACTTTCAAAAATTCTCGGGTCTTAGTTCTAATGCCCTCAAGTCAAGCTTGTACATGACTGGTATTACGGAACACGGCCTTGATGATATTAAGCAGATTACTAGTTTCGACACCGGCACTATGCCTTTCCGATATATCGGTATTCCCCTAGCTGCGGAGAGGATGAGGCTGGTACACTATGACCATTTTGTGAACAAAATTGTCGGGTACACTAACTCGTGGATGAGCGCTACTTTATCTTATGCGGGCAGGCTTGAGCTCATCAAGTCTGTCCTCCAAGGTATGGAATGTTTCTAGTTATCTATGTTTTCGGTGCCTGTTGCGGTTTATAAGAAAGTTAACGGGCATTGTAGGACCTTCTTATGGCGTTCCAACCACCCTCTTGTAGCCTGGAAGGAGTGTACCAGGCCAAAAGTCGAGGGTGGCCTCGAAATCATGGATCTCAAGGTCTGGAACCTTGCTTTGCTTGCTAAATTGAAACAATAGGATTGGTTAGTCAGAAAAGGAAAAGAAAAGTGAAAGACCAAACCTAGAAACAATAGGATTGGTTAGTATGAAAAAAAGGAAAAAAACTTAGAAATTCAAACCCAAAGGGATAAGGAAAAGATATTTTACCTTAACCTTCAAGATCTTGGATTCCCCCTTATCTTGTTTCCTTTCTTGACTAGGAAACTATTATGGTTTCTTGGGAAATAGGAAGAAAGATTCTTCTATTGTATTATATATTTTGTTGGACTAATTTTCATTTTTTGTATTATTATTTTTTCCCCACAAATCCCCAAGATAATCAAGAAAGAAATCTTAACTGAACTCGCTCTGATACCACTTGATAAGATTAACGTTAGGGACCCAAAAACATGAAAGAGAAAATTCAAGAAACTAAAAAAATGTCAAGAAATGTGCGGAAGCTAATAGTGATTCTTTAATTTAAGACACGGATCAAGAAGCTCACGAAAGATTCAAGAAGCTCAAGAAAGATTCAAGAATCATAATATAAGTCTATTCTTGAAATTGACTCCTAACAACAACAATTATCCAGTAAGGAACTAATCTTCTTTGGTAGAGAATTAATCTAAGAGATAGATTTTGGATCCCGACTCCTTGTAGAGTAAAAAGAATAAAAATAAGCCGAAACGTACCACCTTTCTTGAATACCTAGAAGTAATCTAAGATTTAGAAAGAACTAAACTTACCACTATTAAGATGATTTTTGAAAGTTGACCAAGAATATCCAATGCAAATATTGAAGGAGAAGTCCTCTTAATATATTGATAATAATCTAAATTGTTTGTCTAATAAAAAAAGAACCCTTTTATATAGATGAGGGGCCACAAAATTAAGCATAAAAATACCTACCCAAACTTGGTTTCTAAGTAATAATGAAGTAGGAAAAGAACTAGCTAATTAAAGAAAGACTACGAAAAGAAATTCTAGCATTCTTGGGAGTTTGGAATGTAATCCCAACAACCATTGAAAAATGAATATCCTAACTACCTGGGAAATCATTAAACATAGTCCTAATAAATTAGGAAACAAAACAAAACCCAACTAGGATATAATCTTGATAATCTTGGAAAGTTTGACTAGTCTTCTCTCAAAACTTGGGCAACAAGCATCCTATTTTGTGGATGATTCCTGGACTCTTCTTGACCAATATTTACACGAAATTTCCTCTATTTTGAATCTTTATTAGACATCAATTAACCACATTTAGAAGTCCATAGTTTTTTACTGTTGCCGGTTCCTTCATGTCACTTGAACTTAGGTAAATTTGGGCCTCTTTCCTTGGACTTTTAAGAGCTCAATTTTAACCTCTAGCCTTTTATCATTGTGGACTTCAACTTAGGAAATAAACAACCCAATTATATCTTATCATGTCATAATCCAAGAAATATGTGAATGTAGTGATAAGTAAATATGCAATGCAATACACTAGCTAAATGTAATCTTCGTACACACATGTTACAGATGGAATACCTCCATGCCTCGATACTCATGACCATGGGGGACCTACGAACTCCATGTATCGATCGCTCATTACCTGACCGAGATGACTCTGCACTATCGACCGTATCTACGCGATTCCACACATAATCTAGAGATGGCTATGTTATCAAATATGTTGCAAGAATCATGAATGTTTCCTTCTCACTTATCATCATCAACACTAATCACATGTAATATGAATATATTATGGAAATGAGAATGAATGTAATGCACAACGACAATATCAAGTGTATCATATCAATCCCGATTATGCGGCAGGCACGTATCTCAATATCAGTATCAAGACAAGTCCTTTCATCTACCTATGATAATACCAAGGTAAGTGAGATACAACTATATCACAATCACGATATGGCAACTACGTGCAAATTCAATATCAACAAAGAGGCAACAAGTTCACAAATCAGTCAACAAATACAAACCTAAGTAATTCATCCCAACTTCATACCTGAAGGCGTAACATGCTTTCTTCGATAATAACTAACTCTACATATGATTTGATAACCAAAGTCTAACCAGAAGGTAAGTCATAACCTACCTGGTTGTCGAGCGGAAGCCACAAATAATCACACTAAAGCCTTGCCTTTTTGCGAGTTCTGATTATACATGAAGTCTAGTCATTATTGAAATCTAGTTTAGAAACGGAAACTAATAATACTTAAACTACTAGACTATTCCTTGAATCCAAACAAACTATAGGGAAAAGGGGGAAACGGGCCCACAAGGGTAAAAGTAATTTAAGAGTGAAATCGGTAACCCAGGATTCTATAAGTTGATTCTACTCTCTCGATTGCTAAATTAGTTCAATAATAGGTCAATTTCATCATTAAAGGCAAAAACCCCAAATTAGGTATAAACCCTAGATTTCCAAGTTTAATTTCTCAATAAAATAGAAGATTCAAGCCTAATAGCTACTAATTAATGGAATACATGCTTATATTAGTCAAACCCAATAATTAATCTCACATTCAAGGCTTAATAATTAATTAACACCATGTGAGTATAAATCATCCCCTTTAACTAGTTTTGAGGTTTTTCTATCATGGAATTAGGCAAGGAAGGTAATTAAAGGAATCTGAGGTTAAAAGGCTTACCCCAAGAAGAAATCACTAAAAAACTCTTTCAATCGCCATAGAGATGCTTTGGAGGAATTTTTGTTTGGAATGGGAGATGAAGGGTCTAATTTAATGCTTTAAAAGGGTTTCTGATTTTCCCGTCACTCGTTGCAGGAGTCAAAGGTTCGCTGCAATAGGGGTTGCACCCGCGATTAAGCTATTCACTACAGCGGATCATCATAAAAAACTAAAATCTTATTGTAGCAGTCAACTATCTGCTATGACGGTTCAAGCAAAATCCTATCACCGGTGATAGCCATACGCTCGCCCCGGCGAGAGTTATCAGGACACGATAGTTTTCTATTTTGCAAATTTAACCTCAAATCGAAAATCATCGATGATTAAAAACACACTATGGACTCGTCATGGTCTCGAAATTCTCTCGGAGTCTATTTAATCGATTGATCATTAACGGCCTAAAACAAACTCTCGACCGCTGCAAAAGCGCTCAAGAGCTTTGAGAATCTAACCAACTATCCGCGGTCGTAAATGTCACGACCGAACCGGGCAGTGTGGTGCCTACCGGCACCTGGTGATACACCGTCGAGAGAAAATCAGCGGAAATAAAAACATGAACATGAATTAAGAGACATGATAAAAAAGCAACCAAAACAATTGCCTTGGTATATACATAAATACGACGGTTATCCTTTACGGACTGCGCCACACCGTACTCTGGACCTCTAAGAAGTGACAACAACTATGGCGGACAGGGCCCCGCCATACCACGAATGTACAAGAACCTACGGACTGAGGTAGCATGCAAAGATAAGACTCAAGGAGCGGAGCTTCAACCGCGAATGTGATCCTATAAGCGGGGATCGGCCGATGTACCTTTACTGCGGCATGAGCGCGGCCCGAAGGAGAGTCGATCAACAGTACGAAGTATGTGAAAGCGTAAAATCGTAAATGAAATCATAATAGTCTATATAAAGCGGAGACATGTATGATAACCAAACTACGATTCGCAACATAAAGCGATCATGTCAAGTCGGGACTCGCGCCTCAAAGTCATCCCCCGCAGTGGAACTCCTTCCTCACCGCGATCTAGGTACAAATCATGTGATACGTATAACGGTCTCGGCCGTCTTATGGACCCGATATAGAAAAGTGTGGAATCGTTCGGTTCATCCATGAACGAGTCGAAGTGGAATACATTCGGATGAGCCGGTCATCAAGTGAAATACATTTCCGGATGAGCCGGTAATCAAGTGAAATACATTCCGGATGAGCCGTAATCAAGTGAAATACATTCGGATGAGCCGTAATCAAGTGAAATACATTCGGATGAGCCGAGTCGAGTGAAATACATTCGGATGAGCCGTGAGTCAGTGAAATACATTCGGATGAGCGGGTAGTCGAGTAGAACACGATTTGCACAACAAGGCTATCACCGTAACATGGTCAAGTTTCATAACAACAAGCGTAAGCGAGTTACACGCGACTCGAGTACTTTCATTTTATGTCAAAGTGGGATTTTAACCCTAAAGTACTACGTCGTTAAATTCCTTTTAAGATCCATTTCTTTTACAAAGGTCACCGATACGTAGTATAAAATTAGAGTGACTAACATTGTTAAGTAAACCAAAATGCTTTCCTTTGTAAAATCAAGTAACAACCTTATTTTCCAACCGTTCTAGTTTGCCTAATTTCAAATGCTCAAGTTTCTCATTTTAGAAAAGGTTTCGTAGTTCATAGTTTTAAATCCTTTAAAACATAATTCTCCTTTAACCGTTTTGAGAAACCTATGTCTTATAAGTGAGTAAGTTATTCTTGTTTATAATCAATCTTATTAGCGACCATGATCTAGAAATGTCATTTTGTCTCATCTTAACCCATGCGGATGGAAGTTTCTCTTGGTTTTAATAATACTAAATCTGTCCAAAACATTTCCTTTTATTAACGCTGCGGTGGTTTGTCGATACGTTCGATTTCGAAATCGATAAAACATTTCGCCGTTATACCTAACTTCCCATAAAGCTAGTATAACTCTTAAGTTTCAAAACCAAGTATTACTTCTTCTCTCAAAATGATTCAAAAATCTTTTGAAATACTTCAAGTTCTTTATTATCACATAGTGACCAGTTATAGTTCAAATCGATTACCTCTTAAAACCACAGTATTTTCTTACCTACGTAAAGGCATTATAACCAACTTCCCATAAAGCCGTTATAACCGCTTTATGTTTTAAACAATCAAATACATTTAGCACGTGCACGTCACAGTACTAGATAGTTCACACGTATCATGCTAGAAGAGATAGGAAGAGGTTCACATACCTCGCGAAGATTATCGACTAATAGCAAAAAGCTCCAAGTACCTCAAACCGCTACTCCTTAAGCTAAGTAGACGAGCCATACGTAGTACTTGAACCTATAGAGGCCCTGAGGCGCCTATTAACATTTAGATCTCGATGGAGAATATCCTACGAGAAAATTCGACCTCCCCAATACAGCGGCGTAAATCTCTCCTCTCTAACGAGGCGGCTATCAAGCCAACGAGGGGGTTCACATCGGCGGACGTGTACAATTCTACTACACAAGAATGCTACACAAGTCTCGCATGTCTGATCTATGTAATTACGATTCGACTTCTTAAAATTGGAGCTTAAGTCGAAGACATTGCGTAAGTATTAATCGAGCTTAAGTCGAAAGACATTGCCGCACAACTATGTTCAGTTCTATATATAGTATACTTAACCATATACTCCTACAACATGTAATTTCGATTACTGAAAGTCAAGAATGTTTACCTCGATAAGCCCAAAATTATCAGAGTTTATATGTCGATCTGAGCGAGGTTTAGCTCTGCCGTGCGCTTTCAGGCCGCTCCAACCAACCCAGAAGTTCTAACCAGCCTACTAATAACCGACAACGGGGAAGATTTGCTTAGGGTTTCGTTTAGTGATTGAGGAAAGTATAATAGTATTTTGGGCTTTTGTAAAGGGTACTTTGGAAAGTACTACAAGGTATTGGCTAAAGTATTTTGGGCATTATAACAATACTAGGAGAGTATTTCTATACCCAAAGGGTATTATCGAAAACCACTAGGCTAGGGGTACCCCTGGCTTAGGAGCACCAAGGGGAGGGGTTTCGACGAGGCCTTCTCAAGGGGAGAGGGCATTGGGCGAGAGCAAGCAAGAGGAGGAAAGGTTTTCAAGACTTAGACAATTTTTGGATGAACAAGTTCATCAACTTAGAGGTATTTATAGGTCAGAAATGGCCAACCAATGGCCAAGATCTATCCAAGTGTAAGGCAAGTGTAAGGTCGAAGATGAAGCCGTGTGTTTGTGGGTCCCACTTGCCATCAACTACACAAAATATCCTACCTAACCGCCGGACCACATTTTTGCACAAAAAGCGTGCTCGCCCTTCCCTTTGGCGTCCGCCTTCTTCCAATGTGAGGTGATCCAAAATGTTCGTCTCTCGGAAAAATCCGCAAAAATATTAATGACATAGCGGAATTTTCCCTACGAAAGCTGTGGAAGCGTTTAAGCGACTCCTTTAGGTAGTTATGCACAAATCGAAACTTGCCTAACTTTAAGGCTCAAATTATAATCGTCGCCTCCGTACATACTCGAAAATACGGTATAACATTCTCCTCGCCGAAACATGCGTCGAATGTTCCTTCTGAGCGGATAACGATAAAGTTCTTCTAACAAGTTGCCAGCGCCCTGTTGTACGAAATAACAATGCACGCAAATCTTATATCGAGTCACGAGGAAACACCTCTAACATCCAAACTTTTGTCAACTTTGCGCGAGGTTCTAGTGTCACTCGGCGACCAACAAATGGTGCCGGACTGCGTCGATCCACAGGTCTAAAATATACATCATTCGCACCTTCTCACTTCGAAATGATCACCTGCGTTCTTCTCCTATCTTGTTGTACCGCTTCCGAACACTCGAACTCTTTCTAATATCCGTACCGCAGCTTCCATCAGCGTTTACGTTTTCCAGACTTGGAGTCACCACCTCCAACGGTTATCCGACTAGCCTCGATCTTCGCTTAAGGCCATTCGGCCCGCGTCTGGTCGGTCGAACAACCACCAACTTATCGATGGTCGATTTAAACGGGCCTAGCACCGCTTGTGACCCTACCATGGCGGGACCACGAGGCGGCCCCAGCCGAAAGCAGTGCGGGTTGGTCGCGACATAGCTGACCCGACCCATTTGTCGCGCCAACTCTTGTTATCGACACGGAACAATCTTGCTAAATCACAACAGAAAGATACTTTCGTTTACCCAATGAGGACTTATCACCTGATACTTTCTAAGCGAGAAAATGCACTGACAAGGATCACTTGAAAAAATCTTGTACTCGAGGCACTTACATCAAGGTCTCAAGCGTAATATTCTAAGGTTCATCATTTCTCACTTTCAGCTTACCCTTTTTCCCGACGGGTTCTAAATCAGCATTTTAGCACAAAGCTATCGAACATAACACTTAGTACATTAACATAACATCAAAACATACAAGCCTGCAGAGGGTTAAGGATATACTGAAGCTACCGCTCACTCTAATCATATAAGTCTCACTGCCAGGCGTATAATCGTAAGGCGGGCGAATTTTGCCACTGACCGTAAGCCGGCGCTGCCGCTGCATTCTCCCTATAAGCATGGGCTGCTGTCATACGGGCTCGACGGCTGCAGTGAACAAGTACTCGAAGAAAAGATTTATATTCTCGATGATGCTCGCTACATCGCGATAATTTGCGGGGACACGTAATCTCTCGCTAATTTCACGTATACCGTGGAACTAGAAGCTCTCGAGCTCACTTCAGCTCCCGAATACTTCAACGCCCCGAAGACCGAGGGGGACTACCATCAGCGTGAGGTACATAACCAGATCACGGTGGGCGTCCGCCAAAGTTACCAAAGGACTCTCGCTGTCGTTTCGCTGATCTCGCCATTCCGCTTCGACTTTCCGCGGTTCTCATATCTTAGTGTATTGGCCAGAGTGGCGCAATGTCTGCGCCTGCCAAGAGCTACCTGCATAAGCTTCTCGCCAGAATCATCTAGCCCGGCGACACGCTGCATTGCCTTCCATATCACTTACCATATGACATAATGAAGCCAACGAAGCCTAACTCACATTGTACTTCTAAATCCGCCCGCTCCGCCCCGCCAACGCTAAAAACTGGGCTTGGCCGAGCCTCTCATCCGCGCAAGAAATGTAAGAAATGCCTCAGAACTCATCCCAAATCTGGAAGCAGCATGTTTTCCGACGCTCCTACGAATCAAACTACCAATCGCAATATCACAGCCGACAAGCAACCCAATACCAATCACCGCTCGAGGTTTCCGACATTTAACATTCATTGAAGCTGCTTGATAAATCCCTTGTCGCCTCGCCTTCGATCCATAGAACATCGGCGGCAGCACCGTAAAGTCACGAGCGCTCTCAAATCGTCGCCGGTGAACTATCGTGCTATCGGGCCGAATCGCCGTGATCTAAATTTCATCCTCATATCTGCTACGACCGCCGCAGAATCGCCATCTCCTGTACCCCATCTCATCCGGCCCCAGCCGCGACCGAGGCCTGCATTGTAGGGTTCTGAAGCAGCCATCGCCGCGC
>JAQGDG010000475.1:0-135801 GCA_029844215.1 Przewalskia tangutica | reverse complement strand
TCGCAGTAATGAGTACTTGGTTTTATTTAAAGGATAATGTTTCCGATTTCTAAATCGAACGTGTATCGACAGCATCATCGCAAATAATAAAGGAAAATGTATTGAATAATGACGAATTGTATTAAAACCTTAGAAACCTCCATCCGCATAAACTAAGATGACAAAATGATATTACATTTTCTGCATCATGGGTCACGTAATAAGAATGTTGTAAACAAGAATAACCTACTCACGCGAGACATATATTACTCAATTGTTCTAAAAGGAATCAAGTGATTAAGTTTATGATCTATGAAACCATTTGAAAACGGCTTTGAGTAATCGAAACTAGGCAACCGAACTTAGAAAAGAATGTCATTTGATTTTGAAAAGGAATGCTGGTTGGTCATTCTAATACTACGTATCGGTGACTTTAATAAGTAATGGATCTCTTTAAAAGAACTTAACGACGAGTACTTTAGGTCAAACCCTGACTTTGGCATAAAATGGGGTACTTCAGTTGCGAAACTTGCCTATGCTTGTTGTTGAAACTCGCTTACGCTTGTTGTCGCGAAACTTGCCTATGCTCGTGATGATAGCCTTTGTTGCAAGTGTGGTGTTTCTGTTACCGCTCTCGATAGAGGCTTCATTGACCGTCGAGGTTTCTTACCGCTCACTCGGTATCGGTGGTCGGCCTCAGACGGCTCCGCCTCGTGATCGATTCGCCGTATCCGTAGTCACCGTGACTTGCCCTGCTCAAGATAGTGACGAAGTTTCGCGATACGCTCGTCCCCGTGGTCGATTCTCAGATTGCCCGGCCACCGCATGACCGCCTTGGTATCCCAGAGTCGGCTCTCGTGACTTGCCTCGACGCTTCGTGGTTTCGTTGTATTATTTATGCGGCCGGATCTCGTAGTTATACTTGTCTGTCACGGTTTTATAACACAGGTGGGACACGGTGTTCATGATAATCCTTGGTATGGTTATATCATAAATCGCCGGCGATGAGAAGAAATTCCACGCACAGTGATAATTGGAGGCGCGAGTCCTCGTTCTGATGTGAATCGTTATATGTTATATATCGTAGTTTGGTCATCATACATGTCTCCGCTTTATAGACTATTATGATTTCATTTCACAGATTTACGCTTTCACATACTTGGTACTCAGATCGACTCCTTCTGGCCGCTCACGCCGCAGTAGAGGTGCGTCTACCGCCGATCCCCGTTAGGATCTCATTTCAAATGGGAAGCTCCGCCTGCCGAGGCTTATCTTTGCATGTTACCCGAGTCCGTAAGTTCAGACGCGTCAGGTATGGCGGGCCCGCCCCATAGTTGTTGTATAAATCTTAAGTGTTCTTTTGTACACGCGTGGTTGTAAAAGGATTAAACTGCTCGTTTTATGATATACCGGGCAATCGCTTGGTTGCCTGCTTAATTATTATATCTCTTGTTTACGATTCATGTTTTATTTTCCGGTTTTCTCTCGATGTTGTATCACTAGGGTGCCGGGTAAGGCACCGAACGCCCGTTCGGGCGTTAATGGGCCCCGTCCGTCATGGCCATACCGTTGTAAAATCTTAAGTGCAGTAGGCTTTGTGTGGGCTTTGTAAAAAGGATAAATGTTCGGTATTTATGTATATATGATGAAGGCAACCGCTTTGGTTGGCCCGCTTATTTATCTTGTCTATTAATTCATGTTCATGTTTTTATTTCCACTGATTTTCTCGATGTCAGATCACTAGGGTGCTCGGGTAAGGCACCATCAGGCTGCCCGTTCGTGACAGTATATCCTTAACCCTGTGAGTTTTGTACGCTGATGTGTTTAGTGTTATGTTCGGATAGCTTTGTGCTAAAATGTGATTTAGAAACCCGTTAGTTTAGGCGGTAAGCTGGGGCGTGGTAAGTGTGAACCTTAGACTATTTCACGATCGAGACCTGAGGTAAGCGTCGGTCTTGTGTAAAAGATTTATTTTATGTTTGACCTTATCAGTGCGAGTATACGCGGAGTTATCGTGGGAATTCTCGGGTCAGGTAAAATGGAAGTGGTAGCTTTCATGATGTGAATTAATAAGATTGTTCCGTGATCGGCGAGCAAGAGTTGGCGCGACGGAGGTCGGCCGAGGGCGTTTTGCGGTCAACCCGTGAGCCTTGATGAAAGCGGTCGCTTCGCGGTCCCGCCAGTGGTAGGGTCACGAGGATGCTAGGCCCGAGTTTAGTTAACCATCGTATGAGTTCGTGGACGCGCTCGACCAGAATCGTCTGGCCGGAATGGCCTTGGCGGAAAAGTGAAGCTAGTAAGATGACCAAGTTCGAGGTAGTGACTCACGCTTTGAACCGGCGACGATCGGCGATGGCACGCCCCGAGAGACACTAGAACCTCGTGGATCGCATGCAGTTCGGCATCATTTGTTGGGTCACGAGTGACACTAGAACCTCACGCAAAGTGACAAAGTGGTATCGCACGACGAGTAAGGAAGGAAGAGAACGTGTGTTATTTCAGAGCGTTGTGGGCGTTGGCAACTTGTTAGAGGAACTTTGTCGTTATCCGACTTGAGAAGGAACATTCGACGAATGTTTCGAGAGGAGAATGTTATACCGTATTTGCAGTATGTACGTGGAGACGACGTACGTAAAAATTTGAGACTTAAAGTTTGGCATAGGTTCGAAATTGTGCACAACACCCGACAGTCGCTTTTTCGACTAAACGCTTTACGAGCTTTCGCGTAGGAAAATTCCGTTATGTCGCTTTTGTATTTTTGCGGATTTTTCCGAGCGACGAACATTTTGGTTAACGAGAGGTGACACTTGTCACCCTGCCGACGCCGATGGGCCACGGTCAGATCCTCGCCGATCGCTCCTTGTTTTGGCCTTGTTTTATGCCTTGTTTTACGGCTTGTTTGCGCCTTGTTTTGTGGAGTAGGTTGTGGTGCACTTGGCTCGATCAAGGCCTTACACTTGCCTTGCACATGACTTGATCTCGCCATCGGGTCGCCCTGGCTTCCTATAAATACCCCTTAGAGATGAACTTTCATCCACTCCTCACTTTGTCTAAGTCTTGAATTCCCTCCTCCTCAGGGCTCTCGTCCCAAAGCCTCTCCTCCCCTTCTAGTGGCCTCTTTGGCCGAGAGGTTCCTCCCCTTGTGGTGTCTTGTCGAGGGTACCCCAGCCTAGTTGTTTCAGACATATACCTTTTTGTGGTATTGAAATACTCCTCCAAGTATTGTTATAATGCCCAAAATACCTTAGCCTTACCTTGTAGTATTCCAAAAGTTACCTCTATACAGAGTCGGAAATACTACCTTTTGTCCTTTAGTCTCAAACCGAAACCCTAAGGAAATCTTCATAGTTGGTTGAAGTATTTAAGCAGAAGTTGGTTAGAACTTAAGGGTTGTTTGGAGCGGATTGAGCGCACTGAGTAGAGCTAAACCTTGCTCAGGATCGACATTATAACTTGGATAATTTTGGGCTTATCGAGGTAAATATATTCTGTCCCTTATCAGAATTTGAAATTACATATTGTAGGATTATATAGTTGAAGTATACTATATATAGAACTAAGCATAGCTTTGCGGCAATGTCTTTTGACTTAAGCCCAATTTAAAGAAGAGAACCGAATCAGTAATTACATAGATCAGACATGCAGACTTGTATTATCAGATAGTAGAAATTGTATACGTCCGTAGACGTATAAACCCCGGTTGGTTCAGTTTGGTAGCCGCTCGATAGAGAGAGATTTACGTCATGGGAGGCGCCAATTTTTTGTAATATGGAACCGCGGTTAGAAGTTAATAGACGCCAGGCCTTATAGTGGAAGTACTACGACAGCGTATTCTACTTGAAGAGTGGAAACGCCAGCCGTTACTGATAAAGACGCGAGCGCTTTTGCTTATTTGTCGATAATCGTCGCGAGGTATGTGAACCTCTTCCTATCCTTCTAGCATGATGCTTTGTAAACTATGTAGTGCGGTAGACGCATACGTGCTAAATGAGTTGGTTGTTTAAAACATGTGGTGTTATAATAGCTTTACGGGAAGTTAGTTATAACGACTTATGTAGGTAAAAGATTGGTTTATTGATTGTAGAAGTTAAGAGACTTGATCTTGAAAGATAAGAGACTTAACTTGTTTTACTCGTAATTAACATTTTGTTAAAAGTGTTGGAAACCTCATTCATGAGTAATGAGTACTTGGTTTTAAAAAAGAATAATGTTTTATTGATTTGGAAATGAGAATAAGTGTCGAACAAACCACAAAGCAGCTAATAAAGGAAAGTGTATCGACAAATAACAAATTGTTATTAAAACCAAAGAAACCTCCATCTACATGTAAGCTAAGATAAGACAAAATTGTATTACATTTCCTAGATCATGGTCAGAATAAGATTGTTGTAAACAAGAATAAACACCACGACAAGACATATGTTACTCAATTGTTTTAAAAGGGATTAAGACTATGAGTTATGAAACCTTTCTAAAATGAGAAACTTGAGCATTTGAAATTAGGCAAACTTGAACGCTTGGAAAATAATGTTGTTACTTGATTTTACAAAGGGAGTATTTTGGTTTACTTAAAAGATAGTCACTTTATTTTATACTACTGGGTATTATGTGACTTTTGTGAAAGAAAGCGATCCTTTAAAAGAGTTAATGTGACGAGTACTTTAGGTTAAAACCCGCATTTTGATACAAATGGAAGTACCGAGTTGTGTATAACTTGCCTATTGTTGTTGTGTAACTCTATGCTTGTCGTGATAGCCTTTGTCAGGCAAATGTTGATATCGTGACTTCGAGAAAGAGTAGATCTTTATAAAAGTCTAAGTATGGTAATTTGCTTGAGCTTGTTAGGTCAGGTTGGCGATATATTGTTATTGTGGTTACACGGACACGCCTACACCGTGGCACGCAAGCGTGTGGCGTGCAGGTTGATTACCGATATATTGTTATTGTGTTACGGATACGCCTACACCGATGCGCTCGGGCGCGGTTGATCACCCGATTATTGCTAACGCCACGGACGCGTTCACACCGATGCACTCGGTACGCGCCGTGGGCATTGTTATTATTGTTGCATCATGGACATGTCTACACCGATGCACTCCGGCACGCGCCATGATGCGAACATGATTGATGTGGGCGTGAGACCCATAGTTATATTTAGTGATGACTTGGCGCGAGTCCCCGACTCGACATGATCGCTTATGTTGAATCGTAGTTTTGTTATCATACATATCTCCTGCTTTTATATATCGCAGGATTTCATTTACGATTTTTCGCCACATACTTGGTACTTGTATCGACCTCCTTCGGGTTGCGCTCATGCCGCAGTAGAGGTACACCGTTGATCCTCGCCTAGTGGTCACAGTCAGCGTTGGGAAGCTCCGCTTTCTCGAGGCTTATCTTTGGTATGTTACCCCGAGTTGTAGGTTCTGTGCAATGTGGATATGGCGGGGTCCCGTCATGTTGTATAAAAACTTTTGTGAGGTCCGTGTGTAAGCGTGGTTTGTAAAAGGATTAAACCGCTCGCTTTGAAAAAGTTGTTTATATATATTTTATTGGAAGGTAACCGTTTGGTTGCTTTATGATCATATATCTTGTTTCTCGCTTAAATTTTATTTTCCGCTGGTTTTCTCTGATGTTGTATCACTAGGGTGCCCGGGGTAAGGCACCAGTCACGGCCCGATCGGTCGTGATGTGTCTTGTAACGCTTGTAAGAGAGTATTCTTGTTGTGCTTATGTTGTTTAACGATGTTCGTGCGTTAGTGTAATATCACCACCTCTGACATATTCGGGGTTGCTCATCCGACGCGGTAGACCTGTGCGTCCGGGACCATGATTCGAGAATACCTACGCGGGTCCAGGGACCTACGCGAGCTACGGAGTTCGTGTTAGTACGCGGGTTATACCTACGCGGTCATGGCTACGCGACTACGAGTCCAGACGACGCCGATGAGTAGCTACCTCGACGCGGGTTATATACCCTACGCGGACCCACGCGAGTGCCTACGACTACGGAGTCCGTGATTAGGCTTGCATGGTGATACTACGTAATGGCCCCGCTCGATCATTCGCAGCCTAGAAAAGACTCGCATGGCTTTTACCTATCATTGCTCTTGTTTATGATGTGGCACTATGTACACTTGGTTGTTTCATACATACTTGCAAAAATGATTTTTAAAATGATATGATTTCATTTAAGTACTTTACAGTTTCACATACTTAGTACCGCCAGATCGACCTCTCTGGGCCTGCGTCATGCCGCAGTAAAGGCAAAGGTGCTAGATCCACATCCCAGGATCTCTGGTGTCGTGAGCTCCTTCTCCGAGACTCTACTTTTGGGTATGATCTCTCCGTATTGCAGATAGTTTGTACATTCAGGTATGGCGGGCCCCGTCCCGCCATAGTTGTTTACTTCCTTAGAGGTTCGTAGTCCTATCAGATACTGGGATGTAACTGCAACAAAATTTGGGTTATATATATATGCCGAAAGGCAAGCTTTTCTTCAGATAAACTGTTTTTCTCGTTTCATAAATGTTTCATGTCTTGTTCTATATTTTCCGCTGATTTTCTCTGATGAATGACTGCTTGGGTGCCCGGGTAAGGCACCAGTCACGGGCCCCGGAACGGGTCGTGACAAAAGTGGTATCAGAGCAGTTAATCCTCGGAATTGTCTGCATCCGTATCTAGTAGAGTCTTGATTATCGTGTGTTGCACCACACCAATAATCGTGAGGCTATAGGATATTTTGGATTGGTTTCCATTCTTCTCACTCGAGATCGTGCTTTAGTAGTTGTGTTAAAGTCGACCTCTAACGTATTCCTTTCTCGTACGCTTATGCCTCCACGTAAGACAACCCGGCCCAGGCAAGGCAATGAGGAGCCGCTGGGACACCTAGAGTCACGAGGGCTCGCCCGGCCTATACTGTAGACAGCGAGTTCTACGACGCCACGACCCCGTGAGGTTTAGGTCGCAGCGGCCGGGACGAGGCCACAAGACCTACACCTCCACCCCACACCGAGCAGATGAGACGGGTTACGAGAGATGGCCCGCCATCGCCAGATCGCGGGCCGCATACGTGACAGCCGACGCGGTAGTTCCACCCCACCCGCATTCGCGTTCACCCGAGGCGAGAGTTGAGGCTACGAGACTTCCCGAGTCAGAGCCCGCCAGAGTTTTACTGTCGAGACCGAGGATGATCCGCAGGAGTTCATCCGCCGCCACAGAGGATTTTGAGAGTGATCGGCGCCGAGACCGAGTCCGTGATCTTTGGTTCACATAGTCGCGCGGATACCGCATCGATTGGTTTGATTCGCGGAGTTATCCCGGGAGAGCACGTCCCCCTACTGGGATGAGTTCTCGAGGCTTTCCTCACTCACTTCTTGCCTCCACGGATGGCGAGGGCGCGGGTCGATAGATTTTTACCGGCCGAGACAGAGGACGCATACCGTGAGTACAATGTCGAAGTTCGATTCTTTGCTCGATATGTCCCAAAGACGTAGCAGATACGGCGAAGGATAGGTGCACCGCCACGCCACCGCTAGATGACTATATGGCCGAAGTCTGCGGTGTTTCTTCACCGCATGGACATTACCCGCACGCAGCTCATGCTCGACGCGGCGAGCGTAGAGACCGACGGCCGACAGCAAAGAACAGGTTAAGACCGTGACAAGGTCTTTTGGTGGCTATCGTGGTGGGCGCAGCAGCCTAGATTTGCACCACACCACCAGAGCACTTCGCACCGCCCTCGACACCAGACATTCGAGAGCGCACTGTGGCCCCGTGACTGAGACATCCAGGGCAACAGAGGTACTGGCCGATCGGGACCACCCCCCCCTCAGTGTGGCCGAGGCGGTAGATCCCACTTCAGAAATTCTGGTACTGCTCCGGAGCTCTGATACAGGGCCGCAGGTCACTTTGCGCAGAGACCGCTCGACCAGAGTGGCGCGGGTGGTGAGTCACCACAGTTCTTTCTCACGTCTTCTTCATCCCCGACAGTTACTCGCCCGAGGCAAGGTACTCATGGGCCGCCAGGTCGCGGCAGAGGTCGTGGGCGCGGTCCAGCTTCTAGCGTCCTCGTAACCGCATTTATGCCTTGTCCACCGCAGATCGTGAGGCCTCACCGATGTCGTCACAGTACCTTATCGGGCCTCGGGTTTGATGTTTATGCCTTGATAGATCCGGTTCTACTGGCCCTATATCTCCCTTGTCGCTAGTAGGATGTGGATGAGCCCGAGTCCATGCACCCTTTCGAGGTAGCTACGCCAAGGGTGATTCGGTGGTAGCTCACGGTATATAGGGCTTGTCGGTGACCATATACATTGTCGGACTCATCCAACTTGATAGAGTTGAGATGATTGACTTCGACGTGATCACGGGGACGGATTGGCTAGCTTCGCTACGCCAATGTAGACCGCAGAGAGTAGCACGGTTCCAGCTTTCGGCGAGCCATTGTTGAGTGGGAGGAGCACCGGTATCGCCGGGGTAGGTTTATTTCCTACCTCAAGGCTAGGAAGATGGTGGCGGTATATCTACCATCTCGCTCGTGTTTGATATGAAGTCGCGGTACCAGATTTTCCGTCGATTCGATGGTCGAGAGTTCCCGATGTGTTTCCGACGACCTCCCGCATCCTCCCGAGAGGAGATTGATTTTTGTATAGATGTGTTGCAGACACTCACTATTTCCATTCCGCCATACGTAATGGCACCCGCCGAGTTGAGAGAGTCAAGGATCGCTTAGGATTTGGCCGAGAAGGGCTTCATCAGCCCAGTGTTTCTCCTCGGGAGCGTCGGTATTGTTCGTGAAGAAGAAGGACGACGCCGCGCACGCGTAATGTTGATTACAGCAAACAAGGTGACCATTAAGAATGTATACCCTTCCTGTGATTGATGATTTGTTCGACCCAGTGGCGCGAGATGTTTCTCCAAGATTGATCTGCGATCGGGCTATCATCGTTCGAGTCGAGAGGTGGATGTCCCTAGGACTTCATTCCGACCCAGACGCATTATGAGTTCGTGGTCATGTCTTTGGTTGACCAATGCTCCGCAGTATTCATGGATTTGATGAACCGAGTGTTCAAACCATTCTCGACACGCTTGTGATAGTGTTCATCGATGATATCTTGGTTTATTCTCGCCGTAGCAGTACGCGAGCATTTGGCGACTGCTACAGCTTCTCCAGACCAGCTTGTACGCCAAGTTTTCCAAATGTGAGTTTTGTTAACTTCGTGGCTTTTCGGGCATATTGTCGGGCCGATGGTATTCGTAGATACGCCAAGATCGGCGCGATGAGTTGGCCTGACCTACTACCCGGCTGAGGTTCGCAGCTCGGGCCTCAGTTATTATCTACGGTTCAGAGAGAAGTTTGCTTTATCTCGCACCATTGACTAGGCTGATCGTAGCGCAAGTTTCATGGATCGATGCTTGGAGCGTGGTTTCCGCTTTGAAAGAGAGATCGACGACCGCTCGCTTCTTACTTTCGGAGGTCGGATGGTTATGTCGTGTATTGTGATGCCGCATCGTTGGGATGTGTGTTGATGCAGCAGGCAGAGTTATAGCGCACGATCCCGACAAACAAGAAACACGCAGAGAACTACCCCACCCATGATTCGGAGTCGCACCGTGATTCACGCCAAGATCCGAGGCACTATTTGTATGGGGTTCACGTGGATATTTATACGCACCACAAGAGCCTCCAGATATCTTCAAATGCAGGAGCCGAACTTACGGCTGCAGACGGTGGTTAGAGTTGCTTAAGGATTACGATGTTGATATCCCGTACCACCCAAGGCCAACGCCAGGCGCGATGCTCTTAGTCGTAGGTCACGGGAGCCTATCGATGCGCAGCAGAGGCGGACACGGTTCGTGATTTGCATCGATTAGCGAGCCTCGTGTTCGCTTGATTGATTCTCGATAGCGGGGTTCGAGTTCGTGAGGTTGCCGAGTCTTCCATCGCCGGCGAGGCGAAGAGGCAACAGCCGAGGATCCAGCTGACATGTTATCGTGATCTGGCTCTTCGTGGCGGGAAGCGGTCCTGAGGTAGCACCACGGGTGCTAAGGTTTGAGGGCGTGTCAGGTGTTCCAGATGTTTCGTGACTTCGCAGCAGTTCTCGGGAAGCACACAGCGTTACTTCATCCATCGTGGTCGACCAAGATGTACCACGACCTTAGATCCGTATCGCGGATGGCTCAAGGACGCCGAGTTCGTAACCGCCCGTGTTGTCGCAGTGAAGGTAGAGCACCAGAGGCCCGTGGTTTGTTGCGCATTTATCGAGATCCCGACCGGAAGTGGAGGTAATCAACATGGATTTTATCACAGGATTACCTCGCACTCGCAGGAGACATGATTCTATACGGGTTATCGCCGACGTCGACGAAATCAGCCCACTTTCTTCCCGTCGGACGACTTTTCTACCGAGGATTATGCCGCACTTTACATCCGAGAGATCGTCGATCGCATGGAGTCCCTATTTCGATCATATCGCATGCAGGAGCCTGGGCTACGCTAACTGGAGGTCTTTCCAGAGGTTTAGGGACACAGTGAGCCCGAGTAATCGCATTCCATCCACGTAGCAGGCGGACAAAGCCAAGCGCACTATCCGCACTCTCGAGGATATGTCATGAGCCCGTGTTATCGACTTCGTGGTAGGGAGGATCATTTGCCTCTAGTTGAGTTTATGACAATAATAGCTACCACCCAAAGATTCGACGACGCCATGAGGCCTTGTACGAGGAAGCGCAGACGCCTATAGTTGGTTCGATGTGGGCGAGTTGCAGATAGTGGGACCAGTTTTGGTGCAAGAAGCGATGGATAAGGTGGCTTATCCAGAGAGGTCACGACACCGTAGTCGCATGTAAGTCATACGCAGATCATCATCGCTTCGTGATCCGAGTTCGAGGTTCATGATTGGGTTTTCCTAAAGGCGCCACCCATGGCGGTGTGATGAGATTCGGAAGAAGGAAACTCACCAAGGTACATCGGGCCGTATCGATTGTCCGCAGGTAGGCAAGGTTGCTCATGAGTTGGATCTGCCGTCCGATCCGGAGGCGCAGATCCTGTTTCATGTTTCTATGCCGGCGAGATGTATCGGGATCCATCTAGGGTGCATCCACCGACGATGTCCAGTGACCGAGGGGTTATCGTATGAGGAGGTTCCCATAGCGATAATCGATCGCCGTTAGCGTCTGCGACCAAGGACGTGGCTTCCACAAAGTCTTGTGGCGAACGAGCTTAGGAGGAAATGACGTGGAAGTCGGCGAGGACATGAGGCAGAAGTATCCTCACCTATTCCCCACACCTCCAGGGAATTCACTTTCCTACTTGTAAATCTTCATTGTCATTTATGCCTAAGTGTTTTTTTTTTTGTGGCCGTATGTGGCATTTGCAAACTGTTTAAGTTATGAAGAACCTTATCGATAACTGTCTTGGGAAGGAACATTCGGGACGAATGTTTCTAAGGAGGGGAGAATGTTATACCGTATTTCGAGATGCACGAGGACGACGCATAAAAGTTTATCCTTAAAGTTTAGGCATGGGACGTTTTTTGGGCACAACTCTCACAAAGAATCGTTTTTCGACGAAACGTTTTACTAGACTCACGTAGGATAAATTCCGGCTATGCCATTTCTAATTTTTGCGGATTTTTCCGAGAGACGAAACACTTTGGACCAATGGGAGGGCGACACTTGTCACCCTCCAATTGATGGATGTGAGGCGTTCATAGGGCCGAATGGATGGCTTATTTTTGTCTTGGAGTTGGTAGGATATTTTGTGTGCAAGTGGATAAGGTACACTTGCCCTAATTCGCCTTACACTTGCCTTGCACTGGCATAATCTTGGCCATTGTCGCCATCCCTTGACCTATAAATACCCTCTTATGATGAAGAGTTCTTCATCCACAAACAAGCTTTCTAAGTCTTGAAAAAATCCTTCCTCTCCTCGAGCATTTTCGCCCAAGCCATCCCCTCGAGTAATGTTTGGCCGAGGCCCCAGCCTGGCCGAAATCTACCCCCTCCCTGGTAGAAAAGTTGCCTTCTAGTATTGTTATAATGCCCAAAATACCCTAGCCTAAATCCCTTAGTACTTAGTAGAAGTTGTGAAGAACTTCTAAGGTTTCTGGAGCTATCTGAGCGCATAACTTAGAGCTAAGCCTTGCTCGGATCGACTTTTATCTAGGATATTATTGGGCTTACCGAGGTAAATAATCTTGTCCTTCTTTGTAATTAGAGAATACATACTGTAGTAGTATAAGAATAAGTATTAAATACTTAGAAGAATATTACGAATAGAATTGAATCAAGTATCACAGTAGAAGGTTTAAAAGAAGAATAATCAAATCAGATTTACATAGACTGTTTTCTGATGACTTGAGTAGCTCACCGGTAGGGAAGTGCTGCCCAATTTTCCGTAGGATATAGAACCCTCTACTTAGAATCGTTTGCAATAGTGCGAACGTTGATAGACGTGTCCGACTATTATAGTTGATTCTTCACGACATATTCAACTTGCGTGGATTTCGCCGGTATGGTATGTGATTCTTCCTAAAGCATGATATTTTTAATATATATATATATATATAGTACCAGACGCATACGTGTTAATCGAATAATAACTACGCAATATCTTTCGACTTAAGCTCGAATAATACTTACGCAATGTCTCGCGACTTAAGCACGAATAATAAGGATCCAAAGCAGTTCAAAAGAATACTGAATCATTTTTTAACAGAAGAGAACTAATTAGTTTTTAAAACAGAAGCTTAAGAGTTATACTAGCTTTATAGGAAGTTAGGTATAACCACTTAAGAATAATAAAAGGAACAGTTTACCTATGTGTGATAAGTAAAACAGACTTATATTGATTTGTGAAAAGAATAATAAGATGGTTTGATAAGTAGACATGATATGATGCTATGTGTGTTAGTGTCTTGTAACGTTTGTATAAGAGACTATTCTTGTTGTGCTTATGTTGTTTAACGATAAGTCGTTATGTTAGTGTAATATCACTCACCTCTTGACATGTTACCGGCTTGCCGCCTCCGACGCGGGTAGACTCAGTGATGCAGGACCATGATTCGAGAATACCTCACGCGGGTCCAGGGGACCCATGCGAGCTACGGAGTTCGAGTTAGTATGCGGGGTTATACCTCATGCGGCCGTGGCCATGCGCGGACTACGAGTCGGGGCGATGCCGAGGAGTAGCACCTCGATGCGGGTTATATACCCTACGCGCCTACGTGAGTGGCTATGCGGACTACGGAGTCCGTAATTAGGCTTGCATGGTGATACCACGCAATTGGCCCCGCTCGATCATTCGCAGCCTAGAAAAGACTCGCGCTTTACCTATTGTTGCTCTTGTTTATGATGTGGCACTATGTGCGTTACCTTGGTTGTTTCATACATACTTGCAAAAATGATTTTTAAAATGATATGATTTCATTTAAGTACTTTCTGATTTCACATACTTGGTACTGCAGATCGACCTCCTTCGGCCGCTCATGCCGCAGTAAAGGCAAGCAGTGCTAGATCCACATCCTTAGGATCTTTGCGTTGGTGTCGTGAGCTCCTTCTTCTCCGAGGCTCTACTTTTGGGTATGATCTCCTCAGTATTGTAGATAGTTTTGTACATTCAGGTATGGCCCTGTCCCGCCATAGTTGTTTACTTCCTCAGAGTGCAGTAGTCCTATTATGCGGTTGGGATGTAATCGCAACAAAATTTGGGTTATATATATATGTCGAAAGGCAAGCTTTTCTTGATAAATCGCTTTTTTCGTTTCATAAATGTTTCATGTCTTGTTCTATATTTTCCACTGATTTTCTCGATGAATGATCGCTTGGCGCCTGCAGGCACGAGCCACGCCCCGAACGGTCGTGACAATTAACTACTCTGATACCACTTTGTCACGACCCGAACCCGGGCCCGTGATTGGTGCCTTACCCGGGCACCCAATAGTCATACATCAGAGTAATCAGCGGAATATAAATAAGACATGAAACAATTATAAAATGAAAACAGTTTATCCATGAAAATATCGCCTTTCTACTGTATATATAATAAAACTTTGAACAGTTACATCCCCATTTTCAAACCTGCCCACAACAGTACTACAGACCTCTAAGAAAGTGACAACAACTATGACGGGACAGGGCCCCGCCATACCCCTGAATGTACAAGAACTTACAGACTCAGGGTAACATACCAAAAGATAAGCCTCCGAAGAAACGGGGCTTCCCAACACGCTGAACTGTGATCCTATGAGCGAGGATCCACAACCAATGTACCTCTACTCGCATGAACGCACTTCGGCGAGGTCGACAACAGTACCAAGTATGTGAAATCAGTAAATATCAGTAAATGAAATCATAATAGTCTATATAAAGCAGGAGACATGTATGATTACCAAACTACAGTTCTCTACATAAAAGCAGTCATGTCGAGTCAGGGACTCACGCCCTCAAGTCATCCTCACGCCTGGAACTCCTTCCTCACCGCAGTCTAGGTACAAATCGTGTGGAATACGTGTCCCGGCCCATCCCATGGGACTCGGTAAAGAATCATGTAGAATACGTGTCCCGGCCCATCTCATGGGACTCGGTGAAGAATCAGGTGGAATACGTGTCCCGGCCCATCACATGGGACTCGGTGAAGAATCAGATGTAATACGTGTCCCGGCCCATCTCATGGGACTCGGTGAAGAATCAGATGAAATACGTGTCCCGGCCCATCTCACGGACTCGGTGAAGAATCGGATGAAATACGTGTCCCTACCATCTCACGGGACTCGGTGAAGAATCGGATGAAATCGTGTCCCTACCATCTCATGGGACTCGGTAGCATAAATACAACACTTGCACAACAAAGGCTATCACCACAAGCATAGGCAAGTTACACAACTCAAGGTTATTTTATGCCAAAGTCCGTGTTCGACCCCAAAGTATTACGACGTTAAATTCTTTTTTAAAAGATTCATTTCTTTTATAAAGGTCACCCGATACGTAGTATTAAAATAGAGTGACTCACATTTTTAGGTAAACCAAAACACTTTCCTTTTCAACATCAAGTAACAACATTCTTTTCCATAAGTTTAAGTTTGCCTAATTTCAAGTACTTAAGCCTCTTATTTTAGAAAGGTTTCAGAGTTCATAGTCTTAATCACTTAAGAATAGAATTCTCTTTTAAACAATTTGAGAAACATATGCCTTATATGCGAGTAGGTTATTCTTGTTCAAAATCAATCTTATTAAAGCGACATGATCTAGAAATGTAATATCATTTTGTCTCATCTTAGCTTCTATGCAGATGAGGTTTCTACCGGTTTTAATAATACTTAATTAGTCAAAACATTTCCTTTATTAACGTTGCAGTGGTTTGTCGATACTCATTCGATTCAAATCAAGAAACATTATTCCTTTTTAAAAAACCAAGTACTCATTACTCACGAATGAGGTTTCACATGTAATTCATATTAATTCATTTAAGTCAAGTCTCTTCTCTTTAAGATCAAGTCTCATAACTTCTTAAAATCAATAAACCATTCTTTTTATCTCTCTTAAGTCGTTATACCTAACTTCCCATAAAGCTAGTATAACTCTTAAGCTTTCAAACCAAGTATTATTCTTCTTTCAAAATCGGATTCTTAATTCTGTTGAAATACTTCAAGATGCTTAGTATTCAGGCTTAAGTCAAAAGACATTGCCAGAAACTATATTCGCTTAACACACGACGTCACCGTACTATATATATATTCTTTTAAAATACCGCTCAAGAGGATAGGAAGAATCACATACCTCGCGACGATTATCGACTATTAGCAAAACGCTCCACGGCTAGAACCCGGCTAGCCTTGTCCACCGTTGAAGTACCACATTCTACTCGCAGAACATTCAACCTATAAAGGTTATACTACTATCAAAGTCTAGACTACTACGTAGAATATTCTAAGCGAGGTTCTCTATTCTACGGAAAATCTGGCAAAGACTTCCCTACCCGTTAAGCTACACAAGTCCATCAGAAATACACCTATGTAAAGCTTCACACGACCAACTTCGGCCCGTGACTGGTGTCTTACCCCGGGCACCCTAGTGATACAACATCAGAGAAAACCAGCGGAAATAAAAACTTAAACATGCAAATAGAGACATGATAAATAAAGCAAAGCAACCAAAATTGGTCAGATATATACATAAAACCCGAACAGCTTATCCTTTTACAAACTCGCCCACAACAGCATGGCTGCACTTAAGAAGGATAACAACTATGACGGACAGGGCCCCGCCATACCCCGAATGTACAAGAACCTGCACTGTGGTAACATACCAAAAGATAAGCCTCAAGAAACGGGCTTCCTAACACGAACTGTGATCCTATGAGCGAGGATCCACAACCGATGTACCTCTACTGCGCAGATGAACGCAGCCCCCAAGAGGTCGATAACAGTACCAAGTATGTGAAATCAAAATATCAGAATGAAATCATAATCTATATAAAAACAGAGACATGTATGATAACAAAACTACGTTCACAAATATAAGCCATGTCAAGTCGTGACTCACGCCTCAAAGTCATCCTCACGCCCGTGGAACTCCTTCCTCACCGCCAGCCTAGGTATAAATCATGTGGAATACGTGTCTCGGCCAATCCTACGGGACTCGATAAAGAATCGTGAAATACGTGTCTCGGCCCATCCTACGGGACTCGATAAAGAATCGGTGGAATACGTGTCTCGGCCCATCCTACGGACTCGATAAAGAATCGTGTGGAATACGTGTCTCGCCCATCCTGGGACTCGATAAAGAATCGTGGAATACGTGTCTCGGCCCATCCCACGGGACTCGATAAAGAATCGTGGAATACGTGTCTCTACCCATCCTACGGGACTCGATAAAGAATCATACATAACAAATCAGCCGACCCTCCATCGAGAGACGCGGTGGTATAGAAATACAATACTTGCACAACAAGGCTATCACACGCAAACATAGGCAAGTTACACACAACTCGAAGTACTTCCATTTTATGTCGAAGGCCAGGTTCTAACCCCCAAAGTATTACGTACGTTAAGTTCTTTTAACATATCCATTTCTTTCACAAAAGTCACACAATACCCGTAGTATAAAAATAGAGTGACTATCTTTTTAAGTAAACCAAAACACTTCCCTTTGTAAAATCAAGTAACAACATTATTTTCCAAACGTTCAAGTTTGCCTAATTTCAAATGCTCAAGTTTCTTATTTTAGAAAGGTTTCATAACTCATAGAAATCTCTTTTAAAACAATTGAGTAACATATGTCTTATGCGTGAGCCGTTTATTCTTGTTTATAACAATCTTGCTACAGCAGCCATGATCTAGGAAATGTAATACCATTTTGTTTTATCTTAGCTTCTATGCAGATGGAGGTTTCTACTGGTTTTAATAACAATTAGTTATTTGTCAATACATTTTCCTTTATTAACGCTGCAGTGGTTTGTTCGACACTTATTCTCATTTCCGAAATCAGTAAAACATTATTCTTTAAAAACCAACTACTCATTACTCGCGAATGAGGTTTTTACAACATTTTAACAAAATTCATAACAAGTCAAACTAAGTCAAGTCTCTTATCTTTCAAGATCAAGTCTCTTAACTTTCAAAATCAAGTCGTTTATAAGTCAAGTCTCTTATCTTTCAAGATCAAGTCTCTTAACTTTCAAAATCAAGTCGTTTATAAGTCAAGTCTCTTATCCAAGATCAAGTCTCTTAACTTTCTACAATCAATAAACCATTCTTTTACCTACATAAAGTCGTTATAACTAACTTCCCATAAAGCTATTATAACACCCTATGTTTTAAACCAACCAAATCACTTAGCACATGTACGTCTACCGTACTACATAATTCACAACAATCATGCTAGAAAAGATAGGAAGAGGTTCACATACCTCGCGACGATTATCGACAAATAGCAAAACGCTCCAAGTACTTCAACCCGTCGGCTACTCCTTAAGCCACTTTAGATCACGCCACCCGTAGTACTCCACTCCTAAAATGGTCATAGTACTTCTATCAAACCCTTCTTACCATTGAAGACTTATACCAATAAAAAGCCCTCTAATTCTACGGAAAATTGGGCACTTCGCGTTTTACTCACTTTTCCATCTTTCTCCAAGGCCCGAATAACCGTAATATATATACCATATATAAGGCGTAATAATTAAACAACATAAGGAAGGGGATTACATGCCCAAACGGTAACGCGGTTTACTATCACGCCTTCATAATAACAACAAGTAAAAGAAGGGGATTACGCGCCCAAACGGTAACGCGGTTTACTATCACGCCTTCATAACAATACAATAATTAAAAAGGGGATCACACGCCCAAATGGAACGCGATTTAACAATCTTCCCCTTAACAAAAATGTAAGTACAGTCCAAAGTAAATACAGTCCTTAAGTTGGGGTCCTTGGCCAACTTTGTCCATTTTACTTATCCAATTACTCATTAGTCATCCAACTTATATTTCCATTCTTAATATAAGTTATAGTTACTTTGTTATTAGCTTCGTAGCAAGTAAGATGCGTTTTTACCATTTTAATCGCTAACGGCCAATCCTTTCTTTTAACAAGTTAACAAGATCCAACTCTTCCAAACTTTACTCCATATATTATATAATCCATAATATACTTATAATATATGTATAATGACCAATTCACAAAGAGGTTAAGGTTTACTACCTCAAATAGCCCAAAATTATCCAAGAACTTAATGTCGCTCCAAGCAAGTCTTAGCTCCAAATCTTTACGTTCCAATCCACTACAAGCAACCCATAGAAGCTCCTAACCAACTTCTCTTCAAGATTCAACTCCAAAAAGTGAAGAACACTTAGGGTTTTTGTTCATGGAGCTCTCGGCCAAGGTGAAGTTTAGAGGTTAGGGGTGTGAAATCTTTTCCAACTCTTGGTACACAATCTTCCTAACACCTTAGGGAAGAACACTTGAGAGTTTAAGAATTGTTGGACAAATTTAGCTCAAGAAAAGGGCTAAAAAACGAGAGCAAGGTCAAGGGAGAAGGGAGGGAATTTCTTGTCTTGAAATGGTTAAGTGTGGGAGATTTCATCAACTAGTAGTGCATATATAGGACAACCAAGGGATAGGATGAAGGCAAGTGTGTGGTTGAGATTGGGGACAAGTGTGTGTGGGCCCCACAAGCCACTTGTCCAACTAAAAAATATCTTGCAAGACAAGGCCACTTGTTAGCAAATTTCGGCCATGAGGCCACCTAGGGGGTGACACGTGTCGCCCTCCTATTCGTCCAAAATATTTCATCTCCCGAAAATATCCATAATGGCCAAAATCTCGAAAACAAAGTGGGCCCCACAAAACCGTAAATTTCTCCCGTGGGCCCACGTGACCAATTCCGGAAATAAAATTCCATAATTCTAATATAATTCAAGAATCCAAAATACCAAATCACGGGAATCCAATTCCTATTATCGAACCTTTTCTTCACAAAACGGAAACTTTTAGTCGAAAAATCACATCTTTCTTTCTTTCCAAAATTTACTCGTATTCTCGACGCATCCTCACATATATACCTCGAACTACGGTATAACATTCTTCTGTTATACCGTATTTCCAGTATGCGTGAGGGCATACGCATAAAAGTTTAGCTTAAAGGTTAGGCCTCGACGAAAATACTGGGCACAACTCACTAAAAGAATCGTTTCCACGAAACGCTTTACAAGACTCGCGTAGGGTAAATTCCGGGTATGTCATTTCTAATTTTTGCGGATTTTTCCGAGACGTAACACTTTGGACCAACGAGAGGCGACATTTGTCACCCTCATTGATGATATTGGGACGCAATAGGGCCGATTGAGTGGCCTTCTTTGTCAAGTAGTTGGTAGGATATTTTGTGCAAGTTGGCTAAGGTACACTTGCCCTAATCTTGACCTTACACTTGCCTAGCACATGGCTTAATCTTGGCCATTGGTTGGCCACTTCTTGACCTATAAATACCCTGTCACGACCCGTTCCGGGGCCCGTGACTGGTGCCTTACCCGGGCACCCAAGTAGTCATACATCAGAGAAAATCACGAATGTTATACCCGTATTTCCAGTATATGCGAGAGGACGTGCGTACAAAGTTTAGTCTTAAAGATAGGCTATGGACGAAAAAGTTTGTGCACAACTCACTAAAAGAATCGTTTTCTGACTAAACGCTTTACTAAACTCGCGTAGGGTAAATTCGCTATGTCATTTATAATTTTGCGGATTTTTCCGAGGCGAAACATTTTGGACCCACGGGAGGGTGACACTTGTCACCCTCATTGGACGGCAAAGTGGGCAAGGTTTGGCACGTTTTTTGTGCCTTGCACAAAGTCAAGGAGTTGGTAGGATCTTTTGTGTAGTAGATGGATCAGGACACTTGCCTAAATCCTCACCCTACACTTGAATAGCACTTGGCTTCATCTTGGCCATTGGTTGGCCACTTCTTGACCTATAAATACTCTTAAGATGAAGAGTTCTTCATCCACAAATCAATTTCCAAGTCTTGAAAATCCCTCCCCTCTCTCAAAGCTTTCGTCCAACACTCCTCTCCCTGCAAGGCCTTGCCGAATACCCCCCCCTCTAAAGGAAGCCCTAGCCGAAACACTACCCCCCCCCCTTGGTAGATAGATGTCTTCCAAATACCCTAGCCCAATTCCCTTATAGTATCTTAGTAGAAGTTGTTGAGAACTTCTAAGGGTTCTTGGAGCTATCGGAGCGTGCAAATTAGGAGCTAAACTTTGCTCAGGAGCGACTTTTAACTTGGATAATTTTGGGCTTACCGAGGTAAATACTCTTGTCCTTCTATTGTAATTGGGTATTACATATAAGAATAGTTAAGACTTGAGTATAAGATATGAAAGAATATTAATGAATAGAATTGAACTGTTATCACAGTAGAAGGGTTTAAAAGAAGAATAATTGAACTATACTTACTTAGGACTGTTTTCACAGTAGACTTGAGTAGCTCACCGGGTAGGGAAGTGCTGCCCGATTTTCCGTAGAATAGAGGACCCTCTGCTTAGAACTGTTTACAGAGTAGTCTAGACGTTGATAGACGTGTCTGACTATTATAGGTTGATTCTCTGCGCGCGACATATTCAACTTGGCAGGTGGTTTTCGCCGAGAAGGTATGTGATTCTTCCTAAGCATGATATTTTAAAATATATATATAGTACGGTAGACGTACATGTGTTAACTGAATAATAATTACGGCAATGTCTTTTGACTTAAGCCTGAATAATACTTACGGCAATGTCTTTTGACTTAAGCCTGAATAATAAGAATCTTGATGCATTTCAAAAGAATACTGAATCATTTTTAACAGAAGAGAACTAATTGGTTTTTAAACAGAAAGCTTAAGAGTTATACTAGCTTTATGGGAAGTTAGGTATAACAACTTAAGAAAGATAAAAGGGACAGTTTACTTATGTGTTTATAACAGACTTATATTGAGTTATGGAAAGAATAATAAGATGGTTTGATAAGTAGACATGATATGATGCTATGTGTGTTAGTGTCTTATAACGTTTGTATAAGAGGGTATTCTTGTTGTGCTTATGTTGTTTAACGATAAGCTGTTATGTTAGTATTATATCACTCACCTCTTGACATAATACCGGGTTGTCGCCTCCGATGCGGGGTATCTTGTCACGACCGATTCGGGCGTGGTCGTGCCTTACCCGCACCCGATGATACAACATCAGTAATCACTGGAACATAAACGATACAAGACATATTATGAAATATGAAACAATAATCTGAGAAAACTTGCCGCCGGCATATATATAAATGACAACTTTTTCAACATGAACAGTTTAATCCTTTTACAAACCCCGCCCAACGATTACTCTGGACTTCTAAGAATGATATGACAACAATGGCGGGATGGGGCCGCCAAACCCCGAATGCAAACACTTACTACGACAGGGACTATACCACCGATAAGCCTCGGAGAAACGGAGCTTCCCAACGCTGAAAGCTGTGACCACGAGCTAGGATCAACGGCGGTGTACCTCAACTGCGGCATGAACGCAGCCTCGAAGAGGTCAAGATAACAAGTGCAGGTATGTGAAACTAAAAATATCAGTAAATGAAATCATAACGATCTATAAAGCAGAGACATGTATGATAAACAAACTACAGTTCACAACAAATAAGCAGTCATGTCAAGTCAGGGACTCACGCCCTCAAAGTTATCACAATAAAACCGTACGGGGCAAGTACGAAGGCATAGCCGACTACTAAGACCCACAGTACCAAAATACCACAAGCTGTATCCCGAGGTCTTTCTAGACCGCACCACATGATCGGCGGCCACTCGCGCGCAATATCAATGCGTGTCTATCCACTGGAACTCTCGCGACTCGCATAGGTCACACACGGACCCGCATGAGGTATTCCTCGAATCACGGTCCTGCATCGCTGAGGTATACCGCATCGGCGACTAACCCTCGGTATCCGCCTAGGCTACCGCAACCCGCATAGTCTCAAAAGACCGCATAGTCTCAACAGACCGCATAGGGAATCCCCCGCATCAGGCTAAACACCCGGAATGATCAATCCTGGAGCTACCGCACTCCGCATAGTCACGAGGACCGCATAGGCCGTAAAGACCGCATCAAGGTGGCAAGCCCTCGGTATAATAAGTCAAAGGGGTATGTTATACAATAATAGTACAGCGCTTAACGCTTAACAACGTAAGCACAACAAGAATGACCCTTACATCACGATCACACAAGATACTAACACACGTAGCATCCTAACATTTTCACTTATCACATCAACAAGAAAGTATTTACAAGGCTATCTCAAACCAACACAATCAAGTTATTCACACAAGGTACTTTAAGCTAACAAGTTCGGGTATCTTCCCCTAAAGTACTTCATACATTAAATCTTTTAAAAGATCCGTTGCTTTCACATAAGTCACCCAATACTCGTAGTATAAAATAGAGTATTTGTCTTTTAAATAAACCAAAACACTTACCTTTGTAAAATCAAGTAACAACATTATTTTCCAAACGTCCAAGTTTGCCTAATTTCAAATGTTCACGTTTCTTATTTTAGAAAGGTTTCGTAGTTCATAGTCTTATTCATTTAAGAATATAATTCTCTTTTAAACAATCTGAGAAACATAAGTCTTATATGTGAGTAGGATATTCTTGTTTATAACAATCTTATTCTGTAGTGATCTAGGAAATATCATTTTGTCTCATCTTAGCTTCTATGCGGATGGAAGTTTCTACCGGTTTTAATAATACTTAATTAGTCAAAACATTTCCTTTCATTAACGCTATGATGGTTTGTCGATACACATTCGATTTCAAATCGGTAAAACATTCTTAAGCCGTTATACCTAACTTCTCATAAAGCTAGTATAACTCTTAAGTTTTTCAAAACCAAGTATTACTTCTTTCAAAATGATTCAAAAATCTTTTGAAATACTTCAAGTTCTTTATTAACACATAACAAGCGGTTATAGTTCAAATCGATTTACCTTTTAAAGACCACAGTATTTTCTTACCAACATAAAGGTTATAACCAACTTCCCATAAAGTCGTTATAACACTTTATGTTTTAAATCAATCAAATACGTTTAGCACGTATGCGTCTAACGTACTACATAGTTCACACATATCATGCTAGAAGAGATAGGAAGAGGTTCACATACCTGCGACGAGTATCGACTAATAGCAAACGCTCAAGTACTTCCAACTGTGGCTACTCCTTAAGCCAAGTAGAACGCGCCACACGTAGTACTTCAACCTATAAGGCCACGCGCTTATTAACATCAAGATCTTAACGTAGAACATTCTACGTAAAATTGGCGGCAAGACCTCCCCGCAACAACGTAAATCTCCTCCTCTAACTGGTGGCTACGAAGCCAACGAGGGGTTATACATCTAACCCGAACGGGTACAATTTACTCACAAGATTACTACACAAGCTCATCAGAATACGATTCGGTTCTTCAGGCTTAAGTCAAAAGACATCGCCAACTAACCACGTTGATTCTATATATAGTATACTTCAACTATATATTCTAACAACATGTAATTTCCAATTACAATAGAGGACAAGATATTTACCTCGATAAGCCCATAATTATCCGAGTTTAATGTCGATCTCAAGCAAAGTTTCGCTCTACTCCGGTGCTCCAACCCGCTCCAAACAACCCTTAGAAGTTCTAACCAACTTCTACATAGTACTCAACTAACTATGGAGGTTTTCCTTAGGGTTTCGGTTTTGTGGCTAAAGGAAGTATAATCGTATTTTCGGGCTTTTGTATAAGTGTAACCTTGGGAATACTACAAGGTATTTGGGCAAGGTATTTGGACATAATAACAATACTAGGAGAGTATTTCTATACCACAACAAGGGTATTATACGAAAACAACTAGGCAGTGGGGTACCCAAGGCGAGCACCAAAGGGAGGAGGCTCTCGGCCACAAGGCCACTCAAGGGGAGGGGGTGTTGGGCCTAACACAACACAAGAGGAGGGAGGATTTTAGGCTTGGAAGGTTTCATTTGTGGATGAAGAGTTCATCAACATAAGGGGTATTTATAGCAAAACCAAAGGCCAACCAAGGCCAAGTTCTAGCCAAGTGCAAGGCAAGTGTAAGGCGAATCAAGCCAAGTGCACCCTAACCCTACTCCAAAACACGGCACAAAACAAGCCACAAAACAAGGCCAAAACAAGGCACAAAACCATGAACCAATCGGCGAGGCAAGCCTCCTCTTACTGCGTCGATGAGGGTGACAAGTGTCACCCTCCGTTGAATCAAAATGTTTCGTCTCTCGGAAAAATCAAAAATTAAAAATGACATAGCGGAAATTCCCTACGAAAGGCGTGAAAACGTTTAAAAAAAAACGACTCTAATCGGGTGTTGTGTACAAAAATAATTCGCCAAGCCTATTCTCAGTTCGAAATTTCTACGTGCGTCCTGCGTACATACTGCGGAAATACGAGGTATAACATTCTCCTCTTCCTTAGAAACATTCGTCGAATGTTTCTTCTAAGTCTCAAAACAAACGTGCGCCAGTATAGTCTTCACTACTATACTTACGAGAATCAATCCTGCCACACCTGGCCACAGAAACAACTTGCGCAAAAATGCTTACATCCAAGTCCACGAGGAACACCTCTAATCATCACCACAAAACACTTCTCACCGGGGTCTAAAATATACTTCCTTCGCACCTCTCTTTACAAAAGAAATGATCACATCTATGCTCGCCATACATGCTCGCTTCTCTCTTTACTCGTCGTAGATACCGCTTTGTCACTTTGCCTGAGGCATTAACCTTCTCAGGCGACCCAACAAATGGTACCACTTTTGTCACTTTGTCGCGAGCCTTGCTCCGACGACCCAACAAATGGTACTGGCGCTGTGATCCCGAGGATGTCGTATACTCGAACTCTTACCACATTCGACATCGCTTCATTTCAAAACTCGTCACACCTCACCGGTGGTACTTTCAAGACCGACCGTCGGCACGAACTCTGGCGTCGTTGCCGCGATTATCATACGATTCCTCCGAGCTGCGAACTCTTCTAGACAAGCCTCACTATCCATAGTCTCTTGGAACAAGCTGAACTAGTATCGAACCTTGCCAACATCGAACCAATCGACCAAGCTTTACACTTCCGCCTACAAGGCTTCAAAGGTGACATCAGAACACCGAAATGGTAGCTTAAACACTACCTCCGAGGAGACAACAATCCCACTATCCTCGAAATCAAACATCGGCCCGGCGAATGCGATCTGAGACTCACTTTGAGTTCTTAACACATGCTTGGTAAAACTTCCGGGAACAAAATAGCGTAACACAGGCTCCATGCTGTCATAAGGTGAAGGTAGGCACCGTGCAGCCTTACAACCTTTGGATAACTCAACACGTAGAGTAAGCGGTCTGGCCGAAGAAGAACCACGATGGGCTGCCCCATCGGCCCGACCGCTGGTCGAACGCATCCACGAACTCGTCTGGGTTAACTAAACTTGGGCCTAACACCTCACAACCCTAACACAAGCGGGACCACCAAAACCTGACCCACCGCCATACATGCCGGGTTGACCGCATCGTGGCCTCGGCGACCGGCAACGCGCATACTAGCTCCCGATCGGAACAATCTCACGATCACGTTTCAAAACCTAGCGGTCTTCTTAGCTCAACTACCCTTTCATTTCACACTACTTAGGGACCTATCCCAAACATAGCTCACGTGCACTATGCACTCGATAAGATCAACATAACACTACACCTTTACTCGAGATGGCCTTACCTCAAGGTCTCTACGTATAAAACTCTAAGGCTCACACCTTCTATCCCCAAATCTTACTTGGTTAACTAACCAGATTTCTAATCACAATATTAACATACTGCTATCAAAACATAGCACTTATGATATACCCTTCTTATCACACATACTGAACTCTAGAGGGTTAGAGATATATCTATATCTCAACGCTTCACTCCCTTAGTCGTTCTAATCAAACACGCGTAGGAGCATACCGTGAGGAGATGACACACTACCCACCGATCACGAAGGCTAAGTCCTCCTACAAGGACACTTTTCGACACGGACCACGGCGGTCATAGTACAACAAGTACCAACAAAAACGACATTCCCGGGCGGCGTCATCGCAACGTGAGCGGAAGTCCGGAGTTCGACCAACTCTGCATACCCGAACGTCCCGAACTCGTGGAAGACCACTGTGGCGGAGTGCATAATCTAATCTGTGGTGAGGCGACTGCCTCGAAAGTTACCAAAGGACCTGCCGCTCTTTTGTTAACGTCGATCTCTATGTTTCTCGGCTGATGTGCATAAGCGCATACGAGCCATGCTCGCCTAATCGAAGAACTTACTCTTGCACAACCTTCGTTGATATTCATCAAGACTCGCGATACATCGGTATACTCTCAGTAGCCAAATCCATAGCTAGTAATAGTCGCCTCTTTGCAATCCATATTCTCTGTTCTGGTCGTAGGCGAAGGTTCAAATATCATGGCGCGATGGAGCGCGCCGTGCTAAACTTCTTTGGGGCTAGTGGCGTCGCAGAAATCCCGAATGAAGCATTACCTAGGTAATGATTGGGCTGTGCCCACGTAACCCTCACGAACTCTACTCGCAGCTCCGCCGCTTGCCTTGCCCTCTGGGCGGGTTTGCCTACGCGGAGGCATAACGATAAGGGAAAGAAATACGTCGGAGGTCTAACTTACAACCACGGCTCTAAGGCACGATCTCGAGTGAGAAGAATATAAACCAATCCTAAATATCCTATAGCCTCACGATTATTGATGTAGTGCACAACACACCGATAATCAAGACTCTCGGATCTGATGCGTCAGACACTTTCCGAGGATTAATCGCTCGATACCACTTTTGTCACGACCGATTCCGGCGTGATGGTGCCTACCGGGCACGGTGATACAACATCAGTAATCAGTGAACATAAAGCGATACAAGACATATTATGAAATATGAAACAATAACTGAGAAAAACTTGCCGCCCGGCGTATATATAAATGACAACTTTTTCAACATGAGCAGTTTAATCCTTTTTACAAACCACGCTTACAGCATTACTCTGGACCTCTAAGAATGATATGACAACAATGGCGGGGCGGGCCCCGCCAAACCACGAATGCAAACACTTACTACGGAGGACTATACAACATTTGATAAGCCTCGGAGAAGCGGAGCTTCCCAAACGCTGTGACCACGAGAGCTAGGATCAACGGCGGTGTACCTCAACTGCGGCATGAACGCGGCCCGAAGGAGGTCGACAACAGTGCGAGTATGTGAAACTAAAAATGCGTAAATGAAATCATAACGATCTATAAAGCGGGAGACATGTATGATAAACAAACTACGATTCACAACAAATAAGCGATCATGTCAAGTCGGGGACTCACGCCTCAAAGTTATCACAATAAAACCGTGCGGGGCAGTAATGCGAAGGCATAGCCGACTACTAAGACCAGCGATGCCAAAATACCACAAGGCGTATCCGAGGTCTTTCTAGACCGCACTAATCGAAGGCGGCCACTCGCCCGCAATATCAATGTGCGTGTCTATCCTGGAACTCGCGACTCGCGCATAGGTCACACGGACCGCGTGAGGTATTCCTCGAATCATGGTCCTGCATCGCTGAGGTATACCGCATCGAAGGCTAACCCTCGGTATCCGCCTAGGCTCCCGCGACCGCATAGTCTCAAAAGACCGCATAGTCTCAGCAGACGCATAGGAATCCCGCGTCAGGCTAAACACCGGAATGATCAATCCGAGCTACCGACTGCGTAGTCACGAGGACCGCATAGGCCGTAAAGACCGCATCAGGGTGGCAAGCCCTCGGTATAATAAGTCAAAGGGTATGTGATACAATAATAGTACAACGCTTAACGTTTAACAACGTAAGCACAACAAGAATGACCCTACATCACGATCACACAAGATACTAACACACGTAGCATCCTAACATTTTCACTTATCACATCAACAAGAAAGTATTTACAAGGCTATCTCAAACCAACACAATCAAGTTATTCACACAAGGTACTTTAAGATAACAAGTTGGGTATCTTCCCTAAAGTACTTCATACATTAAATCTTTTAAAAGATCCGTTGCTTTCACATAAGTCACCCAATACTGTAGTATAAAATAGAGTGGTGTCTTTTTAAATAAACCAAAACACTTACCTTTGTAAAATCAAGTAACAACATTATTTTCCAAGCGTCCAAGTTTGCCTAATTTCAAATGTTCACGTTTCTTATTTTAGAAAGGTTTCGTAGTTCATAGTCTTATTCATTTAAGAATATAATTCTCTTTTAAACAATCGAGAAACATAAGTCTTATATGTGAGTAGGATATTCTTGTTTATAACAATCTTATTACTGTGTAATGTGATCTAGGAAATATCATTTTGTCTCATCTTAGCTTCTATGCGGATGGAAGTTTCTCTTGGTTTTAATAATACTTAATTAGTCAAAACATTTCCTTTCATTAACTGCGATGGTTTGTCGATACATTACGATTTCGAAATCAAGAAAACATTCTTAAGCCGTTATACCTAACTTCTCATAAAGCTAGTATAACTCTTAAGTTTTCAAAAACCAAGTATTACTTCTTCTTTCAAAATGATTCAAAATCTTTTGAAATACTTCAAGTTCTTTATTAACACATAACAAGCCAGTTATAGTTCAAATCGATTTACCTTTTAAAGACCACAAGTATTTTCTTACCAACATAAAGTTTATTATAACCAACTTCCCATAAAGTCGTTATAACACTTTATGTTTTAAATCAATCAAATACGTTTAGCACACGTATGCGTCTAACGTGCTACATAGTTCACACATATCATGCTAGAAGAGATAGGAAGAGGTTCACATACCTCGCGGCAGTATCGACTAATAGCAAAAGCGCTCAAGTACTTCCAACCGGCTACTCCTTGCCAAGTAGAACGCGCCACACGTAGTACTTCAACCTATAAGGCCACAAGGCGCTTATTAACATCAAGATCTTAACGTAGAACATTCTGAGAAAATTCGCAACACCTCCCGCATGGCGTAAATCTCCTCCTCTAGCGGGCCGGCCAAGCCAACCAGGGGGTTATACATCTAACGACGGGTACAATTCTACTCCACGTACTACTACACAAGTCTCATGTCTGATTGATTCGGTTCTTGAGCTTAAGTCAAAAGACATTGCCAACTAACCACGTTGATTCTATATATAGTATACTTCAACTATATATTCTAACAATATGTAATTTCCAATTACAATAGAGGACAAGATATTTACCTCGATAAGCCCATAATTATCCGAGTTTAATGTCGATCCTTAGCAAAGTTTCGCTCTCCTACTCCGGTGCTCCAACCCGCTCCAAACAACCCTTAGAAGTTCTAACCAACTTCTACATAGTACTCCACTAACTATGGAGGTTTTCCTTAGGGTTTCGGTTTTGTGGCTAAAGGAAGTATAATCGTATTTTCCGGGCTTTTGTATAAGTGTAACCTTGGGAATACTACAAGGTATTTGGGCGAGTATTTGGACATAATAACAATACTAGGAGAGTATTTCTATACCACAACAAGGGTATTATACGAAAACAACTAGGCTGGGGTACCCCACGGCGAGGCACCACAAAGGGAGGAGGCTCACGGCCACAAGGCCACTCAAAGGGGGAGGGGGGGTGTTGGACGAACACAACACAAGAGGAGGGAGGGATTTTAGGCTTGGAAGATTTCATTTGTGGATGACGGGGTCATCAACATAAGAATTTATAGCAAAACCAAAGGCCAACCAAAGGCCAAGATCTAGCCAAGTGCAAGGCAAGTGTAAGGCGAGATCAAGCCAAGTGCACTAACCCCTACTCCACAAAACATGGCACAAAACAAGCCACAAAACAAGGCCAAAACAAGGCACAAAACCATGAACCAATCGGCCAAGGCCAAGCCTCCTCTTTCTGCAGTCGATGAGGGTGACAAGTGTCACCTCCCGTTAATCCAAAAATGTTTCGTCTCTCGGAAAAATCCATAAAAATTAAAATGACATAGCGGAAATTCCCTACGAAGCTGTGAAAGCGTTTGAAAAACGACTCTAATCGGGTGTTGTGTACAAAAATAATTCGGCCAAGCCTATTCTCAAGTTGAAATTTCCTCGTCGTCCTGCGTGCATACTCTGGAAATACGGTATAACATATACCTCGTGCGATGCGTGTGACTATGATGCGAGGATACCTCATGCGGGTCGGGGACATGCGAGCTACGAGTTCGAGTTAGTGTGCGGGGTTATACCTCATGCGTTACATGTGGCCATGCGGACTACGAGTCGGGGCGATGCCGAGGAGTAGCTACCCTCGATGCGGGGTTATACCCTATGCGGGCCTATGTGAGTGGCCTATGCGGATTACGGGAGTCCAGGATTAGGCTTGCATAGTGATACTATGGGCAATTTGTCAAGACCCGAACCCGGGCCCGTGACTGGTGCCTTACCCCGGGCACCCTAGTGATACAACATCAGAGAAAACCAGCGGAAATAAAAACTTAAACATGCAAATAGACATGGATCAAGAGGTATGATAAATAAACAGGCCAACCAAAACAGTTGCCTTCAGTATATACATAAAACCCGAACAGTTTAATCCTTTTACAACCACCGCCAGCAATACTCTGAGATCTCTAAGATTTTACAACAACTATGACGGACGGGGCCCCGCCATACCACAATGTACAAGAACCTACGGACTCGGGGTAACATACCAAAAGATAAGCCTCGAAGGAACGGAGCTTCAACACGAAATGTGATCGTAACGCGGGGATCGGCGGTGATGTACCTCTACTGCGGCATGAACGCAAAGGGCGAGGTCGAGACAACAGTACCAAGTATGTGAAATCGTAAATCGTAAATGAAATCATAATCTATATAAAGCGGGAGACATGCATGATAACCAAACTACGATTACATCATATAAGCGGTTATATCAAGTCGTGGACTCGCGCCTCCAATTCATCACTCGTGCCCGTGGAATTCCTTCCTCACTGCCGGCAGTCTATGATATAGCAACACCCGAGGAGTATACATGAACACCAGGTCCCACCTGTGCCATAAAAACCGAATGGGGCAAGTATAACTACGGTCGACCGTACGAATAATATTGTACAACCATATCATGAAGGCGACACGTGGCGGTGCAATAGCCTCCACTGGCTCCACTGCGCCACGTGGTAGCGGGGGCAAGTGAATCGGCTACGCACCAGATCACATCCGTAAGTCACGAAGCTCCATCCAAACACTGACTCGCGAAGCTGACACGTGGAAGGTGCAATAACCTATACCAGATCCACCTGCGTCACGTAGCTGACGGGGGCAAGTAAACAGGCTACACACCCGATCACAACCGTAAGTCACGATACTTCGCCGTAAATAACCAGAATGGCCACATGTCCACATCATCGGTGTAAACATGCCCATGTAACAATAATAATGGAAGCATACCCGTGGAATCTTCATCGCCCGATGCGTCCAAGTAAGTCCTCAACAAGTCAACCGGCCCCCCATCGAGAGACGCGGTAATATAGAACACAATTCTTGCACAACAAAGGCTATCACAACAAGCATAGGCAAGTTACACAACAACAAGCATAGGCAAGTTACTCAACAACAAGCATAGGCAAGTTATACAACAACACAAAGTACTTTCATTTTATATCAAAGTCCGGGTTTTAACCCTAAAGTACTACGTACGTTAACTTCCTTTTAAAGAGATTCATTCCTTTTATAAAGGTCACCCGATACCCGTAGTATAAAAATAGAGTGACTCACTTTTTTAGGTAAACCAAACCACTTCCCTTTTCAACCACATTCTTTTCCCTCAGGTTCCAGTTTTCCTAATTTCAATTGCTCAAGGCTCTTTATTTTAGAAAAGTTTCATAGTTCAATGTCTTAATATATTTTAAAACATTTTGAGTAACATATGCCTTATATGAGTGTAGGTTATTCTTATTCATAATCAATCTTATTAAGCGACCATGATCTAGGAAATGTAATATCATTTTGTCTCATCTTAGTTTCTATGCGGATGGGGGTTTCTCGGTTTTAATAATACTTCATTATTCATTACATTTTCCTTTATTAACGCCGCCGTGGTTTGTCGATACTCATTACGATTTCGAAATCGGTAAAACATTATTCCTTTTAAAACCAAGTACCGTTACTCACGAATGAGGTTTCACATTGTTAACAAACTTCATATCAATACAATTAAGTCAAGTCTCTTATCTTTTAAGATCAAGTCTCTTAACTTCTAAAAATCAAAACCATTTCTTTTACCATTCTTAAGACGTTATACCTAACTTCCCATAAAGCTAGTATAACTCTTATGTTTTCAAAACCAAGTATTACTCTTCTTTTCAAAAAGGTTCTCAATTCTTTTGAAATACTTCAAGATTCTTATTATCACACATCAAGTCAGTTATAAGTCAAATCAGTTATCTTTTAAAAGCCACAAAGCATTTCTTACTTACATAAAGCTGTTATAACCAACTTCCCATAAAGCCGCTATAACACTTTATGTTTTAAACCAATCAAATACATTTAACACATGTACGTCTACCGTACTACATAGTTATACACATATCATGCTAGAAAAGATAGGAAGAGGTTCACATACCTCGCGACGATTATCGACTAATAGCAAAACGCTCCAAGTACCTCAAACCGTCGGCTACTCCTTAAGCCACGTAGATCACGCCACACGTAGTACTTCAACCTATAAGGCCACAAGGCGCTTATTAATCTTCTAAACACACGGTTCCCATACTCTACAGAAAATTCGGCAGCACCTCCCCCCCCCCCGCAACCGCGTAAATCTCCTCCTCTATCGAGGCCGGCTACCAAGCCAACCAGGGGGGGTTATACGTCTAATCCGGACGTGTACAATTCTACTACACAGTAAAACTACACAAGTCTACTGTAATACAGTCCTATGTAATTACAGTTCAGTTCTTTTCTTTAAATTCAGGCTTAAGTCAAAAGACATTGCCACAATACTAAGTTCAGTTCTATATATAGTATACTCCAACTATATATTACAACGACGTGTAATTTCCAATTACCAAAGGGGGACAAGATTATTTACCTCGATAAGCCCAAAATTATCCGAGATAAAAGTCGATCCTGAGCAAGGTTTAGCTCCTACTCCGTGCGCTCCAATCCGCTCCAACCAACCCAGAAGTTCTAACCAACTTCTACTTACATACTTCAACCAACTATGAAGATTTCCTTAGGGTTTCGGTTTGAGACTAAAAGGACAAAGGTAGTATTTCCTGCTCTACGTATAGAGGTAACTTTGGAATACTACAAGGTATAAGGCCAAGGTATTTTGGGCATTATAACAATACTTGGAGAGTATTTCACAACCAAGGGAGGTATCTCACGAGAACAACTCCAAGGGAAGGGGTGTTCTCGGCTAAGGCTACACAAAGGGGTAGGGGTTTCTCGGCCAAGGGCCTTTACTAGGGAGGGCTCTTGGACGAGTCAACAAGAGGAGGAGAGGGTTTCAAGACTTATACAAAGTGAGGAGTGGATGAAAAGTCTTCACTTCAAAGGGGTATTTATAGGCCAAGCAAAGGCCAACCAATGGCCAAGATCAAGCCATGTGCAAGGCAAGTGTAAGGCCATGATCGCCAAGTGCACTAACCCTACTCCACAAAACACTCCACAAAACAAGCCATAAAACAAGGTACAAATCAAGGCCATAAAGTAGCCCATTTCGTCAAGGGTTGTCGCCTAGCTTCCAATGTGAGGTGACACATGCCACCCTCCGTTGGTCCAAAATGTTTCGTCTCTCGGAAAAATCCGCAAAAATTAAAAGGACATAGCCTAATTTTCCCTACGAAAGCGTGGAAACGTTTCGTCAAAAACGACTCTAACCGTGTTGTACACAAAATTCAACCTTGCCTAACTTTAAGGCTCAAATTTCTACGTCGCCCCACGCACATACTCAAAATACGGTATAACATTCTCCTCCTTAGAAACATTCGTCGAATGTTCCTTCTCAAGACGGACACGATAAAGTTCCTCTAACAAGTTGCTAACGCCACACATGGCCACGAAAATAACACACGTTCTCTTCTATCCTTACTCGTCGTAGTCACTTGAACTCTCCTGCATCACGTACCATACTTCATCATTACCCGGTTCCCAAAATCTCTGGAGTCACTACCTCCAAACTTGGTCATCTTACTAACCTCAATCTTCTTTAAGGCCATTCCCGGCCTTCACGAACCGCTTCTGGTCGAACATCTCCACGAACTCATACGATGGTCACCTAAACTGGGGCCTAGCACCCTCGTGACCCTACCCTCTGGCGGGACCACCTCGAACTGACCCCACCCTAATCCGGGCTACGGGTTGACCCGCAAATGGTCCTCAACCCGACCCCCAAACGCGCCAAACTCTTGTTCCCCGATCCGGAACAATCTTACCTATACAAGTCATGAAAGCTACCACTTCCATTTCACACTACCCAGGGACTTACCCTTTTTCACTAACCAGGTTTCTAAATCACATTTTAGCACAAAGCTATCCGATCATAACACTAAACACATCATCAGTACATCAATACATACAAACTCTAGAGGGTTAAGGATATACCTGAAAATAGGCGGTTCAAAGGACCGCTAAAACTGGAAACTTCCACCGCGACCTCTACCGTGGCCTGCCGGTGTATGAACATCCTGCCTAGCTATGGAAGGTGAAGAACCCGCAACTGATCTAGTAGTCTGTGCTATCCTACCAGTGCTACCCCTGGTCGGACAGTCTCGATCAAATGGCCTCGCCGGCGCAAGTATAGCAATCTCCCAAACCAGTACGAGATTCGCCTCTATGGTCTTTACCACAATGGTCATACTGAGATACGGGTTGCCTCATCCGGCGAGTACTCCTACTCACCCGAAAATCGAAACACAGGAGCCCAGGCACGCTCCCGAATATCCCGGCGTCCGAAGCGTGGAGGACCACTGCATCGGGCGGAGGTACATAACTAGTCTGCTGCCGAGGCGGTCCGCCTCGAACGTTACCAAAGGACCCTGCTGTTCTGGCCCTCTTCTATTGACCTTGGTCAATCCGTCGATTATCCGCTCCTCACATCCAAGTGCATACGCTCAGTATGCGGCAATGTCCATGCGGTGAAGAGCTACACCAACAACTCTGCTAGGTAATCATCGAGCCCAGAACATATCGGTGCACTCGATCCTCCATACTAGCTACCAACGCGGGCGTCGCCAATGAGTCGAACTCCACATTGTACTCCGAACCGTCACGCTGCTCGCGCGAACACCAAAAATCTGCCGGCGAGCCCTCCTCATCGGGAGGCAAGAAATGTGCAAGAAAGGCCTCGAGAACTCGTTCCACGGTGGAAGTGCATGCTCTCCCGGGACGGCTCCGCGAATCAAACCCGGATCATGCGGTATCACGCAGCCGATGCGAACCCTAGGACCACCGACTCGGTCTCCGATGCCTTGATCACTCTCGATCCGTCAGAATCGCTTGATGAACTCCTGCGGATCATCCTCGTGCCTCGACCCATAAAACTCGGCGGTTTACAACTCGAAAATCCCGTAGCCTCGAACTATCTCGATCTGGGTGAACCATCGGTGCTCTTTGGCCGCTGCGTCCTATTCTCAAGTCTGGCCACAACCCTGGCCATTAACTGGGCCCATTCCTTGTAACTCATCTCCTCTGCTCCCGGTGCGGGGTGGAGGCTCAGTCTCGTGGTCTCGCCGCTCTACTCAGACTCCTTCTGCCTTGCCCTTCTGGGCCCGGGTTGCCTTGCGCGGAGGCATAACTGGTAAAAACGAAATACGTCAGAGGGGTCCAACTTATCACACAGCTCTAAGGCACGATCTCAGAATGAGAAGAATGGAAACCAATCCTAAATGTCCTATAGCCTCCTGATTATAGATGTGGTGCACAACACAACGAAAAACAAGACTACACTAGACACGATGCGTAGACACTTTCCGAGGACTAATCGCTCGATACCACTTTGTCAAGACCGAACCGGGCGTGATCGTGCCTTACCCCGGGCACCCTAGTGATACAACATCAGAGAAAACCAGCGGAAATAAAAACTTAAACATGCAAATAGACATGGATCAAGAGGTATGATAAATAAACAGGCCAACCAAAACAGTTGCCTTCAGTATATACATAAAACCCGAACAGTTTAATCCTTTTACAACCCTGCCCACAACAGTGCTACAGACCTCTAAGATTTTTACAACAACTATGACGGGACAGGGCCCCGCCATACCCCTGAATGTACAAGAACCTCTGGACTCGTGGTAACATACAAAAGATAAGCCTCGAAGAAGGAGCTTCCAACACGCTGAAATGTGATCCTAACGCGGGATCGACAACCGATGTACCTCTACTGCGGCGTGAACGCGGCCCGAAGGGAGGTCGACAACAAGTACCAAGTATGTGGCTGTAAATCAGAATATCAGAAATGAAATCATAACAGTCTATATAAAGCGGGAGACATGCATGATAACCAAACTACAGTACACAACATATAAGCAGTTATATCAAGTCAGGGACTCACGCCTCAATTCACCACTCGTGCGTGGAATTCCTTCCTCACCGCGGCGATCTATGATATAACAACACCAAGGAGTATACATGAACACTGTGTCCCACTGCCATAAAAACCGCACGGCAAGTATAACTACGGATTCGACCGTACCAATAATATTGTACAACCATATCATGAAGGCGACACGTGGCGGTGCAATAGCCTCGCGGCTCGCTGCGCCACGTGGCGGCGGGGCAAGTGAATCGACACGCACTGCATCACATCCGTAAGTCACGGCTCGTCCAAACACCGACTCGCGAAGGCGACCGTGGCGGTGCAATAACCTATACGGATCCACTGCGTCACGTGGTGGCGGGGCAAGTAAGCGATACACCGATCACAACCGTAAGTCACGATACCAGCGTAAATAACTGAATGGCCACATGTCCACATCATCTGTAAACATGCCCATGTAACAATAATAATGGAAGCATACGTGGAATCTTCCGTCGGCTGCGATGCGTCCAAGTAAGTCCTCAACAAGTCAACCGGCCCCCATCGAGAGACGCGGTAATATAGAACACAATTCTTGCACAACAAAGGCTATCACAACAAGCATAGGCAAGTTACACAACAACAAGCATAGGCAAGTTACTCAACAACAAGCATAGGCAAGTTATACAACAACACAAAGTACTTTTATTTTATATCAAAGTCCGGGTTTTAACCCTAAAGTACTACGTACGTTAACTTCCTTTTAAAGAGATCCATTCCTTTTATAAAGGTCACCCGATACCCGTAGTATAAAAATAGAGTGACTCACATTTTTAGGTAAACCAAAACACTTCCCTTTTCAACCACATTCTTTTCCCTAAGGTTCCAGTTTGCCTAATTTCAATTGCTCAAGGCTCTTTATTTTAGAAAAGTTTCATAGTTCAATGTCTTAATCTCTTTTAAAACATTTTGAGTAACATATGCCTTATATGAGTGTAGGTTATTCTTATTCATAATCAATCTTATTAAGCAGCCATGATCTAGGAAATGTAATATCATTTTGTCTCATCTTAGTTTCTATGCAGATGGGGGTTTCTACTGGTTTTAATAATACTTCATTATTCATTACATTTTCCTTTATTAATGCTGTCGTGGTTTGTCGATACTCATTCTGATTTCCGAAATCAGTAAAACATTATTCCTTTTAAAACCAAGTACCCGTTACTCACGAATGAGGTTTCACATTGTTAACAAACTTCATATCAATACAATTAAGTCAAGTCTCTTATCTTTTAAGATCAAGTCTCTTAACTTCTAAAAAATCAGTAAACCATTTCTTTTTACCATTCTTAAGGCGTTATACCTAACTTCCCGTAAAGCTAGTATAACTCTTATGTTTTCAAAACCAAGTATTACTCTTCTTTTCAAAAGGTTCTCAATTCTTTTGAAATACTTCAAGATTCTTATTATCACACATCAAGTCGGTTATAAGTCAAATCGATTTATCTTTTAAAAGCCACAAAGCATTTCTTACTTACATAAAGTTATTATAACCAACTTCCCATAAAGCGCTATAACACTTTATGTTTTAAACCAATCAAATACATTTAACACATATGCGTCTACCGTACTACATAGTTATACACATATCATGCTAGAAAAGATAGGAAGAGGTTTACATACCTCGCGACGATTATCGACTAATAGCAAAGCGCTCAGTACCTCAAACCGTCGGCTACTCCTTAAGCCACGTAGATCACGCCATACGTAGTACTTCAACCTATAAGGCCACAAGGCGACATTAATCTTCTAAACACACGGTTCCCATACTCTACGGAAAAAATTGGCCTCCCCCCACATGGCCGCGTAAATCTCTCCTCTATCGGTGGCTACCAAGCCAACGGGGGTTATCGTCTAATCCGACGTGTACAATTCTCTACTACAGTAAAACTACACAAGTCTCATGTCTGATCTATGTAATTCTGATTCGATTCTTTTCTTTAAATTGGGCTTAAGTCAAAGACATTGCCACAATACTAAGTTGATTCTATATATAGTATACTCCAACTATATATTACAACGGCGTGTAATTTCCAATTACCAAAGGGGACAAGATTATTTACCTCGATAAGCCCAAATTTATCCGAGATAAAAGTCGATCTGAGCAAGGTTTATCTCTACTAATGCGCTCAATCCGCTCCAAGCAACCCCTAGAAGTTCTAACCAACTTCTACTTACATACTTCAACCAACTATGAAGATTTCCTTAGGGTTTGATGCGAGACTAAAAGGACAAAAGGTAGTATTTCCTGCTCTACGTATAGAGGTAACTTTGGAATACTACAAGGTATAAGGCCAAGGTATTTTGGGCATTATAACAATACTTGGAGAGTATTTCACAACGAGGGGAGGGTATCTCACGAGAACAACTCGAGGAAGGGGGTGTTCTCGGCTAAGGCTACACAGGGGGAGGGGTTTCTCGGCCAAGGGCCTTTACTAGGGAGGAGGGGGCTCTTGGACGAGTCAACAAGAGGAGGAGAGGGTTTCTAGAATTATACAAAGTGTGGTGTGGATGAAGAAGTCTTCACTTGATGGGGTATTTATATGCCAAGCATAGGCCAACCAATGGCCAAGATCAAGCCATGTGCAAGGCAAGTGTAAGGCCATGATCAAGCAAAGTGCACCCTAACCTACTCCACAAAACACTCCAAAACAAGCCACAAAACAAGGCACAAATCAAGGCCATAAAGTAGCCCATTTCGTCCAGGGTTGCCGCTAGCTTCAATGTGAGGTGACACATGTCACCCTCCCGTTAATCCAAAATGTTCGTCTCGGAAAAATCATAAAAATTAAAAAGGACATAGCCGGAATTTTCCTACGAAAGTGGAAACGTTTCGTCAAAAACGACTCTAGCGGTGTTGTGCACAAAATTCGAACCTTGCCTAACTTTAAGGCTCAAATTTCTACGTCGTCCCACGTACATACTGAAATCTGAGGGTATAACACAATTGGCCTCGCTTGATCATTCGCGACCTAGAAAAGACACATTCTGATTTACCTATTGTTGCTCTTGTTTGTGATGTGGCACTATATGTGCGGTTTCTTGGTTGTTTCATACATATTTGTAAACTGGTTTTAAAATGATATGATTTCATTTAAGTACTTTCTGATTTCACATACTTAGTACATTGTCTTGACCTCGCCAAGTGCGTTCATGCCGCAGGTAAGGCAGCCAGTGCTAGATCTACATCCTTAGGATCTCTTTGCTTTGGTGTCGTGAGCTCCATCTCCTGGAGGCTCTACTTTTGGGTATGATCTCCTGTATTGTAGATAGTTTTGTACATTCGGGGTATGGCGGGCCTGTCGCCATAGTTGTTTACTTCCCAGAGTGCAGTAGTCTATTATGCGGTTGGGATGTAGCAAAACTTGGGTTATATATGTCACGACGTTAGGGCGTGGTCGTGCCTACCGGCACCCAAGTAGTCATACATCAGAGAAATCAGCGGAATATAAAACAACCAAGATATGAAACAGTATAAATAAGACACAGTTTCTGGGAAAAAGTTGCCTTTCGGCATATATGTATATAAATACCCCAAAATGAACAGTTACATCCCATCCTTACAACAGGTCTACAGACCTCTAAGAGTTTAAAAGAAATGCTAAGCCTCCGGAGAAACGGAGCTTTTCCAACGCTGAAACGGTGATCCTAAGAACGGGGATCAACAGTAGGAGTACCTTTACCTGCGGCATGAACGCAGCCCCCCGAAGGAGGTCGATCGACAGGTACAGTATGTGGCGAAAATCAGTAAATGAAATCATAGTAGTCTATACAAAGCAGGAGACATGTATGATAACCAAAACTATAGTTCACAATAATTAAGCGATCCGCGTCAGTCGGGACTCACGCCTCAAAGTCATCACTCAAATGTAACAATGGGTCTCACGCCCACAACATCAATCATGCGTGGAATACCTTCGCCATGCCGTGATCTATGATATAAAAGCACGAGGAATATACATGAACACGGGTCCTACCTATGTCATCATAAAACCGTGCGGGGTAAATGCGAAGGCATAGCCGACTACTAAAACCCACAGATAAACAAGGTTGTAAATCGTATCATGAGATCTGTCTAGGCCGTTACATGATCAAAGCGGCCACTCGCCGCGATATCTAATGTGCGCGTCTAGCCTGGAACTTCCCGTAGCTCGCATGGGCTCCGATGGCCCGCATGAGGTATTCCGCGATCGGGTATTCTCCGGCGGCGTCGGAATCGCCGTCGCGTAGCCTGAACCGCATGACCACAAGGGCCGATACTAACTGGAACTCCGCTGATTCGCATGGCCACCATCTGAGACTGCATAAGGTATTCTCGAATCATAGGTCACTAGACCGCTTTGAGTCTACCCCGCGTGAGGCGACTTAACCGGAATCATAGGTGATATAATATTAACATAACATCTTATCGTTAAACAACCTAAGCCTGACAAGGAAAACCCCTTTACACAAACATCACAAGATACTAACTCACGTAGCATCCTAACATGTTTACTTATCAAGTCAACAAGAAAGTATTAAAAGACTATCACAAATCAATACAATCAAGTTATTCACACAAGGTACTTTTTACATTATGTTAACAAGTTCGGGTTTTTAGCCCCAAGTACTTCATGTATTACTCTTTTTAAAAGATCCGTTTCTTTCACAAAAGTCACACAATACCCGTAGTATAAAAAAATAGAGTGATTATCTTTTGAAGTAAATCAAAACACTTCTCTTTGTAAAATCAAGTAACAACATTCTTTTCCCAACGCTCAAGTTTGCCTAATTTCAATTACTCGAGTTTCTCGTTTTGAAAGGTTTAGTAGTTCATAGTTTTAATCCTTTAAAACAATTTGAGAAACATATACCTTATGTGTGAGTATGTTATTATTGTTCATAACAATCTTATTACGTGACCATGATCTAGGAAATGTAATATCATTTTGTCTCATCTTAGCTCGTATGCGGATGGAAGTTTCTCTTGGTTTTAATAATGCTTTATTAGTCAAAACATTTCCCTTTATTAGCGCTTTGTGGTTTGTTCGACATTCATTCGATCGGTAAAACATCATTCCTTTTGAAAACCAAAATACTATTTACTCACGAATGAGGTTTCACACTTTTTCACATTAGTATAATTAAGTCAAGTCTCTTATTTTCTTAAATCAATAAATCATTCTTTTCATCACTCTTAATCCGTTATACCTAACTTCCCATAAAGCTAGTATAACTCTTAAGCTTTTAAAACCAAGTGTTACTCTTAAAAAGGTTTCTTGATTCCTTTGAACTACTTCAGATTCTTTTTATTCAGGCTTAAGTCAAAAGACATTGCCGTACATATTATTCAGGCTTAAGTCCGAAGACATTGCCGTAATTATTATTCGATTAACACGTCGTCTACCGTACTATATACATATTCTTTAAAATATCATGCTCGAGAGGATAGGAAGAATCACATACCTTCTGGCGAAATCCACCTTGAGTTGAATATGTCGCGAGGAGAATCGACCTATAATGATCAAATCGTCTATCAACGTCTAGGCATCTGTGACAACTCTAGCGAGAGGTTCTATATCTACGGAAAGTTGGGCGACACTTCCCTGCAGGTGAGCTACTCAAGTCTCTGTGAAAAGTCACATGTAAGTACAGTTCTATTATTCTTCTTTTAAACCCTTCTACTGTGATATCAGTTCAATTCTATTCTTTAATATCTTTCTAAGTATTTATACTTATTCCTATACTTCTACAGTATGTATTTTCTAATTACAAAAGGAGGATAATGTTATTTACCTCGGTAAGCCCAATAATATCCTAGATAAAAGTCGCTCCTGAGCAAGGTTTAGCTCCTACTCCGCACGCTCCAATGCGCTCCAAGAACCCTTAGAAGTTCTTCACAACTTCAACTAAGTACTAAGGGGTTTGGGCTAGGGTAATTTGGGCATTATAACAATACTAGAAGGCAACATTTCTACCAAGGGAGGGGGGTAGTGTTTCGGCTAGGGCTTGCTTTAGAGAGGGGGGTGCCTCGGCCAACTTTACTCGAGGGGGTGAGTAGGCTTTGGGCGAAACAAGCTCGAGGGGAGGAAGGATTTTTCAAGACTTGGAAAGATTTTTGTGGATGAAGAACTCTTCATCTTAAGAGGGGTATTTATAGGTCAAGACATGGCCAACCAATGACCAAGATGATGCCAAGTGCAAGGCAAGTGTAGGGTGAGGATTTAGGCAAGTGTCCATTCTATCTATTACACAAAAATATCCTACCAACTCCATGACAAAATAGCCAACCCATTCGGCCCTATAGACGCCTCAGTCCATCAATTGGAGGGTCCAAATGTTTGTCTCTCGGAAAAATCATAAAAATTAGAAATGACATAGCGGAATTTATCTACGCGAGTTGTGTAAACGTTTAGTCGAAAACGACTCAAATCGGGTGTTGTGAACAAATAATATTCGGCGAGCCACCAGGGGTGACACGTGTCGCCCTCCTACTCGTCAAAATATTTCATCTTAGAAAATATCCACAATGGCCAAAATCTCGAAAACAAAGTGGGCCCAAAACCAGTAAATTTCTCCAGTGGGCCCACGTGACCATTTCCAAAATAAAATTCCATAATTCTCTAATATTCCAAGAAGTCCGAATACCAACCGGGAATCCAATTCCCGTTAACGAACCTTTTTCACAAAAACCGGAAACTTTTCCGTGGAAAAATCACCTCTTTCTTCCTTTCCAATTTCAATGTCGTATTCTCAATGCGTGCGTCCTCGCATACATACCACGGAACTACGGTATAACATTCTCCTCCTCGAAACATTCGTCCCGAATTGTCACACCCGAAAATCGGGCGTGGTAGTGCCTTACCCGGCACCACTAGCGATACATACATCGAGAGAAAAATCGGAACATAAAACATGAGTCATTATACAAGAGATATAATAATTAAGCAGGCCAACCAAAGCGGTTGCCTTAGTATATACATAAAACACGAGCAGTTTAATCCTTTTACAACCACACACGCGATACTACGGACTCTAAGATATCTGATGACTATGACGGGACGGGGCCGCCATACCACGAATGTACAAGAACTTACAACTCAGGAACACTGCTAAAAGATAAGCCTCGGAGAAAGCGGAGCTTCAATCGCTGGCGTGATCCTATGGCGAGGATCCACGGCCGATGTACCTCTACTGCGGCATGAACGCGGCCCAAGGAGGTCGATACAACAGTACCAAGTATGTGAAAGCGCATGCAATCGTAAATGAAATCATACTAGTCTATATAAAGCGGGAGACATGTATGATAACCAAACTACGATTCACAACATAAAGCGATCATCACTCGATATAACTATGGGTCTCACGCCCACAACATCAATCGGTCGCATCGTGGCGCATGCCCGAATCTTGCATCGGTGTAGACATGTCCATGTGACCTCAACAACAAGACGGCAATCCGGATGGAAGCATACCCGTGCGCTACGCGATCGTGTCGGTATGTCAAGAAACAATAAGACAACTTTCCAAATGGGCGCATACCCGTGCGCTACGCATCGTGTCGATATGTCGAGAGGAAACAATAGGACGGCATTCCAAATGGGCGATACCCGCGCGCTACGCATCGTGTCGATATGTCCAAAAGGAAATCACAAGCGATAATCAAAATGGAAACATACGTGCGCTACGCATCGTGTCGATATATCCAAAGCGATTAACCACAAGACCTTAACCAAAATGGAAGCATACGATGCGCTACGCGTCGTGTCGGTATGTCCAAAGTGATTAACAACAATAATACTATCAGCGAGGAGCGTGCTGTGGAATTTCTCCGTCGCCAGACGCGTCAAGTAAGTTCTCAACAAGTCAACCGACCTCCATCGAGAGACGGTAACACGAGAAATACAACGCTTTGCACAACAAAGGTTATCACAATAAGCATAGCCAAGCTTCACAACAACAAGCATAGGCAAGTTTCACAACACAAAGTACTTTCATTTTATACCAAAGTCAGGGTTTTAACCCCAAAGTACTACATCGTAAGTTCTTTTAAAGAGATCCATTTCTTTTATAAAAGTCACCGATACGTAGTATTAGAATGACCAACCCACCTTCCTTTTCAAAACCAAGTAACAACATTCTCTTCCTAAGTTCGGTTGCCTAGTTTCATTACTCAAGCTTCTCATTTTCAAATGGTTTCATAGTTCCCAAACTTAATCACTTGATTCCTTTTTAGAACAATTAAGTAACATATGTCATATCGTGAGTAGTTTATTCTTGTTTATAACGATCTTATTACAATGACCATGATCTAGAAAATGTAATATCATTTTGTCTCATCTTAGCTTCTGCGGATGGAGGTTTCTCTTGGTTTTAATACAACATCATTATTCAATACATTTTCCTTTATTAACGCCGCAATAGTGCATCGATACGTTACGATTCGAAATCGGTAAAACATTATCCCTTTAAAAACCAAGTACTCATTACTCACGAATGAGGTTTCACAAACATCCACATTAAAACAAATAAGTTAAGTCTCTTATCTTATAAGATCAAGTCTCTTAACTTCTAACATCGAGAAACCATTTTCACTACATAAGGTCGTTATAACTAACTTCCCATAAAGCTATTATAACACCACATGTTTTAAACCAACCAAATCACTTAGCACGTATGCGTCTACCGTACTACATAGTTCACAACAATCATGCTAGAAAAGATAGGAAGAGGTTCACATACCTCGCGACGATTTATCGACAATAAGCAAAATGCTCCAAGTACTACAACCACTGGCCCTTTCCACTCCTCGAGTAGAATACGCTACTCTTATTACTTTCAACTATAAAGGTCACAAACGTCTATTAACCCCAAAACATAATTTCTATCTTTCTATAGAAAATTGGAAGACTCACATGGCAGCGTAAATCTCTCTCTATCGAGGCGGCAAGCCAACCGAGGGGTTTACACGCCTAACAGGGCGTGTACAATTTTACACAAGCCTCTTGATACGGTCTATGTAAATACTGATTTAGTTCAGTTCATAATTCTTCAGGCTTAATTCAAAAGACATTGACGAATACTAATTATATTTCCATATATAGTATACTTCAACTATATATCCTAACAAAAATGTAATTTACTATTACAATAGAGGGACAAGATAATGACCTCGATAAGCCCAAAATTATCCGAGTTTAATGTCGCTCTGAGCAAGGTTTAGCTCCTCCGTGCGCTCGAACCACTCCAAACAACCCTTAGAAGTTCTAACCAACTTCTACTCAATTACTTGACCAACTATGAAGATTTCCTTGGGGTTTGGTTTGAGACTAAAAGGACAAAAGGTAGTATTTAGGACTCTACGTAAAGAGGTATCTTTGGAATACTACAAGGTACAAGGCTAAGGTATTTTGGGCATTATAACAATACTAGGGAGTATTTCTATACCTGACAAGGGGTATTATACAAACAACTAGGCAGTGGGTACCCACGGCTAGCACCTGAAAAGGGGACCCTTCTCGGCCAAAGGCCACAAGGAGGAGGAGGGAGGAGGCTTAGGGCGAGAGCTACTAGAGGGATGGGAGGGATTTCAAGACTTAGACAAAGTGAGGTGAATGAATAAGTCTTCACAGGGAGGTATTTATAGCAAACCCAAAGGCCAACCAATGGCCAAGATCTAGCCAAGTGCAAGGCAAGTGTAAGGCCAAGATCAAGCCAAGTGCAACCTAGACCCTACTCCTTAAAACCCTCACAAATATCTACACAAATATCAAGACCAACTTTCCACCTTGTTTCGGCCAAGTGCCGCCCCACTTGTCTCCATTGTGAGGGTGACACATGTCACCCTCCGTTGGTCGAATGTTTCGTCTCTCGGAAAAATCCGCAAAAAACAAAACGACATAGCGGAATTTTCCTTCGCAAGTTACGAAACGTTTAGTCAACGACTTAACCAGGGTGTTGTGCCCAAATGTAAAATCGGCAAGGGTGCCACGTGGGGTGACACGTGTCGCCCCGATTCGCGAATATTTCGTCTTAGAAAATATCCAATTTCCGAAATCTCAAAAACAAGCGGGCCCCAAATCAGTAAATTTCTCCGTGGGCCCAGCGTGACCATTCCGAAAATAAAATTCCATAATTCTCTAATATTCCAGGAAGTCCGAATACCAAATCTGGGAATCCAATTCCCATTAACGAACCTTTTCCTTCACAAAAACCGGAAACTTTTCCGTGGAAAAATCACCTCTTTCCTCCTTTCCAATCTTTCTGCCGTATTCTCGTACGTACGTCCTCGCATACATACTCTGGAAATACGGGGTATAACATTCTCCCCTCCTTAGAAACATTCGTCCCGAATGTTCCTTCACAAGACGGATATCGAAGAAGCTCTTCTAACAAATTGCCAACGCCACAGCTTGGTCACGAAATAACACACGTTATCTTCCTTCCTTACTCGTCGTGCCCTTCTCGAACACTTGAACTCTTCTAGTATACGTACCACACTTCAGTCATCGCTTCAGTTCCCAAAACTTTGGAGTCACCACCTCCAACTTGGTCATCTTACTAGCCTCAATCTCCCTTAAGGCCATTCCCGGCCTTCACGAACCGCTTCGGTCGAACGCGTCCACGAACTCATACGATGATCATACAAACTTGGGCCTAGCATCCTCGTGACCCTACCACCTGGCGGGACCACCCAGAACTGACCCCACCTTAATCCGCCACGGGTTGACCGTATCACGTCCTCAACCCGACCCACAACCGTGCCAAACTCTTGTTCCCGATCGGAACAATCTTACTAATTCACATCATGAAAGCTACCACTCCCATCTCACACTACCCACGGACTTATCACACAAATAAATCCCGTATACTACTACTGCGATAAAGTCAAACATAAAGCGAATCTTTAATCTCAAGACGACCTTACCCCTAAGGTCTCGATCGTGACATAGTCTAAAGTTCATACTTACCATGCCCCATACGTAACCTCCCAACTAAACATGTTTTCAAACTCACAATATCACAATGCTATCCGTACATAGCACACAATAATGAGATCATCATAACAAGCATACCAAAACTCTAGAGGTTAAGGATATACACAAGCTCTTGCTCACTCTAATCATAGGCACGCCTGCGGTAATAGTAGAAGGTGATAAACCACCACAGATCTGAAGGTGAGTCGTAACATCCGCTTCCCTTGGTGGACAGTTCCTCGAAAAATGGCCTGCTGGCATGCAAAACAAACTCCCAATCTAGCACGACACTCTCCAAAATGGAGTCTACCACAATGGTCACAACGAGGTAGGGGTGGCTTGGTGGTTAACACCCGCTCTGCAGAAAATCTGAACCGCGGAGCCACGACCGCTCACGAAGGCGGTGGAGGACCACTCTGTACGGTGGGGGTATATAACTAGCTTCTTCGAGGCGGTCGCCTCGAAAGCCACAAAGGACCACTGTAGTCTGGCCTCTTCTGGCGATCTAGTCATTCCGTCGACCCTCCGTGCCTCGCGTCTGGTGCATGAGCTGCGTGCGGGCAATGTCCATGCCGGTGAAGAAACACCCGCACAAGACTTCGGCCATATAATCATCAAGCGGTGGCGTGGCGATGCACTCCTATCCTCCATATCTGCGCAAGCGCGAGGGACATATCGAGCGAGAATCGAACTCGACATTGTACTCCTGACGGTCGCGCCCTCTGTCTCGATAACAAAAATCTGCCGGCGTGCCCTCGCCATGCGGAGGCAAGAAGTGCGTGAGAAAGCCCGAAAACTCATCCCATCTGCTTTGGAGTGCATGCTCTCCCGGAAAGCTCCATGAATCAAACCAATCGGTGCGGTATCACGCGGCGACGCGAACAAGGTCACGAACTTCGGTCTCTGAAGCCTTGATCACCGCGTGATCGGTAGCTGCCGGATGAACTCCTGCGGATCATCCTCGTGCCTCGACAGTAAAACTCTGGCGCTACAACTCGAAAGTCGTAGCCTCAAACTATCTGCTCGGGGTGAACCGCGGTGCTCTTGGGCGGGCTGCTGCGTCGGCTGTCCTCATATCGGCCTGACAACGGCCAACAATCGGGCCATCTCGCGTAACCCATCTCCTGCCCCGGTGTGGGGTGGAGGCTCAGTGCTGTAGTCTCATCGCCCACGGTGACTCTAAACTCGCTGGTCTTTGGCGTCGCGAAACCCGCCGTCTGAAGCCTGACCTCGAGTCTTATGCGGGCTGCGCCTCGCACTCCTCAGTATCTCACTAGCGGCACCCTCGGTGCCTTGCCTTCGGGCTCTGGTTGCCTTGCGCGGAGGCATAAGCGGTAAAAGCGAGATCGTCGGAGGGTACAACTTACAACTGACTCTAAGGCACGATCTCGGAATGAGAAGAATGAAACCAATCCTAAATGTCCTATAGCCTCACGATTATAGATGTGGTGCCTGACACCGATAATCAAGACTCTACTAGACACGGTGCGTAGACACTTTCAGAGGATTAGCGCTCACGATACCACTATGTCACACCCCGAAAATCGGGCCCGTGACTGGTGCCTTACCCCGGGCACCCTAGCGATACATACATCAGAGAAAAATCAGCGGAACATAAAACATGAGTCATTATACAAGAGATATAATAATTAAACAGGCCAACCAAAGCGGTTGCCTTGGTATATACATAAAACACGAACAGTTTAATCCTTTTACAACCCCGCCCAACATTACTCTGACCTCTAAGATATCTGATGACTATGACGGGACGGGGCCCGCCATACCACGAATGTACAAGAACTTACAACTCGGGAACACCTACAAAAGATAAGCCTCGGAAAGCGGAGCTTCAAATCTGTTGGCGTGATCCTATGGCGAGGATCCACGGCCGATGTACCTCTACTGCGGCATGAACGCGGCCCCGAAGAGGTCGATCTGCAGTACCAAGTATGTGAAAGCGTATGCAATCGTAAATGAAATCATACTAGTCTATATAAAGCGAGACATGTATGATAACCAAACTACGATTCACAACATAAAGCGATCATCACTCGATATAACTATGGGTCTCACGCCCAACATCAATCGGGTCGTCATCGGCGCACCGGAATCTGCATCGGTGTAGACATGTCCATGTGACCTCAACAACAACGGCAATCGGATGGAAGCATACGTGCGCTACGCGTCGTGTCGGTATGTCAAAGAAACAATAAGACAACTTTCCAAATGGACGATACGTGCGCTACGCATCGTGTCGGTATGTCGAGGAAACAATAGGGCGGCATTCCAAATGGGCGATACGTGCGCTACGCATCGTGTCGGTATGTCGAAAAGGAAATCGCGGCGATAATCAAAATGGAAACATACGTGCGCCACGCATCGTGTCGATATATCCAAAGCGATTAACCACAAGACCTTAACAAAATGGAAGCATACGTGCGCTACGCATCGTGTCGGTATGTCCAAAGTGATTAACAACAATAATACTATCAGCGAGGCGTGCGTGGAATTTCTCGTCGCTGCACGCGTCCAAGTAAGTTCTCAACAAGTCAACCGACCTCCATCGAGAGCGGTAATACGAAATACAACGCTTTGCACAACAAAGGTTATCACAATAAGCATAGCCAAGCTTCGACAACAAGCATAGGCAAGTTTCACAACAACACAAAGTACTTTCATTTTATACCAAAGTCAGGTTTTAACCCCAAAGTACTACATCGTAAGTTCTTTTAAAGAGATCCATTTCTTTTATAAAAGTCACCCGATACGTAGTATTAGAATGACCAACCCACCTTCCTTTTCAAAACCAAGTAACATTCTCTTCCTAAGTTCCGGTTGCCTAGTTTGATTACTCAAGCTTCTCATTTTCAAATGGTTTCATAGTTCCCAAACTTAATCACTTGATTCCTTTTAGAACAATTAAGTAACATATGTCATATCGTGAGTAGTTTATTCTTGTTTATAACGATCTTATTACAATGACCATGATCTAGAAAATGTAATATCATTTTGTCTCATCTTAGCTTATGCGGATGGAGGTTTCTCTTGGTTTTTAATACAACATCATTATTCAATACATTTTCCTTTATTAACGCTGCAATGGTGCAGCCGATACGTTACGATTCGAAATCGGTAAAACATTATCCCTTTAAAAACCAAGTACTCATTACTCACGAATGAGGTTTCACACAAACATCCACATTAAAACAAATAAGTTAAGTCTCTTATCTTATAAGATCAAGTCTCTTAACTTCAACATCGATAAACCATTTTCACTACATAAGGTCGTTATAACTAACTTCCCATAAAGCTATTATAACACCCTATGTTTTAAACCAACCAAATCACTTAGCACATATGCGTCTGTACTACATAGTTCACAACAATCATGCTAGAAAAGATAGGAAGAGGTTCACATACCTCGCGACGATTTATCGACAATAAGCAAAATGCTCCAAGTACTACAACGCACTGCTAGCCCTTTCCTCCTCGAGTAGAATACGCTACTCTTAGTACTTTCACCTATAAAGGTCACAAACGTCTATTAACCCCAAAACATAAGTTTCTATCTTTCTATAGAAAATTCGTGACACCTCCCGCACAAGCGTAAATCTCCTCTCTATCGAGGTGGCTACCAAGCCAACCGGGGGTTTACGTCTAACCGGGCGTGTACAATTTACACAAACTCTTTGCAATACGTCTATGTAAATACGATTTAGTTCGATTCTTAATTCTTGGGCTTAAGTCAAAAGACATTGCGAATACTAAGTATAGTTCCATATATAGTATACTTCAACTATATATCCTAACAAACATGTAATTTCCAATTACAATAGAGACAAGATAATTACCTCGATAAGCCCAAAATTATCCGAGTTTAATGTCGCTCTGAGCAAGGTTTAGCTCCTCAGTGCGCTCCAAACCACTCCAAACAACCCTTAGAAGTTCTAACCAACTTCTACTCAATTACTTGACCAACTATGAAGATTTCCTTAGGGTTTGGTTTGAGACTAAAAGGACAAAGGTAGTATTTAGGACTCTACGTAAAGAGGTATCTTTGGAATACTACAAGGTACAAGGCTAAGGTATTTTGGGCATTATAACAATACTAGGGAGTATTTCTATACCACAACAAGGGTATTATACGAAAACAACTAGGCTAGGGGGTACCACGGCTAGCACCACAAAAGGGGACCTTCTCGGCCAAAGGCCACAAGGAGGAGGGAGGAGAGGCTTAGGGCGAGAGCTACTAGAGGAGGAGGGATTTCAAGACTTAGACAAAGTGAGGAGTGAATGAATAAGTCTTCACAAGGAGTGGTATTTATAGCAAACCCAAGGCTGACCAATGGCCAAGATCTAGCCAAGTGCAAGGCAAGTGTAAGGCCAAGATCAAGCCAAGTGCACCCTAGACCCTACTCTTAAAACCCTGCAAATATCTACACAAATATCAAGCCCACTTGCCCTTGTTTCGCCAGTCGCGCACTTGTCTCCGTTGTGAGGGTGACACATGTCACCCTCCGTTGGTCCGAATGTTTCGTCTCTCGGAAAAATCCGCAAAAAAACAAAGCGACATAGCCGAATTTTCCTTTCGCAGTTCTGTAAGCGTTTAGTCGAAAACGACTCTGCAGGGTGTTGTGCCCAAATGTAAAATCGGCCAAGGGTGCCACATGGGGTGACACGTGTCGCCCCGATTCGCCGAATATTTCGTCTTAGAAAATATCCAATTCGGAAATCTCAAAAACAAAGCGGGCCCACAAAAGTAAATTTCTCGTGGGCCCAGCGTGACCATTCGAAAATAAAATTCCATAATTCTCTAATATTCGGGAAGTCCGAATACCAAATCTGGAATCCAATTCCCATTAACGAACCTTTTCCTTCACAAAACCGGAAACTTTTAGTGGAAAAATCACTCTTTCCTCCTTTCCAATCTTTCTGCGTATTCTCGTGCGTGCGTCCTCGCATACATACTGCGGAAATACGGTATAAGCTATTATACCGTATTTCCAGTATATGCGTAAGAATACGTCAAAACGTTTGGTCTTAAAGTTAGGCCTTGGGCGATTTTTAGGCACAACACTTCATGAACGGGTTTTCCGACGAAGCGTTTCCACGGCTTTCATAGGATAAATTCCGGCTATGTCATTTCTTATTTTTGCGGATTTTTCCGAGAGGCGTAACACTTTGGACCAATGAGAGGCGACACTTTCCACCCTCTCGTTGGTGGACTTGTCGGCATTAAGGCCGATTGCAATGCCAAGCCTTGTCATAAAGTTGGCTAGATATTTTGTGTGCAAGTTGGCCAAGGACACTTGCCTAAATCCTCACCCTACACTTGCCTTGCACTTGGCATAATCTTGGCCATTGGTTGGCCATGTCTTGACCTATAAATACCCCTTGTTGAAGAGTTATTTCATCCTAAATTGAGCAATCTATCTAAGTCTCAAATCCTCCTCTCCTCTTGTTGTTTCGTCCAAACACACCCTCCCTTGAGAAGCTTGGCGAGGCTACCCCACCAGCCTAGCCGAAACCTACCCCCCTCCCTTGGTAGAAAAGTTGCCTTCTTGTATTGTTATAATGCCCAAAATACCCTAGCCCAAATACCTTAGCACTTAGTAGAAGTTGTGAAGAACTTCTAAGGTTTCCTTGGAGCATACAACTTAGGAGCAAAACCTTGCTCGGTAGCGACTTTTCTAGGATATTATTGGGCTTACAGGGTAACTAATCCTAACCCTCTTTTGAATTAAAGAATACTTACTGTTGTAGAATAAGAATAGTATAAATACTTAGAAGTATATTACAGAATAGAATTGAAGTGTTAATCACTTAGAAGGGTTTAAAAGAAGAATAATCAAACTGTACTTACATAGAATTTGTTTTCACTGATGAACTTATATAACTCACGGGTAGGGTTGTCTTGACTTTCCGTAGAATTGAGGACCCTCTGTTTAGAATGACCTACAGAATAGTCTAGACTTTGATAGTTGTCTGTGACTATTATAGGCTGATTCTCTGCGCGCGACATACTCGACTTGGCAGGTGGATTTCGCCGAGAAGGTATGTGATTCTTCCTATACCCTTGAGCATGATATGTTAAGTATATATAGTACGGTAGACGTACATATGATAATCGGCAATGTCTTTTGACTTAAGCCTGAATAATAAGAACCTTGAAGTATGTCAAAGGAATAATGAATCATATTTAACAGAAGAGTAATATTTGGTTTTAAAACAAAGCTTAAGAGTTATACTAGCTTTATGGGAAGTAGGTATAACAACTTAAGAATGATAAAAGGAACTGTTTACTTGTTTGTTTATAAAAGCCTTGTATTGATTTCTGTTAAGAGTAGTAAGATTGGTTGATAGGTAGACATACTATGATACTGCATGTGTTAATTGTCTTGTAATGTTGTGAAAGGGGGTCATTCTTGCTGTGCTTACGTTGCTAACCGGTAAGTCCGTTGTACTGTTATTGTATCACCTACCCCCTTGACTTATTATACCGAGGGCTTGCCACCTTGATGCGGTCTATACGGCTATGCGGTCTATGAGACTATGCGGAGTGCGGTATGCTCGTGATTGATCATTCGGGTGTTTAGCCCGACGCGAGATGCCTATGCGGTCCATGGGACTATCGCGGTCTTTTGAGGCTATGCGGACTGCGAAGTCGGGAGGATACCAGGGCTAGCTACCCCGACGCGGGGAATACCTCACGCGTGCATGTGTGACCTATGCGGACTACGGAAGTCGAGGACTAGGCACCTTGAGAATGATACTATGGGCGGTTGGCCTTGCTTCGATCCTTCGCGGCCTAGACTAGACACATTCTGATTTTCCTATTCTTTATTATTGTTGTGATGTAGCACGATGTGCAATTGGCCCGAATGTATTTGTGAAAAGGTTTTGAATACTTTGATTTCATTTAAAGTACTTTATAGTTTCACATACTTGGTACTGTTATCTTGACCTCGCCCGGAGTGCGTTCAATCTGCGAGTTCTAGAGGAAGCGGTACTAGATCCACATCCTTAGGATCTCTACGTTGGTGTCGGGAGCTCCACTCTCTCGGAGGCTCTACTTTTGGGTATGATCTCCTGTTGTAGATAGTTTGTCTGATCGAGGTATGGCGGGGCCCCTGTCCCGCCATAGTTGTTATTTTCTTAGAGTGCAGTAGTCATGTTATGCAGTTGGGATGTAATCGCAAAACTTGGTTTATGTATATATGCGAAAGGCAACCTTTTCTTCGGATAAAATGTTCTAATCATATCATGTTGCATGTCTTGTTTTATATTCCGATTGTTCTCGATGTATGACTACTTGGGTGCGGGTAAGGCACGATCCACGCCCCGGAATGGGTCGTGACAAAAGTGGTATCGTGAGCGATTAATCCTCGGAAAGTGTCTACGGCATCGTATCTAGTAAGTCTTGATTATCGGTGTGTTGTGCACCACACCAATAATCGGGAGGCTATAGGTATTTAGGATTGGTTTCTATTCTTCTCACTCGAGATCGTGCTTTAGAGGCGTGTTATAGGTTGGACCCTCTAACGTATTCCTTTCATATGTGATTATGCCTCCACGTAAGGCAACCGGGCCCGAAGGGCAAGGCGGCCAGGAGCCGCTAGTATGACAGAGGTTCACGAGGGCTCGAGCCAGTCTTTACCCGGCGATGCCTCGGGCGGCGAGTTCTACGACGCCGGCCCAGAGAGTTTAGGGCCACGCGGCGGTGATGAGACCACGGTGCCTACGCCTCGGTCCCTCGGCCGGGCGAGAGTTAGGAGTACAAGGAGATGGCGATTACTAGCCAAGGTCGTGGCGGATGAGAGAGAGGTTTGGCGACCATTCGATGCGATTCGGCTCGGTAGCACCCGTTGTTCACGGAGGCGAGATAGTTTGAGGCTACGGGACTTCCTTAGTTGTAGCCCGCGAGTTTTACGGGTGGCGGAGGGCGATCCGCGAGGAGTTCATCCGTCGATTGCAGAGGATTATGCGGGTGGTCGAGCTTCGTCGAGTGCGTGACATTCGGTTCGCATCGGCTGCGTGATACCGCAGTCGATTGGTTCGATTCATGGGAGCTTTCCCGGGGAGAGCATGCACCTCCAGCAGCATGGGATGAGTTTTCAGAGGCTTTTCTCACACACTTCTTGCCTCCGCAGATGAGGAGGGCACGATCCGATTTTTATTCTTGAGGCAAGGAGGGCGCCTGATTAGAAGTACAATGTCGAGTTTGATTCATTGGCTCGGTATGTTCCTGCACTGGTAGCAGATATGGAGGACCGGGTGCATCGCTACGTCACCGGGCTAGACGACTATATGGCCGAGTCTTGTGCGGGTGTGTCCCTTCAGCCAGGCATGGACATTACCCGTATGCAGGCTCATGCATTAGGATGCGAGGAGCGTAGAGACCGCCGGGTAGACCGATATCAGCAGCAGAAGAAGGCGAGCGGCGGTTCTTTTGGTGGTTCTCGTGGTGGCAGCATCGTGAGGTCGGTTGCACCACGGTAGGCTCGAGCACTCCTACATCATTCTGATCTGACCCAGGCGATCGGGCGGTCGGGGCGGGACTTGGATTTCGGGTAGCGAGGGTGCTAACTGCTCGAGGTCTGTTCGGTGTGCGTTGCGGTAGATTCCATTCGGGGCTGTTATGCTACTACGGAACTTGCCATACTTGTGGCGGCAGGTCATTCGCGAGTTTGCGGCCAGAGCGTGGCGGGGTAGGGCCCGGCTACGAGTCTGTTGCGCTTCTTCATCCCAGCGATTTACTCGCCGGGAGGCTGTGAGATCGGCCAGTCGCGGCAGAGTCGTGGCGCGAGTCGATTCTAGCGGTCCTCGAGAACCGCATTTATGCTTTGTCCGGTAAGCGACAGATCGGGAGGCCTCACCGATGTCGTCACAGTACCTTATCGGTTCACGGGTTTGATGTATATGCTTTGATAGATCCGGTTCTACTCTGTCCTATATATCTCCCCTTGTTGCTAGTAGGATAGGGATAGAGCACGAGTCCATAGCCCCTTCGAGGTAGCTACGCGGTGGGGATTCGGTGGTAGCTCGGCGGGTATATAGAGCTTGTCTGTAACCATTTACGATCGTCGAGACCTAGCGACTTGATAGAGTTGGAGATGATTGACTTTGGCGTGATTATGGGGATGGATTGGCTAGCCTCTTGCTATGCCAATGTAGGCTGAGAGAGAGTAGTAATGCGGTTCCAGTTTCTGAGGCGGTTGTTGAGTGGGAAGAGAGCACGGTATCGCCGAGGGTAGGTTTATTTCTACCTCGAGGCTAGGAAGATAGTGCGAAGGGTATATCTACCATCTAGTTCGGGTGTTTGATCTGAGGATTGCGGTACAGATTTTCCGTCGATTCGATAGTCGGCGAGTTCCCAGGCGTGTTTCAGACGACCTCCGGGTATCCTCACGAGAGGAGATCGAGTTTTGTATAGATGTCTGCCGGACACTCGGCTATTTCCATTCCGCCATCTGAGGATGGCACCGCCGAGTTGAGAGAGTTGAAGGAAGCGGTGAGTGATTTGTTGGAGAAGGGTTTCATCGGACCTAGTGTTTCTCCAGGGGCGCGGTATTGTTCGTGAAGAAGAAGGGCGGGGCGGCTGCGTATGTGTGTTGATTACGAGCGGTGAACAAGGTGACCATTAAACGAGATACCTCTTCCTGTGATTGATGATTTGTTCGATCGATTGCGGGCGCGAGATGTTTTCAAGATTGATCTACGATCGGGCTATCATCGAGTTCGAGTTAGAGAGGTGGATGTCCCTAGATGCATTCGGACGATGCGGGCATTATGAGTTGGTCATGTCTTTTGGGTTGACGATGCTCGTGGTATTCATGGATTTGATGAACCGAGTGTTCAAACCATTTTTGGACACATTTGTGATAGTGTTCATTGATGATATCTTGGTCTATTCTCGCTCGAGGCGAGGAGCATGCGGAGCATTTGAGGCTATCTTGGCAGTTCTCGGGATCGGCGTTGTATGCGAAGTTTTCCAAATGTGAGTTTTGGTTGACTTGGTAGCTTTTCTTGGGCATATTATCGGGCTGATGGCATTAGTGGATCTGACCAAGATCGGCGATTAGGACTTGGCCTGAACCTACTACTCGGCAGAGGTTCGTAGTTTTACGGGCCTTGCAGGATATTATCGGCGGTTCGTAGAAGTTTGCTTCTATCTACGCCCGTTGACTAGGTGACTCGGAAGCGGCTAAGTTTGATGGTGATGCGTGTGGCGGGGTTTCGGTTGCTAAAGGCGGCGGCGCCCGTTCTTACTCTTCACGAGGTCGGATAGTTACGTAGTGTATTGTGATCGTCGGGCATCGGGTTGGGATGTGTGTTGATGCAGCAGGCGAGTTATAGCATACGCATCCCGGCTTAAGATTCACGGAGGAACTACCCGCGTGATTTGGGTGGCGGCGGTGATACACGCTTTGAAGATCTGGAGCCTTATTTGTATGGGGTTCACGTGGATATTTATACGGACCACAAGAGCCTCGGTATATCTTCACGGAGGAGCCGAACCTACGGCGAGGCGGTGGTTAGAGTTCTTTGAAGGACTATGACGTCGATATCTGTACCACGGGGAAGGCCAACGTGGTGGCAGAGGCACTTAGCCGTAGGTCTATGGGTAGCTTATCAGATATTCAGCCTGAGAGGAGGGGCATGGTTCGTGATTTGCATCAGTTAGCGAGCCTTGGTGTCCGTTTGATTGATTCGATAGCGGTGGGGTTAGAGTTCGTGAGGTTGCGAGTCTTCCATCGTTGAGGAGGTGAAGAAGCGGCGATTCGAGGATCCAGCTTTGATTCGATATCGTGATCTGACTCTTCGTGAGGGCAAGGTCCTTTTGAGTAGCACGATGGGGTGCTAAGGTTTGAGGCGAGTTGTGTGTTCGGATGTTTGAGGACTTGGCGGAGTTCTTGGGAAGCACTGGCGCGCGTTACTCTATCCATCGAAGTCGACCAAGATGTACCACGACCTTAGATCCGTGTATTGGTGGGATGGTTTGAAGAGGGCGTTGCGAGTTCGTAGCTCGATGCCGTGTTGTCGGCGGTGAAGGTAGAGCACGAGGCACGGTGGTTTGTTTCTGACGATAGAGATCCCGACACGGAAGTGGGAGGTAATCAACATGGACTTCATCACGGGATTGCCTCGCACTCGGAGGAGACATGATTCTATATGGGTTATCGTCGGCGGTGGCGAAATCAGCCCACTTTCTTCCGTCGGGGCGACTTTTGGTGAGGATTATGCCGACTTTACATCAGAGATCGTCGGTGCATGAGTCCCTATTTCGATCATATCGGCAGAGGAGCCCGGTTCTGGCTAACACGGAGTCCTTCCGAAGGAGTTTAGGGGCGCGGTGAGCACAGTCTGCATTCCATCCACGAGCAGACGGACAGCAGAGCGCACTATCCAGACTCTTGAGGATATCTGCGAGCTGTGTTATTGACCGAGGTAGTGGGAGGATCACTTGCATTTGGTAGAGTTCGCGTATAATAACGGCTACCACTCTAGCATTCGGATGGCCGTATGAGGCTTTGTATGGGAGGAAGTGCGGTCGCCGATAGCATGGTTCGATGTGGGCGAGTACGATTAGTGGGACGGACTTGGTGCGGCGGCGATGGATAAGGTGAAGCTTATCCGAGCGGCTATTAATATTCGAGTCGGCCAAGTCGTATCACGGATCATCGGCGTCGACATCCGGAGTTCGCGATTGATGATTGGGTTTTCTGAAGGTGTCACCCATGAAGGGTGTGATGAGATTCGGGAAGAAGGAAAGCTTCGGCCAGTACATTGGGCGTTTCGATTGTCGCGAGGTAGGCAAGGTTGCACATGAGTTGAATCTGCCGTCCGATCACGGAGGCGGTGCATCCGGTGTTTCACGTTTCTATCTTTGAGAGATGTATCGGGGATCCATCCGAGTACATCCGATCGGCGATGTCGGTGGCCAGGGGTTATCGTATGAGGAGGTTCCATAGCGATAATCGATCGTCGAGTTAGGCGTCTGCGGACGAAGGGCGTGGCCGTCAAAGTCTGTGGCGGAACGAGCTTAGGGAGGAGATGGCGTGGGAGCGAGAGGAGGACATGAGGCGGAGGTACCCTCACCTATTCCCCACCTCCGGGTAACTCACTTTCCTACTTATAATTTTCGTTATCGTTTGCCTAAGTGTTGTTTTGTGGTAGTGTGTGGCATTTGCAACTGTTTAAGTTATGAAGAACCTTTTCGTTATCTGTCTTGGGAAGGAACATTCGGGACGAATGTTTCTAAGGAGGGGAGAATGTTATACCCCGTATTTCGAGGTATGCGTAAAGGAATACGTACAAAGTTTTGGTCTTAAAGTTAGGCCTTGGGCGATTTTTAGGCACAACTCAGCGAGCGTTTTCGGCGAAGCGTTTCCACGGCTTTCATAGGATAAATTCCGGCTATGTCATTTCTTATTTTTGCGGATTTTTAGAGAGGCGTAACACTTTGGACCAATGAGAGGCGACACTTTCCACCCTCATTGGTGGACTTATCACGGCATTAAGGCGATTGGAATGCCAAGCCTTGTCATAAAGTTGGCTAGATATTTTGTGTGCAAGTTGGCCAAGGACACTTGCCTAAATCCTCACCCTACACTTGCCTTGCACTTGGCATAATCTTGGCCATTGGTTGGCCATGTCTTGACCTATAAATACCCCCTTGTTGAAGAGTTATTTCATCCTAAATTGAGCAATCTATCTAAGTCTCAAATCCTCCTCTCCTCTTGTTGTTTCGTCCAAACACACTCCCTTGAAGCTTGGCCGAGGCTACCCCACTAGCTGGCAGAAACCTACCCCCTCCTTGGTAGAAAAGTTGCCTTCTTGTATTGTTATAATGCCCAAAATACCTAGCCCAAATACCTTAGCACTTAGTAGAAGTTGTGAAGAACTTCTAAGGTTTCCTGGAGCATACAACTTAGGAGCAAAACCTTGCTCAGTAGCGACTTTTCTAGGATATTATTGGGCTTAGGGTAACTAATCCTAACCCTCTTTTGAATTAAAGAATACTTCTTGTAGAATAAGAATAGTATAAATACTTAGAAGTATATTACGAATAGAATTGAAGTGTTAATCACTTAGAAGGGTTTAAAAAGAATAATCAAGCGTACTTACATAGAATTTGTTTTCACGATGAACTTATATAACTCAGGGTAGGGTTGTGCCCAACTTTCCGTAGAATTGAGGACCCTCTGTTTAGAATGACCTACAGAATAGTCTAGACTTTGATAGTTGTGCGTGACTATTATAGGCTGATTCTCTGCGTATGACATACTCGACTTGGCGGTGGATTTGTGAGAAGGTATGTGATTCTTCCTATACCCTTGAGCATGATATGTTAAGTATATATAGTACGGTGAGCGTACATATGATAATCGGCAATGTCTTTTGACTTAAGCTGAATAATAAGAACCTTGAAGTATGTCAAAGGAATAATGAATCATATTTATGAAGAGTAATATTTGGTTTTAAAACAAAGCTTAAGAGTTATACTAGCTTTATGGGAAGTAGGTATAACAACTTAAGAATGATAAAAGGCATTTACTTGTTTGTTTATAAAAGCCTTGTATTGATTTACATTAAGAGTAGTAAGATTGGTTGATAGGTAGACATACTATGATCTGCATGTGTTAATTGTCTTGTAATGTTGTGAAAGGGTCATTCTTGCTTTGCCTTACGTTGCTAACTTGGTAAGTCCGTTGTCTTGTTATTGTATCACCTACCCTGACTTATTATCAGGGCTTGCCACCCTTGATGCGGGTCTATACGGCTATGCGGTCTATGAGACTATGCGGAGCTGCGGTATGCTCGGGATTGATCATTAGGGTGTTTAGCCGTCACGGGGATGCCCTATGCGGTCCATGGGACTATGCGGTCTTTTGAGGCTATGCGGACTGCGGAAGTCCAGGAGGGTACCGGGGCTAGCTACCCCCGATGCGGGGAATACCTCATGCGGGTCTGTGTGTGACCTATGCGGACTGCGGAAGTCCAGGACTAGGCACGCAGAATGATACTATGGGCGGTTGGCCTTGCTTCGATCATTCGCGGCCTAGACTAGACTATTCTGATTTTCCTATTCTTTGTTATTGTTGTGATGTGTACGATGTGCAATTGAACTGAATGTATTTGTGAAAAGGTTTTGAATACTTTGATTTCATTTAAAGTACTTTATAGTTTCACATACTTGGTACTGTTGTCTTGACCTCGCCCGGGGCTGCGTTAAATGCGCGAGTTCTAGAGAAGCAGTACTAGATCCACATCCTTAGGATCTCTACGTTGGTGTCGGGAGCTCCACTCTCTAGGAGGCTCTACTTTTGGGTATGATCTCCTGTTGTAGATAGTTTGTCAGATCGAGGGTATGGCGGAACCTGTCGCCATAGTTGTTATTTTTCTTAAGTGCATAGTCGTATTTATGCGGTTGGGATGTAGCGCAAAACTTGGTTTATGTATATATGCGAAAGGCAACCTTTTCTTGAGATAAAATGTTCTAATCATATCATGTTGCATGTCTTGTTTTATATTCGTGATTGTTCTCGATGTATGACTACTTGGGTGCGGGTAAGGCACGATCCAGCCGGAATGGGTCGTGATAACACGAATGTTCCTTCTAAGTCTCAAAACAAGCGGCGTCGATATAGTCCTCTTTCTATACTTACGGAAACAACCATGCCACACTGGCCTGACACAACAAGTGCACATACTTATCTCCAAGTCCGAGGAATCACCTCTATCACAAAAGCTCCTACCGAGGTCTAAAAAGATACTCCCGGCACTACTCTTTACAAACGAAATGATCACACCTATGCATGTAATACAAGCTTCTTCCCTTACTGTCGTACCGCTTCTCGTATCCTCGAACTCTTTATCAAAACTTACCATGTTTGATGCGCTTCCCACGACTACGAGTGCCAATAACCTCTTACGGATAAGCTCCACCTATCCACGCCTGCTGAACAAGTGCGAACAACTATCTGCACTGCTTACATCGAATCGGTCGATCGGCAATCTTACACTAGCGCTTATAAAAGGCTCCAAGCGGCGACACGAATACTGAAGCGGTAGCTATATAATACATACTCAAGAGGCGAAGAGTCCTTACTACTCGAAATCCAACCACTTGCGAGGGTGAATGCGACGAGATTGAGATTCACAAGTTCCTAACTTGGTAACTCTTCCGGAAAAAAACAGTAACTTGGACTCCTTCGACCATAAGGTGAAGGTAGGCACCCGTGCAGCCTTACAACCTTCTTGAAATAATCATCGCAACTTACTACCGAGTACGGTTTGACTAAAAGATAAGATGGTGACCTCATCGGCCCGACTAGTCGAACGTCCACGAACTCGTGCAATGGTTAACTAAACTGGGCCTAACACCTCGTGACCCTAACACAAGCGGGACCACCACAATGACCCCACCACCATACGGGCGGGTCGACCCGTATGGCCTCAACCCGACCCGAACGCGCAAAACACTAGCTCGATTGAACAATCTCACTAATCACGTTACGAAAACCTGGCGGTCTTCTAAGCTCAACTACCCTCTTTCATTTCACATCACTCGAGATTCATCCCACCAAAATCTCACGTATACTATGCACCTCGATAAGGGTCAAACACGAAATAATTCTTTTACCAAAGATGGCCTCGCCTCTAAGGTCTCTACGTATAATGTTCTAAGGCTCCACTCTCTCTATCCCCAATCTTACGGTTAACAAAAAAATTCTAATCACACTAACACCATGCTAAGAAAACAATACTTAAGATATTCGCATCTTACTACACATATAAATATCTAAAGGGTTAAGGATATACCTGTATCACGCCAGACTTCCAGGTCGTTTTAATCAATCCCGCCTGTGTATAGGCTGAGGAAGGTGATGAACTATCCACGATCTGAAGGTGAGTCTCTACATCCCGCCAACTCTGGTTGGACAATTTCTCAAAGCGGCCTGCTGGCGCAAGCAAAACAAGTTGTCGCGAAGCCACGACTCACGCGATGACATCGACCAGCGGCGCGAGGTGGGGTGGCCTCTCAGCTAACACCCTTCCTCTCCGCACCTGAATCATGGCCCGATCTGGTAGGTGAGTCTTCCTACTGCATCCTTCCTCATAGAACATTCCTCGCTATATGGCCACGGCCGCAAGTAAAACAAGCACGATAAAAAGCGGCATTTCGGGATGGCGCTGTCACCAGTGTGAACAACGAGGAAAAGCGAACCTGTGGAGGACACTGCCTTTGGCGGAGCGCATGTCTAATCTGCTTGAGGCGGTTCGCCTCGAGAGTTACCAAATGATCACGCCAATCGAGCCTCTTCTGCGATCTTGGTTAATCTGCCGATCTCTACATCTCGGCCACGCACATAATCTGACATGCAGCTTGGCTCATTCTGAAGAGCTACTTCTCGCAACCCTTCTTTAGATAATCATCAATATCCTTGGTATACGGTACATAAAATACTCTCGCCAAGTCACTTGCAACAGGCGTCTCCTTCCAATCCATATTTTTACGCTCGCCGTAGTGGGCGAAGGTCGGATGTCATGGCGCGATGAGGCTAATCGCGTTGTGCCAAACTCTGCTTCTTGGCGGCGTCAGAACTCCGCGTGAAGCATCACCCTGTGATGATTGGGCTGTGCCCTTCTAACTCTCACGAACTCCACTCGCGGCTCCTCGTGCCTTGCCGCTGGGCCCGAGTTACTGGCGGAGGCATCACCGTAAAGGAAGGAATACGTTAGAGGGTCGACTTATAACACGACTCTAAAGCACGATCTCGAGTGAGAAGAATGGAAACCAATCCTAAATATCCTATAGCCTCACGATTATTGGTGTGGTGCACAACCGATAATCAAGACTCTACTAGATGCTGCAGACACTTTCAGGATTAGCGCTCGATACCACTTTTGTCACTTTGCCGCGAGGTTCTAGTGTCACTCGGCGACCCAACAAATGGTGCCGGGCTGCATGTGATCCCGAGGTACAACCCTTCTCGGGGCGTGCCATACGAGCCACGGTTGGTGCATTCGTGGTAGAGCTCGCCTCTTTATACGCGGCCCGGGAGGTCGATCAGCAGTACAGTATGTGGCGAAAATCGTAAATGAAATCATAGTAGTCTATACAAAGCGGAGACATGTATGATAACCAAAACTACGATTCACAATAATTAGCGATCCGCGTCAGTCGGGGACTCACGCCTCAAAGTCATCACTCAAATGTAACAATGGGTCTCACGCCACAACATCAATCATGCGTGGAATACGCCTCACCGCGGCGATCTATGATATAAAAGCACCAAGGAATATACATGAACACGGGTCCTACCTATGTCATCAAAACCGTGCGGGGTAAATGCGAAGGCATAGCCAACTACTAAAACCCACGGTACAAACAAGGTCGTAAATTGTATCATGAGATCTGTCTGCCGTCACATGATCAAAGCCGCCACTCGCGCGATATCTAATGTGCGCGTCTAGCCACGAACTTCCGTAGCTCCGCATGGGCCACTCGATGGCCCGCATGAGGTATTCCCCGCATCGAGGGTAGCTACTCCCCGGCGTCACGGACTCGCCCGTCCGCGTAGCCAAAGCCGCGTGACCACGAGGGCGCGTACTAACTGGAACTCCGCAGTTCCGCATAGGCCATCTGACTGCGTAAGGTATTCTCGAATCATAGGTCACTAGACCACTGAGTCTACCCGCGTCGGAGCGGCTTAACCGGAATCATGAGTGATATAATATTAACATAACAACTTATCGTTAAACAACCTAAGCGACAAGGAAAACCCTTTACACAAACATCACAAGATACTAACTCACGTAGCATCCTAACATGTTTACTTATCAAGTCAACAAGAAAGTATTACAAGACTATCACAAATCAATACAATCAAGTTATTCACACGAGGTACTTTCTACATTATGTTAACAAGTTCGGGTTTTAGCCCCAAAGTACTTCATGTATTACTCTTTTTAAAAGATCCGTTTCTTTCACAAAAGTCACACAATACAGTAGTATAAAAATAGAGTGATTATCTTTTGAAGTAAATCAAAACACTTCTCTTTGTAAAATCAAGTAACAACATTCTTTTCCCAACCTCAAGTTTGCCTAATTTCAATTACTCAAGTTTCGTTTTGAAAGGTTTAGTAGTTCATAGTTTTAATCCTTTAAAACAATTTGAGAAACATATACCTTATGTGTGAGTATGTTATTATTGTTCATAACAATCTTATTACAATGACCATGATCTAGGAAATGTAATATCATTTTGTCTCATCTTAGCTCACACGGATGGAAGTTTCTCTTGGTTTTAATAATGCTTTATTAGTCAAAACATTTCCTTTATTAGTCTTTGTTGTGGTTTGTTAGACATTCATTATGATCTTTAAAACATCATTAATTTTGAAAACAAAAATACTATTTACTCACGAATAAGGTTTCACACTTAATCACAGTAGTATAATTAAGTCAAGTCTCTTATTTTATTAAATCAATAAATCATTCTTTTCATCACTCTTAAGCCGTTATACCTAACTTCCCATAAAGCTAGTATAACTCTTAAGCTTTTAAAACCAAGTGTTACTCTTAAAAAGGTTTCTTGATTCCTTTGAACTACTTCAGATTCTTTTTATTGGGCTTAAGTCAAAAGACATTGCCGTACTTATTATCGGGCTTAAGTCAGAAGACATTGCCGTAATTATTATTCGATTAACACACGTCGTCTACCGTACTATATACATATTCTTTAAAATATCATGCTCGAGGATAGGAAGAATCACATACCTTCTCGAAATCCACCGCCAAGTTGAATATGTCGCGCGAAGAATCGACCTATATGATCAACACGTATCAGCGTCTAGGCATATTTGCACAAAGCTCTAGCGAGAGGGTTCTATATCTACGGAAAGTTGACAGCACTTCCTACAGGTGAGCTACTCAAGTCTCATGTGAAAGCAGTCTATGTAATCTGATTCTATTCTTCTTTTAAACCGCTTGCTGTGATATCGGTTCAATTACATTCTTTAATATCCTTCAGTATTTATACTTATTCCTATACTTCTACAGTATGTATTTTCTAATTACAAAAGGAGGATAAGGTTATTTACCTCGGTAAGCCCAATAATATCCTAGATAAAAGTCGCTCACGAGCAAGGTTTAGCTCTACTCATGCGCTCCATGCACTCCAGAACCCTTAGAAGTTCTTCACAACTTCAACTAAGTACTAAGGTTTGGGCTAGGGTAATTTGGGCATTATAACAATACTAGAAGGCAACATTTCTACCAAGGGAGGGGGTAGTGTTTTGGCTAGGGCTTGCTTTAGAGGGGCTCGGCCAACTTTACTCAAGGGGTGAGTAGGCTTTGGACGAAAACAAGCTCGAGGGGAGGAAGGATTTTTCAAGACTTGGAAAGATTTTTGTGGATGAAGAACTCTTCATCTTAAGAGGGTATTTATAGGTCAAGACATGGCCAACGATGGCGATGATGCCAAGTGCAAGGCAAGTGTAGGGTGAGGATTTAGGCAAGTGTCCATTCTCGACTACACAAAAATATCCTACCAACTCCATGACAAAATAGACAACCCATTCGGCCTATAGGCGCCTCAAGTCCATCAATTGGAGGTGACAAGTGTCGCCTCCCGTTGGTCCAAAATGTTTTCTCTCGGAAAAATCCGCAAAAATTAGAAATGACATGGCGAATTTATCCTCGCGAGTTGTGTAAAGCGTTTAGTCGAAAAACGACTCAATCGGGGTTGTGAACAAATAATATTCGGCAAGCCACCAGGGGGTGACACGTGTCGCCTCTACTGCTCGTCAAAATATTTCATCTTCCGAAAATATCCTCAATGTCCAAAATCTCGAAAACAAAGTGGGCCCCACAAAAGTGTAAATTTCTCCCGTGGGCCCCACGTGACCATTTCCGAAAATAAAATTCCATAATTCTCTAATATTCCAAGAAGTCCGAATACCAAATCGGGAATCAATTCCCATTAACGAACCTTTTTCCTTCACAAAAGCGGAAACTTTTCCGTGGAAAAATCACCTCTTTCTTTTCCAATTTCATCGTATTCTCACGTGCGTCCTCGCATACATACCACGGAACTACGGGTATAACAATATATATATCTTAGAAGACAAGCTTTTCATCGGATAAAGCTTTTCTCTTTTCATAATGTTTCATGTCTTGTTTTATATTCGATTACTCGATGTATGACTACTTGGGTGCGGGTAAGGCACGATCCACGAACCGGAAAGGTCGTGACAAAAGTGGTATCGAGCGATTAATCCTCGGAAAGTGTCTGACCGTATCTAGTAAGTCTTGATTATCGGTGTGTTGTGCACCACACCATAATCGTGAGGCTATAGGATATTTAGGATTGGTTTCCATTCTTCTCACTCTGAGATCGTGCCTTAGAGTGTGTTATAAGTTGGACCCCTAACGTATTCCTTTTAATGCTTGATTATGCCTCGCGTAAAGGCAACCCGCCCAGAAGGCAAGCGTAGGAGGCGCTAGTGGGACACCGAGTCACGAGGGCACGATTCTTACCCGAGGCGATACCTCGACGGCGAGTTCCATACGCCGCCGGCCCAGCGAGACCACAGTACCCACACCTCTCCCGCCCGGCATGGGGCGGAGAGTTAGGAAAAAGAGATGGCCCGGCTATTGGCGAGATCGTGGCGAACGTGAGGAGCAGTGGATCGGTGATTCGATTCAGGCCAGTAGTACCGTGGTTCACCCGAGGCGGATAGTTTGAGGCTACGAGATTTCACGAGTTGTAGCCGCGAGTTTTACGGTCGAGGCGAGGATGATCCGCATGAGTTCATCCGTCGATTCTGAAGGATTATGAGGGTGATCGGCGTCGAGACCGAGTCCGTGATCTTCGGTTGCCATCGGTGCGTGATACCGCGATCGATTGGTTTGATTCATGGGAGTTATCCCGGGAGAGCACGTCCCAGTACTTGGGATGAGTTCGGAGGCTTTCCTCACTCACTTCTTACCTCACGGATGAGGAGGGCGGGCGACATTTTTTGTTCGAGGCGGAGGGGCCTTGATTAGGAGTACAACGTTGAGTTTGATTCGTTGGCTCGATATGTCCACTGCGTTGGTAGCGGATATGGAGGGCGGTGCATCGCTACGTCCGGGCTAGATGATTATATGGCGAGTCTTGTGTGGGTGTGGCTCTTCACCCGAGCATGTATATTACCGTATGCGAGCTCGTACCTTGGGATCGAGGCGTCGAGCAGGTTGTGAGCAGCGAAGAGGACCGGGCGGCGAGATCCTTTGGTAGTTATCGGGGTGGGCGGCCTCGGCCGGTCTAGATTCGCACTACCCGGTCGAGTACTCGCGCCGTCCTCAGCCACCGAGTATTCGGGCGGTCGGGGCCCGAGACTTGACTTTCGGGGTGGCGAGAGTCTTGGCGGTCGTGTCACGACCGTTCGGGGCCGTGGATCGTGCCTTACGGGCACCAGTAGTCATACATCGAGTAATCGAACATAAAAATAAAACATGAAACAAGCGTAAAATGAGACACATTTTATCTCGAGAGAAAATCGCCTTTCGGCATATATATAAAACTAAAACTTGAGCAGTTTAATCCTTTTACAACCACACTTGTGATACTACGGACCTCTAAGATTTACAACAACTATGACGACGGGGCCGCCATACCACGAATGTACAAGAACCTACAACTCGGGAACACATACCAAAAGATAAGCCTCGAAGAGCGGAGCTTCCGATATCTGTGAAGGTGATCCTAAGCGGGGATCGGCGACGAATTTACTTCTACCTACGGCGTGAGCGGCCCGAAGGAGGTCGATGCGACAGTACCAAGTATGTGGCGAAAATCTGCGGTTAAATCATAACGATCTATAAAGCGGAGACATGTATGATAACCAAAATACGATTCACGATAAACAAGCGATCATGTAAGTCGAGGACTCACGCCTCAAAGTCGTCACTCAATATAACTATGGGTCTCACGCCCACAACATCAATCATGTTCGCATCGTGGCCCACATGCCGGAATTGCGCATCGGTGTAGACATGTCCATGATGCAACAATATTAATAACAATGTCGCGGCCACGTGCCCGGTCTGCGTCGGTGTAGACATGTCCGTATAACATCAACAACAATATATCGGGTGATCAACCGCGTAACGCACATGCCCCGGTGCATCGGTGTAGACATGTCCATGTAACCACGATAACAATATATCGGGTAATCAACCTGCGCGCCACATGCCCCGAGTCTGCATCGGTGTAGACATGTCCATGTAAGTTCTCGACAAGTCAACGCCTCCAACGAGAGGCGGTAGTATAGAAACACAATTCTACAACAAAGGCTATCACAACAAGCATAGGCAAGTTACACAACAACAAGCGTAGGCAAGTTATACACAACTCGAGGTACTTCCATTTTATATCAAAGTCGGGTTTTAACCTAAAGTACTACGTCGTTAAATTCCTTTTAAAGAGATTCATTCCTTTTATAGAAGTCACCCAATACGTAGTATAAAATAGAGTGACTCACATTTTTAGCAAACCAAAACACATCTCTTATTAAAGCCAAGTTATCACATTAAAACCAATGATAAAACCCTTCTTTTGTTTTCATAAAGTCGTTATAACTAACTTCCCATAAAACTGTTATAACACTTTATGTTTTAAACCAATTTAAGACATAACAATGCCTTTCTTTTCCTAAAGTTCGGTTTGCCTAATTCAAATTACTCAAGTCTCTTTTTAGAAAAGTTTCATAGTTCAATGTCTTAATCTCTTTTAAAACAATTGAATAACATATGCCATATGTGTGAGTAGTTTATTTTATAACCATCTTTATTAAAGCGACCGTGATCTAGGAAATGTAATATCATTTTGTCTCATCTTAGCTTACATGCGGATGGAGGTTTCTCTTGGTTTTAATAATACTTCATTATTCATTACATTTTCCTTTATTAGCCGCAGTGGTTTGTCGATACTCATTCTGATTTCCGAAATCAGTAAAACATTATTCCCTTTTAAAAACCAAGTACTCGTTACTCACGAATGAGGTTTCACACAAAACTCATATTAATTCATTTAAGTTAAGTCTCTTATCTTATAAGATCAAGTCTCTTAACTTCTAACAATCAGTAAACCATTATCTTTATCTCTCTTAAGACGTTATACCTAACTTCCCATAAAGCTAGTATAACTCTTATGTTTTCAAAACCAAGCATTACTCTTCTTTCAAAAGGTTTCTTAATGCATTGAAATACTTCAAGATTCTTTATTATTAGGGCTTAAGTCAAAGACATTGCCATAATACTACATTCAGTTAACACACGTACGTCTACCGTACTATATATATGTTCCTTTAAAATATTTCAAGGTTCTTATTATTCGGGCTTAAGTCAAAAGACATTGCCACACGTACGTTTACCGTACTATATATATATACTTTTAAAATACTTCATGCTCAAGAGTATAAGAAGAATCACATACCTCGCGACGATTATCGACTATAAGCAAAACGCTCCACGGCTATAACCCGGCTAGCCTGGTTCACCTTCTAAGTAGCCCATGCTACTTGCAGAACATTCAACCAATAAAGGTTATCAGTCTACTGTATATACAGTCCTATGTAAGTACAATTTAACTTCTACTTATATTCTTCTGAAGTGATTTCAGTTCAAGTCTTTTCTGTAATATCCTTCTATTACAGTTCAATTCTCTTCTTATGAATCTTATATTCATTTCTATACTACTATAGTATGTAATTTCTAATTACACTAGAAGGACAGTAGTATTTACCTCGATAAGCTCCAAAATTATCCGAGTTTAATGTCGCTCCTTAGCAACGTTTAGCCCTACTCCGAGTGCTCCAATCCGCTCCAAACAACCCTTAGAAGTTCTAACCAACTTCTACTTAAATACTTCAATTATCAATGAAGATTTTCCTTAGGGTTTCGTTTAGTGGCTAAAGAAGGTATAATAGTATTTTCTGGGCTTTTGTAAGTGTAACCTTGGGAATACTACAAGGTATTTGGGCCAAGGTATTTGGGTATTATAACAATACTTGGAGAGTATTTCTATACCACAAAAGGGGGGTATTTATACGAGACAACTAGGCTAGGGGGGGACTCTTTGGACGAACTACAAACAAGAGGGAGGGAGTATTTGAGACTTAGAAAGATTGCTCAATTTAGGATGAAATAACTCTTCAACAAGGGGGGTATTTATAGGTCAAGAAATGACCAACCAATGGCCAAGATTCATCCAAGTGTAAGGCAAGTGTAGGGCTAGATTTAAGCCAAGTGCACCTTATCCATCTACCACAACAACTTGCACAAAATATCCTACCAACTAAAGTCACCCATTTCGTCCAAACCGCCCAATCTCACGTCCAATGTGAGGGTGACACATGTCACCCTCCCGTTGGTCCAAAATGTTCGTCTCTCGGAAAAATCCGCAAAAATATAAATGACATGGCGGAATTTTCCCTACGAAAGCCGTGGAAAGCGTTTCGAAAACGACTCTCGGTAGTTGTGTACAATTCGAACCTTGCCTAACTTTTAAGGCTCAAATTTCTACGTCGTCCTCGTACATACCACAAATACGGGTATAACATTCTCCCCTCGCCGAAACATTCGTCCGAATGTTCCTTCTCAAGCGGATAACGATAAAGTTCCTCCAAGTTTTCAACGCCACACCCGCCACAAAATAACACGTGCGCGCAAATACTTAAATCCGTGCCAACGAGGAACCACCTCGATGATGCAAAACAATACCAACTCGCTCTTGGTCGAGGACACTTTCGCGCATATTCATTTCTCAAAAATGATTACTCCCATCTTTCAGCACAAGTTCACTTCCTTCCTTACTCGCCGTGCCCTTCTCGAACACTCGAACTCTTCTTAGTACACGTACCACACTTCCGTCAACGCTTCTGTTGCCCAAAACTTTGGAGTCACCACCTCCAACTTGGTCATCTCACTAGCTTCGCTTCCTTTAAGGCCATTCCCGGCCTTCACGAACCGATTCTGGTCGAACGCGTCCACGAACTTATCGATGGTTATCTAAACTTGGGCCTAGCACCCTCGTGACCCTACCACTGGCGGGACCACCCGAGCTGACCCTACCTCTAAGCAGGCGCGGGTTGGCCCTCAACATGGCTGACCCGACTACTTAATGCATCACGCTCTTGTTCCCGCTCGGAACAATCTTACCTCTACAGTCATGAAAGCTACCACTTCCATTTCACACTACCCGGGGACTTATCACACAATACATTCTAGGCATAAATGCTCTCAGGCAAGGATTACTTGCAAAATCTGTACTCAAGCGACCTTACATCTAAGGTCTCAATTGTAATATTCTAAGGTTCATCATTTCCTCACCCGAGCTTACGTTTACACTAACGGGTTTCTAAATCACATTTTAGCACAAGCTATCCGAACATAACACTTAACACATTATCCTAGCATCAATACATACAAGTCTCTAGAGGTTAAGGATATACTGTCTCTAGCTTTTCTAATCACGGTCACGCCTGCAGGCATAGCTAGTGAAGGCGATGAACGACCGCGATCACGAAGGTGAGTCGTAACATCCGTGCTACCCTTGGTGACAGTTCCTCGTAAAATGGCCTGTTGGCGCAAAATAACAAGCTCCTTGGCACCACGACATTCCCAAAATGCGGTCTACCACATCGACCACACCGAGGTAGGGGTGTGCGCACCGCCAACACCCCTACTCGCGAAACTTGAACCCGTGGAGCTCGACTGCTCACGAATACTCTGGATGCCACGAAGGTTGTGGAGGACCACCTGGCGGAGGTACAAAACTAGCTCTTCTTTGAGGCGGTCCGCCTCGAAAGTCACCAAAGGACCTGCTGTTACGGCCTCTCTTCTGCGATCTCGGCCATTCCGTCGATTTCTCGCTCCTCATCAGTGCATAAGCTGCGTGCGGGCAATGTCCATGCGGTGAAGGGCTACACCGAACAACTCTGCTAGGTAATCATCAAGCCTGTAATATATCGGTGCACTCGATCCTCTATATTAGCTACTAATGCGGGAACATACGGGCCGATGAGTCGAACTGCATTGTACTCCCGGCTATGCGCGTCGCCTTAACATCAAAAATGCATCGGCCGAGCCCTCGCCATGCGTGGAGGCAAGAAATGTGCCGGAAGGCCCCGAAAACTTCGTCCCAAGCGGTGAAGTGAATTCTCTCCCGGGACAGCTCTCGCGAATCAAACGATCATTGCGGTATCACGCGGCCGTCTGAACCTAAGACCACCGACTCGGTCTCGAAGCCTTGATCACTCTCATGATCCGAATGGCGTCGGATGAACTCATGCGGATCATCCTCGGGCCTCGACGTAGAACTACGGCGGGCTACGTCTCGAAAGTCTTGTAGCCTCAAACTATCCGATCTAGGGTGAACCACGCGCGCTTTGGGCGCTGCGTCCGGCTATCCTCATATCGGCCCGACCACGGCGATGGCGAACCATCTCCTTGTAACCCGTCTCTTCGCCCCGGGCGTGGGGCTGGAGGCTCAGTCCGTAGTCTCGGTGACCTGCTGCGGCTCTAAACTCTTCTTTGGTCTTGCGGCGTCGCGAAACTTCGCCGTCGGGCTTGTCTCAATCTTGGCGGGCTGCGCCTCGTACTCCTCTGTATCCACTAATAGCTCCTCGATTGCCTTGCCCATACGGGCTCAGGTTGCCTTACGCGGAGGCATAAGCGGTAAAAGAAAGGAATACGTCGAGAGGTCCAACTTATCACCTGACTCTAAGGCCACGATCTCGGAATGAGAAGAAATGAAACCAATCCTAAATGTCCTGCGACCTCACGATTATAGATGTGGTGCACAACACACCGATAATCAAGACTCTACTGAACACGGTGCGTAGACACTTTCAGAGGATTAGCGCTCGATACCACTTACATCACGACCCGTTCGGGGCGTGGTAGTGCCTTACCCGGCACCCAAGTAGTCATACATCGAGTAATCGTGAACGTAAAATAAAACATGAAACAAGCGTAAAATGAGACACATTTTATCGAGAGAAAATCGCCTTTCGGCGTATATATAAAACTAAAACTTGAGCAGTTTAATCCTTTTTACAACCACGCTTACAAGATTACTACTGGACCTCTAAGATTTACAACAACTATGACGGGGCGGGGCCCGCCATACCACAGATGTACAAGAACCTACAACTCGGGGAACACATACAAAAGATAAGCCTCGAAGGCAGACTTCCGTCTGTTGAAGGTGATCCTAAGCGAGGATCGGCGACCGATGTACTTACTGCGGCATGAGCGGCCCCGAAGGAGGTCGATGCACGGTACCAAGTATGTGGCGAAAATCTGCGGTTAAATCATAACGATCTATAAAAGCGAGACGTGTATGATAACCAAAATACGATTCACGATAAACAAGCAGTCATGTAAGTCAGGGACTCACGCCCTCAAAGTCGTCACTCAAATATAACTATGGGTCTCACACCCACAACATCAATCATGTTCACATCATGGCCACATGCCGGAGTCTGCATCGGTGTAGACATGTCCATGATGCAACAATAATAATAACAATGCCGCGTAGCCACGTGCCGGACTGCATCGGTGTAGACATGTCCATGTAACCTCAACAACAATATATCGGGTTATCAACCCTGCCGCATGGCCACATGCCCCCGGAATTCTGCATCGGTGTAGACATGTCCATGTAACAACAATAACAATATATCGGGTAATTAACCTGCGCGTAGCCACGTGCCGGAGTCTGCATCGGTGTAGACATGTCCATGTAAGTTCTCAACAAGTCAACCGCCCTCCAACGAGGCGCGGTAGTATAAACACAATTCTACAACAAAGGCTATCACAACAAGCATAGGCAAGTTACACAACAACAAGCGTAGGCAAGTTATACACAACTCGAGGTACTTCCATTTTATATCAAAGTCGGGTTTTAACCTAAAGTACTACGTCACGTTAAATTCATTTTAAAGAGATCCATTCCTTTTATAGAAGTCACCCAATACGTAGTATAAAATAGAGTGACTCACATTTTTAGCAAACCAAAACACTTCTCTTATTAAAGCCAAGTTATCACATTAAAACCAATGATAAAACCCTTCTTTTGTTTTCATAAAGTCGTTATAACTAACTTCCCATAAAGTTGTTATAACACTTTATGTTTTAAACAATTTAAGACATAACAATGCCTTTCTTTTTCCTAAAGTTCGGTTGCCTAATTCCAATTACTCAAGTCTCTTTTTAGAAAAGTTTCATAGTTCAATGTCTTAATCTCTTTTAAAACAATTGAATAACATATGCCATATGTGTGAGTAGTTTATTTTATAACCATCTTTATTAAGCGACCATGGTGCAGGAAATGTAATATCATTTTGTCTCATCTTAGCTTCTATGCAGATGGAGGTTTCTACTGGTTTTAATAATACTTCATTATTCATTACATTTTCCTTTATTAACGCTGCAGTGGTTTGTCGATACTCATTCTGATTTCTGAAATCAGTAAAACATTATTCCCTTTTAAAAACCAAGTACTCGTTACTCACAAATGAGGTTTCACACAAAACTCATATTAATTCATTTAAGTTAAGTCTCTTATCTTATAAGATCAAGTCTCTTAACTTCTAACAATCAGTAAACCATTCTCTTTATCTCTCTTAAGACGTTATACCTAACTTCCCATAAAGCTAGTATAACTCTTATGTTTTCAAAACCAAGCATTACTCTTCTTTCAAAAAGGTTTCTTAGTTCTGTTGAAATATTTCAAGATTCTTTATTATTCAGGCTTAAGTCAAAAGACATTGCCATAATACTACATTCAGTTAACACACGTACGTCTACCGTACTATATATATGTTCCTTTAAAATATTTCAAGGTTCTTATTATTCAGGCTTAAGTCAAAAGACATTGTCACACGTACGTCTACCGTACTATATATATATACTTTTAAAATACTTCATGCTCAAGAGTATAAGAAGAATCACATACCTCGCGACGATTATCGACTATAAGCAAAACGCTCCACGGCTAAACCCGGCTAGCCTGGTCCACCTTCTAAGTAGCCCATGCTACTTGCAGAACATTCAACCAATAAAGGTTATCACCATCACTGTATATACGATCCTATGTAAATGCGGTTTAACTTCTACTTATATTCTTACGAAGTGATTTGATTCAAGTCTTTCGTAATATCCTTATTACAGATTCAATTCTCTTATGAATCTTATATTCATTTCTATACTACTATAGTATGTAATTTCCAATTACACTAGAAGGACAGTAGTATTTACCTCGATAAGCTCCAAAATTATCCGAGTTTAATATCGCTCCTTACCAACGTTTAGCCCTACACCGAGTGCTCCAATCCGCTCCAAACAACCCTTAGAAGTTCTAACCAACTTCTACTTAAATACTTCAATTATCAATGAAGATTTTCCTTAGGGTTTCGTTTAGTGGCTAAAGAAGGTATAATAGTATTTTCTGGGCTTTTGTAAGTGTAACCTTGGGAATACTACAAGGTATTTGGGCCAAGGTATTTGGGCATTATAACAATACTTGGAGAGTATTTCTATACCACAAAAGGGGGGTATTTATACGAGACAACTAGGCTAGGGGGGGACTCTTTGGACGAACTACAAACAAGAGGGAGGGAGTATTTGAGACTTAGAAAGATTGCTCAATTTAGGATGAAATAACTCTTCAACAAGGGGGGTATTTATAGGTCAAGAAATGACCAACCAATGGCCAAGATTCATCCAAGTGTAAGGCAAGTGTAGGGCTAGATTTAAGCCAAGTGCACCTTATCCATCTACCACAACAACTTGCACAAAATATCCTACCAACTAAAGTCACCCATTTCGTCCAAACCGCCCAATCTCACGTCCAATGTGAGGGTGACACATGTCACCCTCCCGTTGGTCCAAAATGTTTCGTCTCTCGGAAAAATCCGCAAAAAATATAAATGACATAGCCGGAATTTTCCCTACGAAAGCTGTGGAAACGTTTCGTCGAAAAACGACTCCTCTCGGTAGTTGTGTACAATTTCGAACCTTGCCTAACTTTTAAGGCTCAAATTTCTACGTACGTCCTCACGTACATACCCTGGAAATACGGGGTATAACAGGTCGGGACCACCCCCCCTCAGTGTGGTCGATGCGGTAGATCCCATTTCGGGAATTGTGGTACTCCTCCGAGAGTTTATTCTGATTCGCGGATCGGGTCATTTGCGGGCTTGTCCGGCCAAGCGGCAGCGGGTGGTAGGCTCACCTACGGGATCTGTTCGGTTCATCGCCTCTACGATTACTCACCCGAGGCGCGGTACTCGTGGACCAAAGGTCGCGGCGGGTCGCGCGCGGTCGATTCTAGCGGTCCTCGAACCGCATTTATGCTTTATCCGGCCGGCGGGATCGGAGGCCTCACTGATGTCGCCACGGTACCTTATCGGTTCACGGGTTTGATGTGTATGCCTTGATAGATCCGGTTCTACTATGTCTATATATCTCCCTTATTGCTAGTAGGATAGGGATAGAGCACGAGTCCATAGACCGCTTTCGAGGTAGCTACGCCATGGTGATTGGTGGTAGCTCGGCGGTATATAGGGCTTGTCCGGTGACCATTCTGATCGTCGGACCACTGGCCGACTTGATAGAGTTGGATATGATTGACCGACATGATCATGGGTATGGATTGGCTAGCTTCTTGCTACGCCAATGTAGGCTGCGAGAAGTAGTGCGGTTCCGTTTCTGAGGCGGTTGTTGAGTAGGAGAACCTTTGTATCAGAGGGTAGGTTTATTTCCTACCTGAAGGCTAGGAAGATAGTGCAGAGTACATCTACCATCTCGTTCGGGTGTTTGATCACGAGGTTTGCGGTGCGATTTTCGATCGATTCGGTAGTCGAGAGTTCCCAGACGTGTTTCCAGACGACCTCTCGGGTATCCCTCCTGAGAGGGAGATCGAGTTTTGTATAGATGTGTTGCCAGACACTCGGCCTATTTCCATTCCGCCATACAGAATGGCACCTGCCGAGTTGAAAGAGTTGAAGGATCAGCTTAGAGACTTGTTGGAGAAGGGCTTCATCAGACCTAGTGTCTCTCCCTGGGGAGCGCCGGTATTGTTCGTGAAGAAGAAGGACGGGACGCTGCGCATGTGTGTTGATTACAGGCAGCTGAACAAGGTGACCATTAAGAACATATACCCCCTTCCCAGGATTGATGATTTGTTCGACCAGTTGCAGGGTGCGAGATGTTTCTCCAAAATTGATCTACGGTCGGGCTATCATCAGGTGCGAGTCAGAGAGTCGGACATCCCTGGATCGCATTCGGACGTCGCACTACGAGTTAGGGTTATGTCGTTTGGTTTGACCAACGCTCGGGTATTCATGGATTTGATGAACCGAGTGTTCAAACCATTTTTGGACACGCGTTTGTGATAGTGTTCATTGATGATATCTTGGTTTATTCACGTTGAGCGGGAGCATGCGGGCATTTGAGGCTTGTCTTGGCGATTCTCCAGACCCAGATTATACGCCAAGTTTTCCAAATGTGAGTTTTGGTTAACCGGTGGCTTTTCTTGGGCATATTGTCGGGTGATGGCATTAGTGGATACGGCCAAGATCGAGCGATCGACTTGGCCTAGACCTACTACTCCGGCCAGAGGTTCGCGATTTTACGGGCCTTGCAGTTATTATCGGGGTTCGTAGAAGTTTGCTTCTATCTCGCACCATTGACTAGGGTGACTCGGAGCTAAGTTTGATGGTGATGCGTGTGGCGGGGTTTCCGATTCTTGAAGGAGAGGCGGCGCCCGTTCTTACTCTTCCAGAGGTCGACGGTTATGTCATGTATTGTGATCGTCGGGCATCGGGTTGGGATGTGTGTTGATGCGGGGGTAAGGTTATAGCGTATGCATCCCGACGGTGAAGAAACACGAGAGGAACTACCCCACGTGATTTGGAGTTAGCGGTGATTCACGCCTTGAAGATCAGGCACTATTTGTATGGGGTTCATGTGGATATTTATACTGAGACCACAAGAGCCTCAGTATATCTTCGAGAGGAGTGAACTTACGGCAGAGGCGGTGGTTAGAGTTGCTTAAGGATTACGATGTTGATATCTGTACCACGGGAAGGCGATGTTATGTGAGATGCTCTTAGTCGTGAGTCGATGGGGAGCCTATCAGATGTGCAGCCAGAGAGGAGGGACATGGTTCGTGATTTGCATCAGTTAGCGAGCCTTGGTGTCCGTTTGATTGATTCTGATAGCAGTGGGGTTCGAGTTCGAGAGGTTGCCGAGTCTTCCATCGTCGAGGAGGTGAAGAGGCAACAGTTTGAGGATCTGGTTTTGATTTGGTATCGTGATACGGCTCTTCGTGAGGGAAAGGGTCCTTTTGAGGTAGCACCTGATGGGGTGCTAAGGTTTGAGGGCAGGTTGTGTGTTCCAGATGTTTCAGGACTTCGGCGAGTTCTTGGGAAGCACGGTAGCGGCGTTACTCCATCCGTCGGTGCGACCAAGATGTACCACGACCTTAGATCGTGTATTGGTGGGATGGCGAAGAGGACGTTGCGAGTTCGTAGCTCGATGCGTGTTGTCAGCAGGTGAAGGTAGAGCACCAGAGGCCTAGTGGTTTGTTGCAGACGATTGAGATCCCGACCTGGAAGTGGGAGGTGATCAACATGGAATTTATCACAGGATTACCTCGCACTCAGAGGAGACATGATTCTATTTGGGTTATCGTCGGCGGTTGTGAAATCAGCCCACTTTCTTCCGTCGGGGCGACTTTTAGGTGAGGATTATGCGGACTTTACATCAGAGAGATCGTCGGTGCATGGAGTCCCTATTTCGATCATATCGCACAGAGCCCGGTTTACGGCTAACTTACGGGCGTCTTTCGAAGGTTTAGGGACGGTGAGCACATCGCATTCCATCCGCAGCAGACGGGACGGTGGCGCACTATCCAGACTCTTGAGGATATGCTGCGAGCATGTGTTATCGACTTCAGGGGTAGCTGGGAGGATCATTTGCCTCTAGTTGAGTTTGCGTATAATAATAGCTACCACTCCAGTATTCAGATGACGCCTTATGTGTCACGACCCGAACCCGGGCCCGTGACTGGTGCCTTACCCCGGGCACCCTAGTGATACAACATCAGAGTAATCAGCGGAATATAAAACAAGACATGAAAAATATTAGGAAGTAAGAACAGTAATCTGAGAAAGCTTGCCTTTCGGCATATATATAAATCAATTTAAGACCGAACCGTTACATCCCATATACAACTCTGCCCACAACACTCTGGACCTCTAAGAGTGACATGACAATGGCGGGGCGGGGCCCGCCATACCCCGAATGTAAGCACCTACTACGACGGGGACTATACTGATAAGCCTCGGAGAAACGGAGCTTCCCAAGCGAATTTGTGACCACGAGCTAGGATCAATGATGGTGTACCTCAACTGCGGCGTGAACGCAGCCCCGGGAGGTCGATAACAGTACTAAGTATGTGGCGAAAATCGTAAATGAAATCATAGCAGTCTAAATAAAACAGGAGACATGTATGATTACCAAACTACAGTTCACAATAAATAAGCAGTCATGTCAAGTCAGGGACTCATGCCCTCAAAGTCATCACTCAAATATAACCATGGGTCTCACGCCCACATCATCGTGCCCGTGGAATACCTTCCTCCGCCGCGATCTATGATAGAAAAGTACCAAGGAATACACATGAACACGGGTCCACTGTGTCAAATAAAGCGATGCGGGGTAAATGCGAAGGCATAGCCAGCTACTAACACCAGCGGTACTAACAAGGTCATAAAGCGTATCATGATATCTGCACCGTCGCATGATCAAAGTTGGTCACTGCGCGCGTGTATCAAATGCGCGTCTAGCCGAACTTCCGACTCGCGTAGGCCACTCCGATGGCCCGTGAGGTATTCCGCATCGGGTAGCTACTCCGCGGCGTCACGGACTCGCGATCCGCGTGGCCACGTAGACCGCATGACCATAAAGGCGCGCACTAACACGGAACTCGTAGCTCGCATAGGCCCCGGGACCCGCGTAGGTATTCTCGAATCATGGTCCTGGACCGCTGAGTCTACCGCGTCGGAGGCAGCTTAACCCGGAAACATGTCAAGAGAGGTGAGTGATGTACTACTAGTACAGCGGCTTACCGTTAAACAACATAAGCACAAGGAAACCCCTTTACACAAATATCACAAAATACTAACACACGTAGCATCCTAATATGTTTACTTATCAACTCAACAAGAAGGTATTACAAGGCTATCACAAACCAATACAATCAAGTTATTCACACAAGGTACATTCTTCTTTATGTTAACAAGTTGGGTTTTATCCCCAAAGTACTTCATACATTAACTCTTTAAAGATCCGTTCCTTTCACAAAAGTCACACCCCGTAGTATAAAAATAGAGTGACTATCTTTTTAAGTGATTCAAACACTACTCTTTGTAAATTCAAGTAACAACATTCCTTTCCAAGCGTTCGGTTTGCCTAATTCCAATTACTCGAGTTTCGTTTTGAAAGGTTTGTAGTTCATAGTATTAATCACTTAATAACAATTTGAGAAACATATACCTTATGTGTGAGTAGGTTATTCTTGTTTATAACAATCTTATAACAATGACCATGATCTAGGAAATGTAATATCATTTTGTCTCATCTTAGCTTATGCGGATGGAAGTTTCTCTTGGTTTTAATAATACTTGATTAGTCAATACATTTCCCTTTATTGGTCTTCTTTGTGGTTTGTTCGATACTTATTCTCATTTCCAAATCATAAAACATTATTCTTTAAAATCAAATACTCATTACTCGAGAATGAGGTTTTAAAACATTTTTAACAAAATGTTACTCATTAAGTCAAATAGTTTAAGTCTCTTATCTTTCAATATAAATTCTATTAACTTCTACAATAAATAAACCGTTATGTTACCTACGTAGAGTCGTTATAACTAACTTCCCGTAAAGCTATTATAACACCGCATGTTTTGAACCAACCAAACTCATTTAGCACATTATGCGTCTGCGTACTACATAGTTTACAAAACATCGTGCTAGAAAGGTTAGGAAGAGGTTCACATACCTCGCGGCGATTATCGACGATAAGCGTCGCTCGCGATCGTACCGCGCTGCCTTTTCCAATCTTCAAGTAGAATACGCTACTCGTAGTACTTCCACTATATAGGCCACTGGCGTATTAACACTCGGTCCCATATTCTACGTAAAATTGGCGAAGCACCTCCACACGCCATGCAGCGTGAATCTCTCTCTCAGGCCGGCTACGAAGCCAACGGGGGTTTTATAACCTTGGACGTATACAATTCTACAACACGATAATACCACACAAGTCTCATGTACAATACTATGTAATTCTGATTCGATTCTTCTTTATTCAGCTTAAGTCCAAAGACATACGCAAAGCTATGTTGGATCTATATATAGTATACTTGACCATATAATCCTACAACATGTAATTCCAATTACAAGGGACAAGAATATTTACCTCGATAAGCCCAAAATTATCCAAGTTATAATGTCGATCTGAGCAAGGTTTAGCTCTACTCGTGCGCTCGACCGCTCCAAACAACCCTTAGAAGTTACACAACTTCTTAATACTCAACCAACTATGGAGATTTTCCTTAGGGTTTCGGTTTGAGACAAAAAGGACATAAGGTAGTATTTACAGCTCTACGTATAGAGATATCTTTGGAATACTACAAGGTATACGGCTAAGGTAATTTTGGGTATAGTAAAATACTTGGAGAGTATTTCTACCAAGAGGGGGTGTATTCTCACGAGAACAACAAGGAGGGGTACCCGGCTTAACCCTACAGGAAGGGGGGTGGGTCTCGGCCACACCACCAGGAGGGGGGGCTACTCTGCGGGGGGCCTCGAGAAAGGGAGGGCTTTCAAGACTTGAGTGAGGAGTGGATGAAGAAAACTCATCAAAGGAGGGGTATTTATAGAAACCAAAGGCCAAGATCTAGCCAAGTGGGGGCAAGTGGAGGCCAAGATATGCCCAAGTGCCCTAGTCCTACTCCTAAAACCCTGCAAATATCTACACAAACTATCCTACCAACTTGCCTCCAAAATCGTCCAAAAGCGCCCCACCTTCACCAACTTGAGGGTGACAAGTGTCGCCTCGTTGGTCCAAAATTCGTCTCTCGGAAAAATCCGCAAAAATACTAAATGACATAGCGAATTTTCCGCCGAAGTTTGTAAAGCGTTTAGTCGAAAAACGGCTCTGTCGGGTGTTGTGCACAAACATATTTCGGCCAAGGGTGCCACGTGGGGTGACACGTGTCGCCCCGATCGTCAAAATATTTAGTCTTAGAAAATATTCAAAATCTAAATCTAAAACAAAGCGGGCTCCGCAAGCCGTAAATTTCTCTATGGGCCCGTGACCATTTCCGAAAATAAAATCCCAAAATTCTAATATAATCTATGAAGTCCAAATACCAAATGGGAATCCAATTCCCGTTAACGAACCTTTTCTTCACAAAAGCGGAAACTTTTAGTGAAAACTCATCTTTCTTTCTTTTCAAAATTTACTGCACGTCTTGTAGTATGTCGTCTCACTTACATACCCCTGCAACTACGGTATAACATTCTCCCTCATAGAAACATTCGTCACGAATGTTCCTTCTAAGTCTCGAACAAACATGCGCGGTATAGTCTTCCGCTTATACGAAAACAATCTGCCATACGGCCGCGAAACACTGCAAATACTTACATCCAAGTCCACGAAAACACCTCGACATCACAAAAGCCCTTACTCGAGGTCTAAAATATACTTCTTCGCACCTTCTCCTTACAAAAGAAATGATCACCTATGCTCGCAATACATGCTCGTTTCTTCCCTTACAGCGTCGTCTTTCTTCTCGTACACTCGAAATCTTTCTCATAACTTACCACCTTTCATTCTGCTTTTCCGAAATCTGCAGGTTACTATCTCCAACTTGGTCATCGTTAACAGGAACACTGCGGATGGATTTTCGATACTTTTAGAACCTAACAACATGAAGGGCCGGACACGCCTCTAAGTCGGACGGCAAAAGCTAACATATAGGCAACAGCCTACCGCTTCACGTGACGAAAAGGCCCAAGGTAACTCGGGCTAAGCTTCCTCGTTTTCGAATCTCGTCACGCCGAATTCCGGGCGGTACCTATAAGAAAACCCACCGTCATCCCGAACTCAGCGTCGTCGCCGATCATCCACACGACACGGTGATTACGAGCCGCCGATAACCTCTCCGGATAGGCTTCACTATCCCATCCTGCCAAAGCAGTATGAACCTATCCCGAACTTTGCCAACATCGAACCAATCGGCCGGAACTTACACTAGCCTACGAGGCTTGGGCGACATCCGAACATGAAATGGTAGCTCAAACACTTCCTTAACGAGACAACAATCCTCACAAGTACCGCAAATCCAAACGGCGAGGCGAATGCGCGCGAGACTACTTTGAGTTCCTAACCTGCTGGTAAAACTTCCGAGAAAAACAAAAATAGCGTGTCTGGGCTCGCGCGACATAAGGTGAAAGCGGGCACCTCGTGCAGCCTTACAACCTTCACGATATAATCATCTCGTAACCCACGAGTCAACGATCTTGACTAAAAGACAAGAGGTGACCTCATCGGCCGGCCATGCGGTCGAATGCATCCACAAACTTCGTACCGGTTAACCAAACGGGCCTAACACCCTCATGACCACTATCACAAGGCGGGACCACCACCCAGACCCCACCACCAAACGGGCGCGGGTTGACCGCAACATGGCCTCAACCCGACCCTACAACGCTGAAACACTAGCTCCCGATCGGTACAATCTCACTAATCCGTTACGAAAACCTAGCGGTCATCTTAGCTCAACTACCTCTTTCATTCCACACTCTCGGGGACTTATCCCATAAGCATAGCTCACGTGCATCATGCACTCGATAAGAGTCAAACATAAAAACACCTCTAAGGTCTCGTATTAGTCTCAGGGGTTCACACTTTCTATCCCCGATCATTCACGGTTACTAACCATGATTTCTAATCACAATTCACACTTATGTTATCGAACATAATACTTAAGATATACTCATCTTACACGTACTAATCTCAGAGGGTTAAGGATATATACGTATCTACCGCTCCCTTAATTGTTCTAATCAAACTGCCGTGAGCATAGCTAGGAAGATGACGAACTACCCACCGATCTGGAGGTGAGTCCTCTTACTAGGACATCCTTTCGACACACGTGGCCACGGCGGCGCAGTAAAACAAGTACCAACAAAAGACGACATTCCGGACGGCGTACGTCGCATTGTGAACAGGGGAGAAATTGAATCCATTTGGATGGGACTACGTGTGGCGTGAGCGGAAGCTACGGAGCTCGACCAACTCTGCGTACCCGGCGTCACGAACCCGTGGAGGACCTCTGCAGTGGTGGATGTGCATAATCTAATCTCTTTGGTGAGGTGACTCGACTCGAAAGTTACCAAAGGACCTTGCATTCGACCGCTCGTCTGCCCTTGGTTAACCGTCGATCTCACGTTTCGACTGCTTGCATGGCATAAGCCACGAGCGTGCTCGAGCCTAACGGAAGAATTACTCTTGTACTACCTTCTCTTAGATAGTCATCAAGACTCGCGATACATCAATATACTCTGGTAGCCAACTCCATAGCTAATGCCACGTCGCTTCTGCAATCTATATTCTTTGTTCGTCATTGCGAAGGTTCAAATATATCATGGCGCGATGGATCGTTGTCATTTGTGTTAAACTCTCGGGGTTGGTGATGTCGCGAACTCCTGAATGAAACACCACCCTAGGTGATGATTGGGCTGTGCCTAGTAACCCTCGTGCTCTACTCGCGGCTCCGCCTCGGCTTGCCTCGCGGGCTCGGGTTGCCACGTGGAGGCATAGCGGTGGGAAAGAAATACGTTAGAGGGTCCAACTTATAACACGGCTCTAAGGCGATCTCGGAGTGAGAAGAATGAAACCAATCCTAAATATCCTATAGCCTCGTGATTATTGGTGTGGTGCAACTTGCAGATAATCGAGACTTCATCTGATGCAGTAGACACTTTCAGGATTAATCGCTGCTCGATACCACTTTTGTCACTTTGCGAGGTTCGAGTGTCACCCAATGACCCAACAAATGCGGGCTGCAAGCGATCCCCGAGGCATGAACCTTGGTTCCACTTCTCGGGGCGTGCATACGAGCGCGGTTGGTCTTCCGTGGTAGAGCTCGCCTCTTTATACGCATTTCGGCGAAGGAGGTCGTGCAACAGTACAGTATGGCCGAAAATCGTAAATGAAATCATAGCGATCTAAATAAAGCGAGACATGTATGATTACCAAACTACGATTCACAATAAATAAGCGATCGTCAAGTCGTGGACTACGCCTCAAAGTCATCACTCAAATATAACCGTGGGTCTCGCCCACAACATCGGTCATGCGTGGAATACCTTCCTCACGGCGAGCATGATGAAAAGTACCAAGGAATACACATGAACACGGGTCCCACTGTGTCCAAATAAAGCGATGCGGGTAAGTCACGAAGGCATGGCCGACTACTAACACCACGTACTAACAAGGTCATAAAGCGTATCATGATATCTGTCTGAACCGTCACATGATCAAAGTTGGTCATTCGCGCGATATATCAAATGTGCGCGTCTAGCCACCGGAACTTCCCGCGCTCGCATAGGCGCTCCGATGGCGCGTGGTATTCCGCGTCGAGGGTAGCTACTCCGGCGCGTCACGGACTCGATCCGCGTGGCCCGCATAGACGCGTGACCATAAAGGCCGCGCTAACCTGGAACTCGTAGCTCGCATAGGCCCCGGGACCCGCGTAGGTATTCTCGAATCATGGTCCTGGACGCTGAGTCTACCGCGTCGGAGGCAACAACCCGGAAACATGTCAAGAGGTGAGTGATGTACTACTAGTACAGCGACTTACCGTTAAACAACATAAGCACAATGTGAAACCCTACACAAATATCACAAAATACTAACACACGTAGCATCACAATATGTTTACTTATCAACTCAACAAGAAGGTATTACAAGGCTATCACAAACCAATACAATCAAGTTATTCACACAAGGTACATTCTTGCTTTATGTTAACAAGTTCGGGTTTTATCCCCAAAGTACTTCATACATTAACTCTTTAAAGATCCGTTCCTTTCACAAAAGTCACACCCGTACAGTAGTATAAAAATAGAGTGACTATCTTTTTAAGTGATTCAAAACACTACTCTTTGTAAATTCAAGTAACAACATTCCTTTCCAAACGTTCAGTTTTGCCTAATTCCAATTACTCAAGTTTTCATTTGAAAGGTTTGTAGTTCATAGTATTAATCACTTAATAACAATTTGAGAAACATATACCTTATGTGTGAGTAGGTTATTCTTGTTTATAACAATCTTATAACTTGACCATGATCTAGGAAATTGTCACGACCGTTCAGGGCAGTGATTGGCCTTACAGGGCACCCAAGTAGTCATACATCGCAGTAATCAGCGAACATAAAAATAAAACATGAAACCAGCAGTAAAATGAGACACATTTTATACGAGAGAAAATCGCCTTCGGCATATATATAAAACTAAAACTTGAGCAGTTTAATCCTTTTTACAACCACGCCTACAAGATTACTGCACTCTAAGATTTACAACAACTATGACGGGACGGGGCCCGCCATACCACGAATGTACAAGAACCTACAACTCGGGAACACATACCAAAAGATAAGCCTCAGGAAGGAGCTTCCGTCTGTTGAAGGGTGATCCTAAGCGAGGATCGGCGACGATGTATACTGCGGCATGAACACAACCCCGAAGGAGGTCGATGCGGTACCAGTATGTGGCGAAATCTGCGATTAAATCATAACGATCTATATAAAGCGGGAGACATGTATGATAACCAAAATACGATTCACGATAAACAGCGATCATGTAAGTCGAGGACTCGCGCCTCGAAAGTCGTCACTCGAAATATAACTATGGGTCTCACGCTCACAACATCAATCATGTTCGCATCGTAGTACGTGCCCGGTGCATCGGTGTAGGCGTGTCGTGATGCGGCAATAATAATAACGATGCGCGTGGCCACGTACCGGAATTCTGCGCCGGTGTAGACATGTCCGTATAACATCATCAACAATATATCGGGTGATCAACCGCCGCGTAGCCACGTGCCCCGGTCTGCATCGGTGTAGGCATGTCCATGTAAGTTCTCGACAAGTCAGCGACCTCGGCGAAGCGCGGTAGTATAAACACAATTCTACAACAAATGCTATCACAACAAGCATAGGCAAGTTATACATGACTCGAGGTACTTCCATTTTATATCAAAGTCGGGTTTTAACCTAAAAAGTACTACGTGCGTTAAATTCCTTTTAAAGAGATCGTTCGCTTTTATAGAAGTCACGATACGTAGTATAAAATAGAGTGACTCGCATTTTTAGCAAACCAAAACAACTTCTCTTATTAAAGCGAAGTTATCACATTAAAACAAATGATAAAACCTTTCTTTTGTTTTCATAAAGTCGTTATAACTAACTTCCCGTAAAAATTTGTTATAACACTTTATGTTTTAAACCAATTTAAGACATATGATACCTTTCTTTTTCCTAAAGTTCGGTTGCCTAATTCCGATTACTCGAAGTCTCTTTTTAGAAAAGTTTCATAGTTGATGTCTTAATCTCTTTTAAAACAATTGAATAACATATGCCGTATGTGTGAGTAGTTTATTTTATAACCATCTTTATTAAGCGACCGTGATCTAGGAAATGTAATATCATTTTGTCGTCTTAGCCATGCGGATGGAGGTTTCTGGTTTTAATAATCTTCATTATTCATTACATTTTCCTTTATTATTTGCGGTGGTTTGTCGATACTCGTTCGATTTCGAAATCGGTAAACATTATTCACTTTTAAAAACCAAGTACTCGTTACTTTCATGAATGAGGTTTCACACAAAACTCATATTAATTCATTTTAAGTTAAGTCTCTTATCTTATAAGATCAAGTCTCTTAACTTCAACAATCGATAAACCATTCTCTTTATCTCTCTTAAGGCGTTATACCTAACCCCGTAAAGCTAGTATAACTCTTATGTTTTCAAACAAGCATTACTCTTCTTTCAAAAAGGTTTCTTAGTGTTGAAATCTTTAAGATTCTTTATTATTAGGGCTTAAGTCAAAAGACATTGCCATAATACTACATTCGATTAACATACATTATGTCTATAGTACTATCACATATGTTCATTTAAAATATTTCAAGGTTAGCATTATTCGGGCTTAAGTCAAAGACATTGTAGTACAATTATATTAGTTGCAGCGTCGTCTCCGTACTACATATATATATTATTGGGCTTAAGTCAAAGACATTGCCACGTGCGATAAATCTGCACTATATATATATACTTTTAAAATACTTCATACTCGAGTATAAGAAGAATCACATACCTCGCGGCGATTATCGACTATAAGCAAAGCGCTCGCGGTATAACCCGCTGCTTTGGTCCACCCACTAAGTAGCCCGTACTACTTGCGAGCGATCGACGATAAAGGTTATCGATCTGCGTATATACGATCCCCATGTAAGTCTGATTTAACTTCTACTTATATTCTTACGAAGTGATTTGGTTCAAGTCTTTTACGTAATATCCTTATTATAGTTCAATTTTCTTCTTATGAATCTTATATTCATTTCTATACTACTATAGTATGTAATTTCCAATTACACTAGAAGAATGATAGTATTTACCTCGATAAGCCCCAAAATTATCGAGTTTAATGTCGCTCCTTAGCACGTTTAGCTCTACTCAGAGTGCTCGATCTGCTCCAAGCAACCCTTAGAAGTTCTACGCCTTCTGCTTAACACTTGACCAACAATGAAGATTTACTTGGGGTTTCGTTTAGTGGCTAAAGGAAAGTATAATAGTATTTTCAGGGATTTTTCGTATAAAGGGTACTTTGGAAAGTACTACAAGGTATTTGGCTAAAGTATTTTGGGCATTATAACAATACTTGTAGAATACATTTCTACCAAGGGGTAGTATTTCGACTAGCCTGACTAGGCTAGGGGGTTACTCTCGGCCCTGAGGCCTTCGAGGGGAGGGGAAGGTAGGGCCAGGCTACACAAAGGAGAGGAAGGTTTTCAAGACTTAGAAAATATTTGGATGAAGAAGTTCGTCAAGTTAGAGGGTATTTATAGGTCAAGAAATGGCGACGATGGCGAATTCATCAGTGTTAAGCAAGTGTAGGGCTAGGATTAAGCCATGTGCACCTTATCCATCTACCACACCAACTTGCGCAAATATCCTACCTACTCCTTAAGCCAAATCGTCCAAGTCAAGGCCATGGTTGCCGTCAATGAGGTGTCAAGTGTCGCTCAGTTGATCCAAATATTTCATCTCTCGGAAAAATCATAAAAATATAAATGACATGGCGGAATTTTCCTACGAAAGTGGAAATGTTTAGTCGAAAAACGACTCCTCTCTGTAGTTGTGTACAATTTCGAACCTTGCCTAACTTTTAAGGCTCAAATTTCTCGTCGTCCTGCGTCGTACCACCTGCAGGAAATCACGGGGTATAACATTCTCCCCCTCAGAAACATTCGCCGAATGTTCCTTTAACCTCAAAAACAAACATGCGCGATAGTCTTCACTACTATACTTACGAGAACAATCCTGCCACACAGCCCACGAAACACCGCAAATACTTACGTCAAGCCGGAAACACCTCTAATATCACAAAACCACTTGCAGGTCTAAAATATACATCCTTCGCATGCTCCGCCACGAGAAATGATCGTATCTATGCTCGCAATACATGCTCGCCTCTACCGCTACTCGTCGTACTCTTCTCGAACACGAACTCTTACAGTATCGTACCATACTTGATTTCCAAAACTTTGAGTCACTACCTCGAAACTTGGTCATCTTACTAGCCTCGATCTTCCTTAAGGCCATTCGGCCTTCGAATCGATGCAGTGACGCGTCCACGAACTTATCGATGGTTATCTAAACTTGGGCCTAGCACCCTCGTGATCCTACCACTGGCGGGACCACCCGAGCTGACCCTACCTCCAAGCAGGCGCGGGTTGGCCTGACATAGCCCCGACCCGACCTACTTGTCGTCACGCTCTTGTTCCCATTCGGAACAATCTTACCTCTGGTCATGAAAGCTACCACTTCCATTTCCACGGTACCGAGGACTTATCACCTGATACATTCTAGGCATAAATGCTCTCGAGCAAGGATTACTTGCAAAATCTGCACTAAAGGCGACACTTACATCTAAGGTCTCAATTGTAATATTCTAAGGTTAATCATTTCCTTGCCCCGAGGCTTGTTTACACTAACGGGTTTCTAAATCACATTTTAGCACAAGCTATCCGAACATAACACTTAACACATTATCATAGCATCAATACATACAAGTCTGGGGTTAAGGATATACTGTCTCTGCTTTTCTAATCAGTCACGCCTGCGGCATGGCTAGTGAAGGCGATGAACCCATGCGATCTGAAGGTGAGTCGTAACATCCGTGCTACCGCCAGTGGACAGTTCCTCGCAAAATGGCCTGCTGGCCTTAAAATAACAAGCTCCTTGGCTTTGCGACATTCCCAAAATGCGGTCTACCGCATCGACCACCGCGGTAGGGGTGGCGCTCAGCCAACACCCCTACTCACTTGGAAACTTGAACCCGTGGAGCTACGACTGCTCCACGAATACTCTGGGATGCCAGAAGGTTGTGGAGGACCACTGCCTGGCGGAGATACAAAACTAAATCTTCTTTGGAGGCGGTCATCTCGAAAATCACCAAAGGACCTGCATTACGGCCTCTTCTGGCGATCTCGGTCGTTAGTCGATTTCTCGCTCCTCGCGTCCAAGTGCATAAGCTGCATGCGGGCGATGTCGTGCGGTGAAGAAATTACCCAACAACTCTACGCTGGGTAATCATCAAGCCACGTAATATATCGGTGCACTCGATCCTCCATATTAGCTACTAATGCGGGAACATCTGCAAGACGATAGTCGAACTCCATTGTACTCGACTATCGCGTTCGCCTCAGCATCAAAAATCTGCCGGCGAGCCCTCGCCGTCTGTGGAGGCAAGAAATGTGCGGGAAGGCCCCGCTTCGTCCCAAGCGGTGGAAGTGCATTCTGCTCCGGGGCGGCTCGCGAATCAAACGATCATTGCGGTATCCGCAGCCGTCACCGAACCTAAGACCACCGACTCGGTCTCAGAAGCCTTGATCACTCTCATGATCATTTGTAGCGCCGGATGAACTCCTGCGGATCATCCTCGGGCCTCGACGTAGAACTCTGGCGGGCTACGTCTCGAGAAAGTCGTGTAGCCTCGAACTATCCGATCTAGGGTGAACCACGGGCTACTGGGCTGCTGCGTCCGAACATCCTCATATCGGCCACGACCACGGCGATGGCGACCCGTCTCGCGTAACCCGTCTCTTACGCCCGGGCCGTGGGGCGGAGGCTCGGTCACCGTGGTCTCGGACGGCTGCTTTGCGGCTCTAAGCTCTCTTTGGTCTTTGGCGGCGTCGCGAAACTTCGCCGTCGGAAGCCTTGTCTCGGTCTTGGCCAGGGCTGCGCCCTCGTACTCCTCTGTAACCCACTAATAGCTCCCTCATTGCCTTGCCCCATACAGGCACAGGTTGCACTTGCGCGGGCATAAGCGGTAAAGGAAAGGAATACGTCGGAGGGTCGACTTATCACCGCGGCTCTAAGGCGAGATCTCGGAATGAGAAGAAATGAAACCAATCCTAAATGTCCTGCGACCTCACGATTATAGATGTAGTGCACAACACCGCGATAATCAGACTCTGCTAGACACGATGCATGGAGCACTTTCAGAGGATTAGCGCTCGATACCCTACATCGCGACCCGTTCGGGGCGTGTTGATGCCTTACGGGCACCCAGTAGTCATACATCAGTGTCAGTGAACATAAAATAAAACATGAAACAAGCGTAAATGAGACACATTTTATCGAGAGAAAATAAGCCTTTCGGCGTATATATAAAACTAAAACTTGAACAATTTAATCCTTTTTACAACCACGCGCGGATACTCAGAGACCTCAAGATTTACAACAACTATGGCGGGACGGGGCCGTCGTACCCAGAATGTACAGAACCTACAACTCGGGAACCGCATGCAAAATATAAGCCTCAGAAGGAAACGGAGCTTCGATCTGAAGGGTGATCCTAAAGCGGGGATTGGCGACGATGTATACTGCGGCGTGAGCGCGACCCGCGAAGGAGGTCGATGCAGCGGTACAGTATGTGGCGAAAATCTGCGATTAAATCATAACGATCTATATAAGCGAGGAACATGTATGATAACCAAAATACGATTCACGATAAACAGCGATCATGTAAGTCGAGGACTCGCGCCACCAAATCGTCGCTCAAATATAACTATGGGTCTCGCGCCCGCGGCGTCAATCATGTTCGCGTCGGCCACGTGCCGGAATGCTGCATCGGTGTAGGCGTATCGTGATGCAACAATAATAATAACAATGCCGCGTGGCCGCGTACCCGAGTCTGCATCGGTGTAGACATGTCCGTATAACATCATCAACAATGATATATCGGGTGATCAACCTGCGCGTAGCCACGTGCCGGAGTCTGCATCGGTGTAGACATGTCCATGTAAGTTCTCAACAAGTCAGGCCCTCCGGCGAGAGCGCGGTAGTATAAACACAATTCTACAACAAAGGCTATCACAACAAGCATAGGCAAGTTATACCTGACTCGAGGTATTTCCGTTTTATATCAAAGTGCGGGTTTTAACCTAAAGTACTACGTCACGTTAAATTCCTTTTAAAGATCCATTCCTTTTATAGAAGTCACGATACCGTAGTATAAAATAGAGTGACTCGCATTTTTAGCAAACCAAAACACTTCTCTTATTAAAGCCAAGTTATCACATTAAAACCAATGATAAAACCTTTATTTTGTTTTCATAAAGTCGTTATAACTAACTTCCCGTAAAACATTATAACACTTTATGTTTTAAACCAATTTAAGACATAACAATGCCTTTCTTTTTCCTAAAGTTCGGTTTGCCTAATTCCAATTACTCGAGTCTCTTTTTAGAAAAGTTTCATAGTTCGATGTCTTAATCTCTTTTAAAACAATTGAATAACATATGCCGTATGTGTGAGTAGTTTATTTTATAACCATCTTTATTAAGCGACCATGATCTAGGAAATGTAATATCATTTTGTCTCGTCTTAGCTTCATGCGGATGGAGGTTTCTCTTGGTTTTAATAATACCGTTATTCATTACATTTTCCTTTATTAGCAGCTGCGATGGTTTGTCGATACTCGTTCGATTTTACGAAATCGGTAAAACATTATTCACTTTTAAAAACCAAGTACTCATTACTTTCATGAATGAGGTTTCACAAAACTCATATTAATTCATTTTAAGTTAAGTCTCTTATCTTATAAGATCAAGTCTCTTAACTTCTAACAATCGATAAACCATTCTCTTTATCTCTCTTAAGGCGTTATACCTAACTTCCCGTAAAGCTAGTATAACTCTTATGTTTTCAAACCAAGCATTACTCTTCTTTCAAAAGGTTTCTTAATTACATTTGAAATACTTCAAGATTCTTTATTATTGGAGCTTAAGTCAAAAGACATTGCCATAATACTACATTCGGTTAACAGTATGTCTGTACTATCATATGTTCATTTAAAATATTTCAAGGTTCTTATTATTAGGGCTTAAGTCAAAAGACATTCTAGTACAATTATATTCGATTAGTTAACGTGCGTCTGCCGTACTACATATATATATTATTCGGGCTTAAGTCAAAAGACATTGCCAGCGTCGTCTACCGCTATATATATATATATACTTTTAAAATACTTCGTGCTCAAGAGTATAAGAAGAATCACATACCTCGCGACGATTATCGACTATAAGCAAAAGCGCTCATGGCTATAACGGCTAGCCTAGTCCACTTCTAAGTAGCCCATACTACTTGCGGAACATTCAACGAATAAAGGTTATCGATCTCTTGTATATACGATCTATGTAAATGCAGTTTAACTTCTTATATTCTTACAGTGATTTGGTTGAAGTCTTTTACGTAATATCCTTTTATTACAGTTCGATTCTCTTCTTATGAATCTTATATTCATTTACATACTACTATAGTATGTAATTTCCAATTACACTAGAAGAATGATAGTATTTACCTCGATAAGCCCCAAAATTATCAGAGTTTAATGTGGCTCATTAGCGGCGTTTAGCTCACTACTCAAAGTGCTCGATCTGCTCCAAACAACCCTTAGAAGTTCTCAACTTCCACTTAACCTAAACCAACAATGAAGATTTACTTAGGGTTTAGTTTAGTGGCTAAAGGAAAGTATAATAGTATTTTAGGGCTTTCGTATAAAAGGGTACTTTGGAAAGTACTACAAGGTATTTGGCTAAAGTATTTTGGGAATTATAACAATACTTGTAGAATACATTTCTACCAGGGGTAGTATTTCGACTAGCACAACTAGGCTAGGGGGTTACTCTCGGCCACAAAGGCCTTCGAGGGGAGGGGAAGGTAGGGCGAGGCTACACAAAGGAGAGGGAAGGTTTTCAAGACTTAGAAAATATTTGGATGAAGAAGTTCATCAAGTTAGAGGGTATTTATAGGTCAAGAAATGGCCAACGATGGCCAAGATTCATCAGTGTTAGGCAAGTGTAGGGCTAGGATTAAGCCATGTGCACCTTATCCATCTACCACGCTGAGCACAAATATCCTACTACTCAGCTAAGCCAAATCGTCCAAGCGAGGCCATGGTTGCCGTCAATGAGGGTGACAAGTGTCACCCTCCGTTGTCCAAAATATTTCATCTCTCGGAAAAATCCAAAAATATAAATGACATAGCGGAATTTTCCTACGGCATATGGAAGCGTTTGCGTCGAAAAGCGACTCCTACCATTAGTTGTGTACAATTTCAAACCTTGCCTAACTTTTAAGGCTCAAATTTCTCGTCGTCTCCGCGTCATACCACAAATACGGGTATATGAAATGTAATATCATTTTGTCTCATCTTGCCACATGCGGATGGAAGTTTACTTGGTTTAATAATACTTGATTAGTCAATACATTTCCACTTTATTGTATTCTGGCGTGGTTTGTTCGATACTTATTCTCATTTCAATCGGTAAAACATTATTCTTTAAAATCAAATACTCGTTACTCGCGAATGAGGTTTTACAACATTTTAACAAAATGTTACGTTAAGTCAAATAGGTTAAGTCTCTTATCTTTCAAGATCAAGTCTCTTAACCTACGATAAATAAACGGATTACGTTACCTACGTAGAGTCGTTATAACTAACTTCCATAAAGCTATTATAACACATGTTTTGAACCAACAAACTCGTTTGCACGTATGCGTCTCTGGTACTACATAGTTTACAAAACATCATGCTAGAAAGGATAGGAAGGGTTCGCGTACCTCGCGGCGATTATCGACGATAAGCGTCGCTCCGATCTTGTACTTACGCTAGCCTTTTCCAATCTTCAAGTAGAATCGCTACTCGTGAATCTTCCACTTATATAGGCCTGGCGTGCGATGCGAGTTGGTCCCGTATTCTGAAAATTGGCCTCCTCCATGCAGCGTGAATCTCCTCACTCTGCAAGTGGCTACGAAGCCAACCGGGGGTTTATCGTCTAACCGGGCGTATACAATTCTACAACTGATAATACCACACAAGTCTCTTGTATGTCTGATACTATGTAATTCTGATTCGATTCTCTTCTTTATTGGGCTTAAGTACAAAGACATGCATGAAGCTATGTTGAGATCTATATATAGTATACTTCAACCATATAATCCTACAACATGTAATTCCAATTACAACAAGGGGACAGAATATTTACCTCGATAAGCCCAAAATTATCAAGTTATAATGTCGATCTGAGCAAGGTTTAGCTCTGCTCAGTGCGCTCGACAGCTCAACAACCCTTAGAAGTTACACAACTTCTTCTTAATACTCGACCAACTATGGAGATTTTCCTTAGGGTTTCGGTTTGAGACAAAAAGGACATAAGGTAGTATTTAGGGCTCTACGTATAGAATATCTTTGGAATAATACAAGGTATCGACTAAGGTAATTTTGGGTATAAGTGATACTTGAGTATTTCTACCAAGAGGGTGTATTCTACGAGAACAACAAGGCAAGGGGTACCGGCTTAACCCTAAGGAAGGGGGTGGGTCTCGCCACGCCCACGAGAGGCGGGGGTGCTACTCGGCGAGGGGCCTCGAGAAAGGGAGGGCTTTGAGACTTGAGGGAGTGAGGTGGATGAAGAAAACTGCGTCAAGCAGAGGGTATTTATAGAAACCAAGGGCGAAGATCTAGCCAAGTGGGGGGCAAGTGGAGGGCGAGATATGCCCAAGTGCCCTAGTCCTACTCCTTAAAACCTAAAATATCTACGCAAAATATCTGCCAACTTGCCTCCAAAATCGTCCAAAAGCGCGCCCGCCATGACGAGGTGACAAGTGTCGCCCTCGTTGATCAAAACATTCGTCTCTCGGAAAAATCCGCAAAAATACTAAATGACATAGCGAATTTTCCGCCCGCAAAGTTTGTAAAGCGTTTCGTCAGCAGCTCTGTCGGTGTTGCGCAAACATATTTCGGCGGGTGCCACGTGGGGTGACCGTGTCGCCACGATCGTCAAAATATTTCGTCTTCAGAAAATATTCAAAATCTGAAATCTCAAAAACAAAGCGGGCTCCACGGCAGTAAATTTCTCATGGGCCCAGCGTGACCATTCAGAAAATAAAATCCCAAAATTCTAATATAATCTATGAAGTCAAATACGAAATCTGGGAATCAATTCCCGTTAACGAACCTTTTTCTTCACAAAAGCGGAAACTTTTAGTCGAAAACTCGCGTCTTTCTTTCTTTTCAAAATTTTTGTATTCTCTGTGCGTGCGTCCTCACTTACATACCTGCAACTACGGGTATAACATTATGAGCCTTGTATGGGAGGAAGTGCGGATCGCCGATAGGTTGGTTTGATGTAAGCGAGTGCGATTAGTGGGACGGTTTGGTCGTGAGCGATGGATAAGGTGAAACTTATCCGAGAGGTTCTTGGACTCAGTCGAAGCGAAGTCATATGCGGATCATCGTCGTCGGCATCGGAGTTGAGTTGATGATTGGGTTTTCTAAAGGTGTCGCCCATGAAGGGTGTGATGAGATTTGGGAAGAAAGGCTTCGGCCAGTACGTTGGCGTATCAGTTGTCGCGAGGTAGGCAAGGTTGCTATGAGTTGGATCTGTCATCCGATCTGGAAGCGGTGCATCCGGTGTTTCATGTTTCTATCTTTGAGAGATGTATCGGGGATCCATCTAGGGTGCATCCGATTGGCGATGTCGGTGGCCAGGGGTTATCGTATGAGGAGATTCCATAGCGATAGTCGATCGTCGGGTTAGGCGTCTGCGGACGGGGCGTGGCTTAGTCAAAGTTACGTGGCGGAGCGAGCTCGGGGAGGAGATGGCGTGGGAAGGCGAGGAGGACATGAGGCGAGTATCCTCACCTATTCCCACGCCTCCGGGTAATTCACTTTCCTACTTGTAAATTTTCATTGTCATATTTGCCTAAGTGTTGTTTTGTGGCCGTATGTGGCATTTGCAATTGTTTAAGTTATGAGGAACCTTATTGTTATCTGTCTTGGGAAGGAACATTCGGACGAATGTTTCTAAGGAGGAGAATGTTATACAAGTATTTCAGTATGTCACGAGAGGGCGTGCGTGCAAAGTTTAGTCTTAAAGATAGGCTATGAATGAAAAGTTTGTGCCTGACTCACTAAAAGAATCGTTTTCGGCGAAACATTTTACTAAACTCGCGTAGGGTAAATTAGGCTATGTCATTTATAATTTTGCGGATTTTCAGAGGCGAAACATTTTGGACCAGCGGGAGGGTGACCTTGTCACCGCCGTTTGGGCAAAGTGGGCAGGTTTGGCACGTTTTTGTGCCTTGCACAAAGTCGAGAGTTGGTAGGATATTTTTGTGTAGTAGATGGATAAGGACACTTGCCTAAATCCTCACCTACACTTGCATAGCTTGGCTTCATCTTGGCCATTGGTTGGCCAACTTGACTTATAAATACCCCCAAGATGAAGAGTTCTTCATCCACAAATCAATTTCAAGTCTTGAAAATCCCTCCACTCTCTCAAGCTTTTAGTCAACCTCCTCTCCCACTTGTGAAGGCCTTGGCGAATACCCCACTAGGAAGCCCTAGCGAAACACTACCCCACATGGTAGATAGATGTCTTCCAAATACCACAGATTCCCTTATAGTATCTTAGTAGAAGTTGTTGAGAACTTCTAAGGGTTCTGGAGCTATCGGGCGTGCAAATTAGGAGCTAAACTTTGCTCGGGGCGACTTTTAACTTGGATAATTTTGGGCTTACCGAGGTAAATACTCTTGTCCTTCTATTGTAATTGGGTATTACATATAAGAATAGTTAAGACTTGAGTATAAGATATGAAAGAATATTAATGAATAGAATTGGTATTATCACGGTAGAAGGGTTTAAAAGAAGAATAATTGAACTATACTTACTTAGAATTTGTTTTCTGATGACTTGAGTAGCTCAGGGTAGGAAGTCTGCCCGATTTTCCGTAGAATAGAGGACCCTGCTTAGGCCCATTTCTGAGTAGTCTAGGCGTTGATAGGCGTGTCGACTATTATAGGTTGATTCTCTGCGCGCGACATATTGACTTGGCGGTGGTTTCGAGAAGGTATGTGATTCTTCTAAGCATGATATTTTAAAATATATATATAAATGCGGTAGGCGTACATGTGTTAAGCGAATAATAATTACGGCAATGTCTTTTGACTTAAGCTGAATAATACTTACGGCAATGTCTTTTGACTTAAGCTTTGAATAATAAGAATCTTGATGCATTTCAAAAGAATCTTGAATCATTTTTAAGAGAACTAATTGGTTTTAAGCGAGAAAGCTTAAAGTTATACTAGCTTTATGGGAAGTTAGGTATAACAACTTAAGAAAGATAAAAGGGGATTTACTTATGTGTTTATAACGAGACTTATATTGAGTTATGGAAAGAATAATAAGATGGTTTGATAAGTAGACATGATATGATGCTATGTGTGTTAGTGTCTTATAACGTTTGTATAAGAGGTATTCTTGTTGTGCTTATGTTGTTTAACGATAATTGTTATGTTAGTATTATATCACTCTTTCTTGACATAATACAGGGGTTAAAGCGCCTCCGATCGGGGTATACCTCGAGCGATCTGTGTGACTATGATGCGAGGATACCTCATGCGGGTCGGGGACCTATGCGGAGCTCTGAGTTCGAGGTTAGTGTGCGGGGTTATACCTCATGCGGTCTATGTGGCCATGCGGACTACGAGTCGGGGCGATCAGGAGTAGCTACCCTCGATGCGGGGTTATACCATGCGGGCTATGTGAGTGGCCTATGCGGACTCTGAGTCGAGTTAGGCTTGCGTAGTGATATTATGGGCAATTTGTCAAGGCCAGAACCGGGCGTGTGGTGCCTTACCGCACCCAGTGATACAACATCGGAGAAAACCGGCGGAAATAAAAACTTAAACATGCAAATAGACATGGATCAGAGGTATGATAAATCGCGAGTCAGCAAGCAGTTGCCTTGGTATATCATAAAGCCGAGCAGTTTAATCCTTTTACAGCCACTTGTGATTACTCTGAACCTAAGATTTTTACAACAACTATGGGACGGGGCCCGCCATACCTGAATGTGCAAGAACCTTCTGACTCGGGTAATATACCAAAAGATAAGCCTCGAAGGCAGACTTCAACCTGTTGAAATGTGATCTAGCGAGGATCGGCGGTGATGTACCTCACTGCGGCGTGAGCGCGGCCCCGAAGAGTCGATCAGTACCAAGTATGAAAGCGTAAATCGTAAATGAAATCATAACGGTCTATATAAAGCGGAGACATGCATGATAGCAAACTACGGTACACGTCATATAGCGATTATATCGAGGGGACTCGCCTCGATTCACCGCTCGTCAGTGGAATTCCTTCGCCTCTGCCGGCGATCATGATATAACAACACCAAGGGTATACATGAACACGAGTCCCACGTGCCATAAAAAACGCCGCGGGCAAGTATAACTACGGATTCGGCCGTACGATAATATTGTACAACCCGTATCATGAAGGTGACCGTGGCGGTCGCGATAGCCTCGACTCACTGCGCCGCGTGGTGGCGGGGGCAAGTGAATCGACTACGCGCGATCACATCCGTAAGTCAACTGTAAAACTTCGAGAAAAAGCGGTAGTACCTTGGGCCCATTTGTTATACCGTATTTCAGTATATGCGAAAGGGCGTGCGTAGAAAAGTTTGGGCTTTAAAGTTAGGCATAGGTTGATTTTTGTACAACACGGTTAAGTCGTTTTTCGATGACGTTTTACAACTTGCGAAGAAAATTTCGGCTATGTCATTTAGTATTTTTGCGGATTTTTAGAGGCGAAATATTTTGGACCAACAAGAGGCGACACTTGGCACCTCTAATTGGTGGACTATGGGGCGGCATTTGGGCGAAATGGTGAGTGGGAGTAGGTAGGATATTTTGTGATATTTGTGTGGTAGATGGATAAGGTGTACTTGGGTGAATCTTGACCCTACACTTGCCTTGCACTTGGCATGATCTTGGCCATTGGTTGGCCATGGCTTGACTATAAATACCCTAAAGCTGAAAACTTCTTCGTCCTAAAATCTCTAAGTCTTGAAAATCCCTCCCTCTCTGTAGTGTTTCATCTGTTATACCGTATTTCCAGTATATGCGTGGGAATACGTACAAAGTTAGCCTTAAAAGTTAGGCGCCGAAAATAATTGGGCCTGACTCACTTAAAGAATCGTTTCGACAAAGCGTTTTACCTGACTCGCGTAGGATAAATTAGGCTATGTCATTTCTAATTTTTGCGGATTTTTCAGAGAAACACTTTGGACCAGCGAGGAGGCGACCTTGTCACCCTCTCATTGGTGGACTTGTGGCGGAAATGGACCGAATTGGATAGCCAATTTTGTCAAGTAGTTGGTAGGATATTTTGTGTGCAAGTTGGCTAGGTACACTTGCCCAAATCTTGACCTTACACTTGCCTAGCACTTGGCTAAATCTTGGCCATTGGTTGGCGTATGTCTTGACCTATAAATACCACTTAAGATGAAGAGTTCTTCGTCCACAAATTCCTTTCAAGTCTTGAAAATCCTTCCTCTCCTTATAGCCTTTCCGTCCAACACTTTGAGTGAGCTTGGTAGGCTACCCCCCTAGCTGGCGAAATCTACCCCACCTTGGTAGAAAAGTTGCCTTCTAGTATTGTTATAATGCCCAAAATACCCTAGCCCAAATCCACTTAGTCCTTAGTAGAAGTTGTGAAGAACTTCAAGGTTTTCTTAGACTCTGTCTGACTTAGGAGCTAAACCTTGCTCAGTGACTTTTATCTAGGATATTATTGGGCTTGAGGTAAATAAACTTGTCCTTCTTTTGTAATTAGAGAATACATCTTTGTAAGTATAGAAATAAGTATAAATACTTAGAAGGATATTAAAGAATAGAATTGGTATTATCACGATGAAGGGTTTAAAGAAGAATAATCAAACTATCTTTAGGACTATTTTCACAGTGACTTATGGCTCGCGGGTAGGAAGTCTTTGCCCAGCTTTCCATAAATTGTGAACCCTCTGTTTGGAATGACCTTGAGTAGTCTAGACTTTGATAGATATGCGTGACTATTATAAGTGATTCTCTGTGACATATTGACTTGGCGGAGGTTTTGTAGAGAAGGTATGTGATTCTTCCAAGCATGATATTTTAAAATATATATGCGATGAGCGTACATGTGCTAAGCTGAATAATACTTACGGCATCTTTTGACTTAAGCACGAATAATACTTTGATGTCTACGACTTAGCTGAATAATAAGGATCTTAAAACATTTCAAAAAGAATACTGAATCATTTTTTTAACAGAAGAGAACTAATTGGTTTTAAAAACAGAAGCTTAAGAGTTATACTAGCTTTATGGAAAGTTAGGTATAACCACTTAAGACTGATAAAAGAAACAGTTTACCTATGTGTTTATAACAGACTTATATTGATTTGTGAAAAGAATAAATAAGATGGTTTGATAAGTAGATATGATATGATGCTATGTGTGTTAGTGTCTTGTAACGTTTGTGTAAGAGAGTATTCTTGTTGTGCTTATGTTGTTTAACGATAAGCTGTTAGGTTAGTGTAATATCACTCACCTCTTGACATGTTGGGGTTAGGCGCCTCCGATGCGGGGTAGACTTCGGTGATGCAGGACCGTGATTCGAGAATACCTCGTGCGGGTCGAGGGACCTATGCGAACTACGGGAGTTCGAGTTAGTGTGCGGGGTTATACCTCATGCGATTACATGTGGCCATGCGGACTACGAGTCGGGGCGATGCAGGAGTAGCTACCCTCGATGCGGGGTTATGTACTATGCGGAGCTATGTGAGTGGCCTATGCGGACTCACGAGTCGAGATTAAGCTTGCATGGTGATCTACGGGCAATTGGCCTTGCTTGATCATTCGGCCTAGAAAAGACGTTATAGTTTACCTATTGTTGCTCTTGTTTATGATGTGGCTTATGTGCGATTACCTTGGTTGTTTCATACATATATGGTGATTTTAAAATGATATGTTTTCATTTAAGTACTTTCTGATTTCGCATACTTAGTACTGTTATCTTGACCTCCTTGGGGCTGCGTTCATACGCGGTAAGAGGCAGCAGTGCTAGATCCACGTCCTTAGGATCTCTTTGCATTGGTGTCGGGAGCTCCGTGTATAGGAGGCTCTACTTTTTGGTATGATCTCCTGTATTGTAGATAGTTTGTACATTCGGGGTATGGCGGGAACCACTTTCGCCATAGTTGTTTACTTCCCAGAAGTGCGTAGTCTGTTATGCAGGTTGGGATCTGTTGCAAAACTATGTTGTATATATATATGCGAAAGGCAGCTTTTCATCGGATAAAGCGTGTCTCATTTACAAGCTGTTTCATGTCTTGTTTTATATTTAGCTGATTTTCTACGATGTAAGGGCAGGTGCCGGGTAAGGCACGATCCACGGGCTCGGGCAGATGCGTGACAAAAGTAGTATCGAGCTTGATTAATCCTCGGAAAGTGTCTGAACCAGAGTATCTAGTAAGTCTTGATTATCGGTGTGTTGTGCACCACATGATAATCGGAGGCTATAGGATATTTAGGATTGGTTTCCATTCTTCTTACGAGATGCGTGCCTTAGAGGCTGTGCGATAAGTCGGACCCTTCTAACGTATCCCTTTTTTTGCGATTATGCCTCGCGTAAGGCAACCGGGCCCCGAGGGCAAGGCGTGAGGAGGCTGCTAGTGGGACACCTAGAGTCACGAGGGCTGCCGGTCTATCTAGAGGCAGCGAGTTCTGCGACGCCCGCCGACGAGAGGTTTAGGGCGCGGCGTGTGATGAGACCACGATCTTATCACGACGTTCGGGGCGTGGTAGTGCCTTACGGGCACCCAGTAGTCATACATCGAGAAAATCAGCGGAATATAAAACAAGACATGAAATAATTGTAAATGATACAGTTTACGAGAAAAGGGTTGCGCTTTGGCATATATATAAATAACCCAAGTTTTGCGATTACATCCCAAATGTACAATAGAATTCTGACATCTAAGGAAGTAAACAACTATGGCGGGACGGGGCCGCCATACCTGAATGTACAAACTATCTACAATACGGGAGATCATACCAAAGTAGAGCCTCGGAAAAGATGGAGCTCGACACCGCAAAGAGATCTGGATGTGGATCTAGCACTGTTTGCCACTTACTGGCGTGAGCGCCCGAAGGAGGTCGATACAACGGTACTAAGTATGCGGCTGTAAGTACTTAAATGAAAACATATCATTTTAAAATCGGTTTACATATATGTATGAAACAACCAAGGTAACATGCATAGTGCCACATCATAAGCAAGGCAACGATCGTAAGCTATGAGTCTTTTCTGAAATGCGAATGATCGGCGCCGATTGCGTAGTATCCGTGCAAGCCTAATCTGGACTCCGTAGTCGCATGACCACACGTAGGCGCATAGGGTATATAACCGCGTCGGTAGCTACTCCTCGGCGTCACGACTCGTAGTCCGCGTGTATGGACGCGTGGTATAACCGCGTCGCTAACACGGAACTCCGTAGCTCGCGTAGGTCCTGGACCCGCGTGAGGTATTCTCGAATCATGGTCGGACGCGCAGTCTACCGCGTCGGAGAAGCGACTTAACCCCGTAATATGTCAAGAGGTGAGTGATATTATACTAGCATATGACTTATCGTTAAACAACATAAGCCAAGAATACTATAACATACAAGCGTTAGAAGCTAACACACGTAGCATCATATGTCTGCTTATCAAACCATCTTATTATTCTTTTCACAAATCAATATAAATGCATTATAAACACGTAGGCAAGCTGTTTCTTTTATCAAGCTTAAGTGGTTATATCTAACTTCCGTAAAGCTAGTATAACTCTTAAGCTACGTTTAAAAACGAATTAGTTCTCTTACGTTTAAAATGATTGGTAATCTTTTGAAATTCTTTGGATCCTTATTATTGGGCTTAAATCGCAAGACATTGCGTAAGTATTATTCGGGCTTAAGTCAAAGACATTGCCGTAAGTATTATTCGATTAACGCGTCTGCGTCTAAATCTTATATATATTTTAAAATATCATGCTTTAGGAAGAATCACGTACATACCGTGAAAACCACTGCTAAGTTGAATATGTCGCATCGGAAGAATCAACCTATAATAATCGGACACGTCATCAGCGTCTGAACTACTCATGCGATTCTGCGAGAGGGCTCTATATCTACGGAAAATTGGACTTCACTGCGTGAGCTCAAGTCTCTTGAAGCAGTTGATTACGATACGTAATATTCTTAAGTATTTAATACTTATTCTTATACTACAATGGTAAGTATTCTCTAATTCAAAAGAGGGTTAGGATTATTTACCTCGGTAAGCCCGATAATATCCTAGATAAAAGTCGATCGAGCAGGCTTAGCTCATGTTATGCGCTTCGATAGCTCGAGAGCCTTAGAAGTTCTTTACAACCTACAAGTACTAAAGGATTTGGGCTAGGGTATTTTGGGCATTATAACAATACTGAAGGCAACTTTTCTACCAAGGAGGGGGTAGTGTTTGGTAGGCTTCTTTTAGAGAGGGGGTATTCGGCGAGACTTCACAAGGGGAGAAGTGAGGCTTAGGGCGATGGCTCGCGAGGGGAGAATGATTTAGGCTTGGAAATTTGTGATGAATAAGTCTTCAAAGAGAGGGTATTTATAGGAAACGAGGGCGAATTAAGCGAAGTGGGGGCAAGTGGAGGGCGAAGATTTGCCCAAGTGCCCTAACCTACTCCTCGAATCACTCAGACAAGGTCCGTGTTACATGCCCCAAAAGCCTCCCGATCGTCGAGGCAAAAGGCCAGGCGTCGGCGAGGTGACAAGTGTCACCTGCCGTTAATCCAAAAAGGTTAAATCGCTCGGAAAAATCCATAAAAATTAGAAATGGCATGGCGGAATTTATCCTACGCGAGTTGTGTAAAGCGTTTAGTCGGAAGCGATTCTTTGTGAGGTTGTGCCCAAAAAAGCGTGCCATGCCTAAACTTTAAGGCCAAACTTTTATGCGTACTCCCATCGACCCGATTAAGACGTGGTAGTGCCTTACCGGGCACCTAGTGATACAACGTTAGAGTAATCAGTGAACATAAAACAATACAAGACATATTATGAAATATGAAACAATAATCTGAGAAAAACTTGCCTTCGGCGTATATATAAATAACAACTTTTTCCAACGTGAGCAGTTTTAATCCTTTTTACAAACCACACAAGCGGTACTCTGAGACCTCTGAAATGATCGACAACAATGGCGGGACGGGGCCCGCCATACCACAGATATAAGCACCTACAACGAGGGGACTATACGGCTGATAAGCCTCGGAGAAAGCGGAGCTTTCCATGTGATTGTGACCGTGACCCTAGGCGAGGATCGATGGCGGTGTACCTTTGCGGCATGAGCGCGGCCCGAAGAGTCGATCTACAGTGCAAGTATGTGAAACTAAAAATGCGTAAATGAAATCATAATAGTCTATAAAGCGGGAGACATGTATGATAGCGAGCTACGATTCGCGATAATAGCGATCGTGTCAAGTGCGGGACTCGCGCCTCCAGTCGTCACTCGAATATAACAATGGGTCTCACGCCCAGCATCGATCATGCGTGGAATACCTTCCTCAGCTGGCGGTTTATGATATAACGACACGAGAACACCTGCGAACACGAGTCCCACGTGCCATAATGCTGCGTCTGGGGTAAATGCGAAGGCATGGCCAGGCTACTACGCCAGCGGTACCAACAAGGTCATGAAGCGTATCATAAGATCTGTCTAGGCCGCCACGTGATCAAAGGCGACCACGCGCGATATCTAATGTGCGCGTCTAGCCACTGGAACTTCCGCGACTCGCGTAGGCGATCAGATCGGCCGCGTGAGGTATAACCCGCGTCGGGTGGCTACTCCGCGGCATCTGGACTCGCCGTCGCGTAGCCTGAGGACGCGTGACCCGCGAGGGCGCGTCTAACACGGAACTTCCGCGATTCGCATAGGCCCCCTGGACCGCGTAGGGTAGTCTCGAATCATAGGTCCGTCGACCGCTGAGTCTACCCGCGTCGGAGGCGACAACCCGGAATCGTCTCGAGATGAGTGATGTATAATACTATCATAACGACTTATCGTTAAACAACGTAAGCGCAACAAAGGAAAAACCCTTTACACAAACATCACGAGATGCTAACACGTAGCATCCTAGCATGTTTACTTATCAAATCAACAAGAAGGTATTACAAGGCTATCACAAACCAACGCGATCAAGTTATACACACGGTACATACACTATATGCTAACAAGTTGGGTTTTATCCCCAAAGTACTTCATACATTAACTCTTTAAAAGATCGTTACTTTCACAAAAGTCACCTGATACGGAGTATATGAAAATATAGTGATTATCTTTTGAAGTAAATCAAAACACTTCTCTTTGTAAAACTCAGTACAACGTTATTTTCCAAGCGTCGAGTTTGCCTAATTTCAAATGTTCATGTTTCTTATTTAGAAAGGTTTAAGTAGTTCATAGTCTTATTCGTTTAAGAATATAATTCTCTTTTAAACTATCGAGAAACATAAGTCTTATATGTGAGTAGGATATTCTTGTTTACAACAATCTTATTACAATGACCGTGATGCAGGAAATATCATTTTGTCTCGTCTTAGCTTATGCGGATGGAAGTTTCTCTTGGTTTTAATAATACTTAATCTGTCAAAACATTTCCTTTTAATGCTTGACTGCGATGGTTTGTCGATACATTACGATTTCCAAAATCGGTAAAACATTCTTAAGGCGTTATACCTAACTTTCCGTAAAGCTAGTATAACTCTTAAGTTTTCAAAACAAATCAGTATTACTTAACTACTCTCAAAATGATTCAAAACTCTTTTGAAATACTTGAAGTTCTTTATTAACACATAACAAGCGATTTATAGTTCAAATCGATTTACCTTTTAAAAACCACATGTATTTTCTTACCAACGTAAAGCGTTATAACCAACTTCCCGTAAAGCGTTATAACACTTTATGTTTACATAATCAAATACATTTAGTACGTATGCGTCTGCGTCTACATAGTTCCACGTATCATGCTAGAAGAGATAGGAAGAGGTTCGCGTACCTCGCGGCAGTATCGACTAATAGCAAAGCGCTCAAGTACTCCCAGTCGGCTACTCCTAAAGCCCAGTAGAGCGCGCCACCGTAGTACTTGACCTATAAGGCCACAAGGCGACATTAACATTAAGATCTTATCGTAGAACATTACGAGAAAATTGGCGACCTCCCATGGCGGCGTAAATCTCCTCTCTCGCGGTAGGCTACGAAGCCAACCGGGGGTTATACATCTTACGACGGGTACAATTCTACTCGCGATCTACTACCAAGTCTCATGTCTGATTCGATTGATTCTTGAGCTTAAGTCAAAAGACATTGCCAACTAACCACGTTGATTCTATATATAGTATACTTTAACTATATATTCTAACAGCGTATAATTTCCAATTACAATAGACAAGATATTTACCTCGATAAGCCCGTAATTATCAGTATAAAGTCGATCTGGGCAATCGTTTAGCTCGACTCAGGCGCTCGACCAGCTCTAAACCACCGCCAGAAGTTCTAACCAGCCACACGATACTCCGACGGTATGGAAATTTTCCTAGGGTTTCGGTTTGTATTTGTGGGAAGTATAATAGTATTTAGGGCTTTTAGTATAGGTATAACCTTAGAATACTACAAGGTATCTGGCTAAGGTAATTTGGGCATTATAACAATACTTTGAGTATTTCTACACCCTGAGGGGGTATTATCTGAAAGCAACTTGGCTAGGGGGTACCCGGCATCTTAGGAGGGGTGTACCCCTCGGCCAAAACCTCTAGGAGGGAGGCCTCTTGGCGAACTCGACACTAAGGGAGGAGAAGATTTAACACTTAGAAACATTTAGGAAAGGATGAAGAATTCGTCAAAGGGAGAGGGTATTTATAGCCTGACGAGGCCAAGCAATGGCCAAGATTGAGCCAAGTGCTACACAAGTGTAGGGCGAGATATGCCCAGTGCCCACCAGTCTACTCCTTAAAACCCTGCAAATATCTGCAAAATATCTACCACTTGACCTCACGATTAGTCCCGTATGCGCGCGCCCGCTGATGAGGGTGCCAGAGTCGCCCTACCGTTGGTCCAAAATGTTCAGTCTCTCGGAAAAATCCATAAAAATAAGAAAAGACATAGCGGAATTTTCCGCCCGCGAGTTATGTAAAGCGTTTAGTCGAAAAGCGACTCTAGCAAGGTGTTGTGCACAAATGCCATTCGGCGAGCCACTGGCGGGGTGACCGTGTCACCCTCTATTAAAATAAAACATCTTAGAAAATATCCTGATGGCCAAAATCTAGAAAACAAAGTGGGCCCACAAAAGCGTAAATTTCTCCGTGGGCCCAGCGTGACCATTCAGAAAATAAAATTCCATAATTCTCTAATATTCGGGAAGTCAGAATACCGTCTGGGAATCGATTCCCGTTCGCGAACCTTTTCCTTCCAAGGCGGAAAGCTTTTAGTGGAAAAATCGCCTCTTTCTTCGCTCGATCTTTACATGCGTATTCAAATGCGTGCGTCCTCGCATACATACCACGGAACTACGGGGTATAACATTCTTCCCCCAGAAACGTGCGTCGAATGTTCCTTACAAATCTCAAAGCGAGCAGCGTGCGATGTAGTCTTCGCTCTTATGCTTACGAAACAATCTGCGCGGTGGCCAAAAATACCCGCAAAATACCTACGTCGAGTCCACGAGAAACACCTCTAACATCACCACAAATAATACTACTTTTGTCACTTTGTCGCGAGCACTTGCTCCAGCGACCCGACAAATGGTGCCGAGTGCGTGCGATCGCGAAGGTATCGTGCGCTCGAATTCTTACCATATTTACGATCTTGCTTTAGTATCGAAACTCGGGGTTACTATCTCTTGAGGTCGTCATTAAGCGGGAACGTGCGGATGGATCTTGATACTTTCCGAACATAACAATCTGAAAGGCGGACGTCCTTCCTCAAGTCGGACGGCAAATGCTAACATATAAGCGACTGGCCTATTCTTCACATGAACTCATAAAGGCCCAAGTAACTTTCGGGCTAAGTTCATACATTTCCAAAACTCGTCACACCTGTCGGGTGGTACTTTGAAGACCGGCCGTCGACACGAACTCTGGCGTCGTCGCCGATTATCGCCGCGATTCCTGCAGTGCGAACTTCTTCAGACAAAACACCATCCGATCTGTGGAACAAAGTGAACCAACTATCGAACCACGCGACGTCGAACCAATCGGCCGGCAACTTACACTTCGCCTGCGAAGTCTCCGTAGGCGACATCAGAACGAAATGGTAGCTCAAGCGCTCCTCCGCGGAGACAACAATCCTCGCAACTACCGCGAAATCAGCGCCTTTGGCGGCGAATGCGGTCTGAGACTCGCTGAGTTCTTAACACGTCTTGGTAAAACTTCCGAGAAACAAAAACAGCGTAACACAGGCTCGCATGCGTCGTAAGGTGAAGGTAGGCACCCGTGCAGCCTTACAACCTTTACGATAAATCAGCAACGCGAGTGAGCGGTCCGGCAGAAGAACACGATGGGCTGCCCGTCGGCGACCAGCCGGTCGAGCGCGTCCAGCGAACTTCGTGCGTTGGTTAACTAAACTTGGGCCTAGCACCTGCGTGACCCTACCACGGCGGGACCACCGCGAGACCCGCGCCGTACATGCGGCGGGTTGACGCGGCGTGGCCTCGGCACCGGCGGCAGCGCGATACTAGCTCCGATCGGAACAATCTCGCTAATCGCGTTCACGAAAACCTGGCGGTCTTCTTAGCTCGACCACCCTCTTGCGTTTCACACTGCCAGGGACATCCCAAACCACGGCTTCGCGTGCTTATGCGCGGCTCTATAAAGTCAAACATAAACATCGTCTCTGCGAGATGGCGCCACCTCTAAGGTCTTTGCGTATAAAGCTCTAAGGCTCATGCTTTCTCTATCCTCCAAATCTTACTCGGTTAACCGCGTGATTTCTAATCACAACTAACATTAACTATCGAACATAGCGCTTAAGGTATCTCGTGAAAGTTCTGAAGGACGCTGCTCGGCCTCTTACCTGCATCGCGGTTAACCGTCGATCTCTACGTTTCTCGGCTGCTGCGCATAAGCCCGCGCGAGCCATGCTCGAGCCATTGAAGAATTACTCTTTGCATGACCGCTTTCTTAGGTAGTCGTCAAGACTCGTGGTACATCGGTATAATCTCTGGTAGCCAAATCCATGGCTAATGCGGTCGCCTCTTTGCGATCTACATTCTCTGTTCGATGCATTGGGCGAAGGTTCAAATATCATGACGCGGTAAGGCTGATGTCGCGTGCTAAACTCATTTGGGGCTAGTAACGTCGCGAAATCCCGAATGAAGCACTACCAGGTAATGATTGGGCTGTGCCCTCATGACCCTGTATTCTACTCGCGGCTCCGCATTGCGCCTTGCCTCTGGGCGGGTTGCCTGCAGCGGAGGCATAGCGGTAAGGAAAGAAATACGTTTAGAGGTCGACTTAAGCTCTGACTCTAAGGCACGACCTCGAGTGAGAAGAATAGAAACCAATCCTAAATATCCTATAGCCTCACGATTATTGGCGTGGTGCGCGACCTGCGATGTCGAGACTCTTGAATCTGATGCGTAGACACTTTTCAGGATTAAGCGCTCGATACCACTTTTGTCCGCGACCCGATTAAGACGTGGTGTGCCTACCGGGCACCTGGTGATACAACAGTGTCGGTAATGAACATAAAACAATACAACATATTATGAAATATGAAACAATAATGCGAGAAAAACTTGCCTTCGGCATATATATAAATAACAACTTTTCCAACGTGAGCAGTTTTAATCCTTTTTACAAACCACACTTACAGCGATTACTACGGACCTACAGAAATGATCGACAACAATGGCGGGACGGGGCCCGCCATACCTGAATGTAAACACTAACAACGAGGACTATACTGATAAGCCTCGGAAAGCGGAGCTTTCCATGTATGACTGTGACCCTAAGGCGAGGATCGATGGCGGTGTACCTTTACTGCGGCATGAGCGCGGCCCCGAAGGAGAGTCGATGCAGTGCAAGTATGTGAAACTAAAAATCGTAAATGAAATCATAATAGTCTATAAAGCGGGAGCGTGTATGATAACGAAACTACGATTCACGATAATAGCGATCGTGTCAAATGCAGGACTCGCGCCTCGAGTCATCACTCGAATATAACAATGGGTCTCACGCCCTTGGCATCGATCATGCGTGGAATACCCGCCGGCTGGCGGTTATGATATAACGGCTCGAACCTGGAACGCGAACACGGTCCACGTGCCATATGCTGCGTCTGAGGGTAAATGCGAAGGCATAGCCGGCTACTACGCGCCAGTACGACAAGGTCGTGAAGCGTATCATAAGATCTGTCTAGGCGCCGCGTGATCAAAGGCCCGACCACACGATGTTATCTAATGTGCGCGTCTAGCCAGGAACTCCTTGACTCGCGTAGGCAATCGGATCGGCCCGCGTGAGGTATAACCCGCATCGGTATTTACTCCCGGACATCACGGACTCGCCGTCGCGTAGCCACGGACGCGTGACCCGCGAGGCGCGTCTAACACGGAACTTCCGCGATTCGCGCCGGCCCTGGACCCGTGAGGTAGTCTCGAATCATAGGTCCGTCGACCGCTGAGTCTACCCGCGTCGGAGGCGACAACCGGAATCATCTCGAGATGAGTGATGTATAATACTATCATAACGACATCGTTAAACAACGCCGCGACAAAGGAAAAACCCGCTTTACCTGAACATCACAAGATACTAACGTAGCATCTAGCATGTTTACTTATCAAATCAACAAGAAGGTATTCTGAGGCTATCCTGAACCAACACGATCAAGTTATACCGCGGGTACATACTATATGCTAACAAGTTGGGTTTTATCCCAAGTACTTCATCATTAACTCTTTAAAAGATCGTTACTTTCTAAAAGTCACCTGATACCGGAGTATATGAAAATATAGTGATTATCTTTTGAAGTAAATCAAAACACTTCTCTTTGTAAAACTCGAGTAACAACATTATTTTCCAAGCGTCGAGTTTGCCTAATTTCAAATGTTCATGTTTCTTATTTAGAAAGGTTTAAGTAGTTCATAGTCTTATTCATTTAAGAATATAATTCTCTTTTAAACTATCAGAAACATAAGTCTTATATGTGAGTAGGATATTCTTGTTTACAACAATCTTATTCTGACCATGATCAGGAAATATCATTTTGTCTAAATCTTAAACACATGCGGATGGAAGTTTCTCTTGGTTTTAATAATACTTAATCTGTCAAAACATTTCCTTTTATTAGCTGCGATGGTTTGTCGATACATTCGATTTCCAAAATCGGTAAAACATTCTTAAGGCGTTATACCTAACTTTCCATAAAGCTAGTATAACTCTTAAGTTTTCAAAACAAATCAGTATTACTTCTTCTCTCAAAATGATTCAAAACTCTTTTGAAATACTTGAAGTTCTTTATTAACACATAACAAGCGATTATAGTTCAAATCGATTACCTTTTAAAAACCACATGTATTTTCTTACCAACGTAAAGCCGTTATAACCAACTTCCCGTAAAGCGTTATAACACATGTTTTACAAATCAAATACATTTGAAATACGTATCGTCTACGTACTACATAGTTCCACGTATCATGCTAGAAGAGATAGGAAGAGGTTCACATACCTGCGCGGTATCGACTAATAGCGCTCAGTACTCCCAGTATCGGCTACTCCTAAAGCCAAGTAGAGCCACCGCGTAGTCTTGACCTATAAGGCCAGTGACATTAACATTAAGATCTTATCGTAGAACATTCTGAAAATTGCGACACACCTCATTGGCAGCGTAAATCTCCTCTGCGGGTGACTACGAAGCCAACGGGGTTATCATCTTACGAGCGGGTACAATTCTACGCGATCTACTACTGAGTCTCATGTCTGATTCGATTCGATTCTTGGGCTTAAGTCAAAAGACATTGCCCACTAACGCGTTCGATTCTATATAGTATACTTTAACTATATATTCTAACAGCATGTAATTTCCAATTACAATAGAGAACGAAGATATTTACCTCGATAAGCCCGTAATTATCAGTATAAAGTCGATCACAGGCAATCGTTTAGCTCGACTCGGCGCTCGACGCTCTAAACCACCGCCAGAAGTTAACCAGCCACACGATACTCAGCGGACTATGGAAATTTTCCTAGGGTTTCGGTTTTGTATTGTGGGAAGTATAATAGTATTTAGGGCTTTTCGTATAGGTATAACCTTAGAATACTACAAGGTATACGGCTAAGGTAATTTGGGCATTATAACGATACTTTGAGAGTATTTCTACGCCTGAGGGGGTATTATCAAAGCTTAACTTGGCTAGGGGTACCATGGCCTGCTACTAGGAGGGGGTGTACCTCGGCCAAGCCTCTAGGGAGGAGGCCTCTTGGCGAACTCGACACTAAGGAGGGAGAAGATTTAACATAGAAACATTTAGGAAAGGATGAAGAATTCATCAAAGGGAGAGGGTATTTATAGCACAAGCCAAGGCCAACCAATGGCGAATTGAGCCAAGTGCTACACAAGTGTAGGGCGAGATATGCCCGAGTGCCCGCAGTCCTACTCGTAAAACCCTGCGAAATATCTACGAAAATATCTACCATGACTCACATGGTCGTCGTATGCGCGCTTGCCCGCTGATGAGAGGGTGCCAAGTGCAGCCCTCGTTGGTCCAAAATGTTAGTCTCTCGGAAAAATCATAAAAATAAGAAAAGACATAAGCGGAATTTTCCGCCATGAAGTTATGTAAAGCGTTTAGTCAGCGACTACAGCAAGGTGTTGTGCACAAATGCCGTTCGGCGAAGCCACTGGCGGGGTGACCACGTGTCGCCCCTACATTAGCCAAAATAAAACATCTTAGAAAATATCCTGATGGCCAAAATCTAGAAAACAAAGTGGGCCCATTAAAAGCAGTAAATTTCTCGTGGGCCCAGTGACCATTCGAAAATAAAATTCCATAATTCTCTAATATTCGGGAAGTCGAATACCGTCGGGAATCGATTCCCGTTCGCGAACCTTTTCCTTCACAAAGCGGAAACTTTTAGTGGAAAAATCGCCTCTTTCTTAAACTCCGATGCATGCGTATTCTCAAATGCGTGCGTCGCCGCGTACATACGGAACTACGGGTATAACACCCTCACGTACATAATCCGAAATGCGGGTATAACATTCTCCCTCGCAGAAACATGCGTCGAGATGTTCCTTTGAGCGATTAACGATAAGATTCATACTTAAGCGATTGCAAATACCACACGGCGAGAACACTTAGGCATAAGCGATAATGAAGATTTACAAGTAGGAAAGTGAATTACACGGAGGTGTGGGAATAGGTGAGGATACTTCGCCTCGTGTCCTCCGACTGCGTCGTCTCCGCCTTTGAGCTCGTTCGCGCGCGAGACTTTGGCGGAAGCCCGTCCTTCGTCATGACGCCTAAGCGGCGATCGATTATCGCTATGGGAATCTCCTCATCGATAACCCTCGGTCACTGGACATCGTCAATGGGTGTACCTATATGGATCCGTCATCTCGCCGGCGTATATCGTGAAAAAGCGGATCTGTTTGCCTCCGGATCGGACGAGATCTAACTCATAAGACGCCTTGCCTGCGGGTGTCTGAAGCGGCTGATGTACCTTGGGTTGAGTTTCCCCCTTCTTCCGAATCTCATCACACCGCCATGGCGACACGCTTTAGGAACGCTGATCATGAACCTCGAAGTCGGATCTGCGAAGCGGCGATGATCTGCGTATGACTTACATCGACTCTGAGTCGTCCAACCTCTCTGGATAAACACCTTATCGGCTGCTGTACGCAAATCTGGTCCCCACTTGCACCTCGCCCACATCGAACCAACATAGGCGTCTGCACTTCCTCGTACAAGGCCTCGTAAGGCGCGTCGAATCTTTGGGTGGTAGCTATTATTGTCATGAAACTCAACTAGAGGCAAATGATCCTCTCGGCTACCACGAAGTCGATAACCGCAGGCTCGCGACATATCCTGCAGAGTGCGGATAGTGCGCTCTGTTAAATGCTGCTACGTGGATGGAATCACGATGCTCGAACTCACTGCGTCCTAAACCCCTCTGGAAAGACCTCAGGAAGTTAGCGTGGCGGGCTCCTCTATCGATATGATCGAAATAGGGACTCCATGCGATCGGCGATCTCTCGGATATATAATGCGGCATAATCCTCGGTAGAAAAAGTGCGTCTGTGGGGAAGAAAGTGGGCTGATTTCGTCGACTGTCGACGATAACTCATATAGAATCATGTCTCCTGCAGTGCGAGGTAATCTGTGATGAAGTCCATGTTGATCACCTCGGGCTTCCGGTCGGGATCTCATCGTCGTAACAAACCACGGGCCTGCGGTGCTCTGCCTTCGCTGCGACAGCACGGGCGAAGCGGCGAACTGCGCAGCGTCCTCTTGACCGTCCCGCGTACATAGATCTAAGGTTGTGGTACATCTTGGTCGACCTTGGATGGATAAGTAGCAGCTTGTGTGCTTCCCGAGAACCTGCTGAGAAGTCTGAAACATCTGGAACACACACGCCCTCGAACCTCGGCACCACAGTGGTCTATCTCAAGGACCGCGCCTCGCGAAGAGGCGTATCGCGATAGCGTGTCAAAGCGGATCCTCGGCTGTTGCCTCTTACGCTCTCGGCGATGGAAGACTAAGCAACCTCGCGAACTCGAACGGCGCTATCGAGAATCGATCAAGCGGACACGAGGCTGCTTGGCGGTGCAAATCACGAACTATGTCCTCCTCTCTATTTGCGCATCTCGATAGGCTCCCGTCGACCTCTGTAGAAGCGTACGCCTGACATTGGCTTTGCGGGTGGTACGGGATATCAACATCGTAATCCTTAAGCGACTACAACCTGCAGTCTGCGCCGTAAGTTCGGCTCCTGGTGAAGATATCTGGAGAGCTCTTGTGGTGCAATATAAATATCCACATGAACCCGTACAAGTAGTGCCTCCAGATCTTGGCGTGAATCACGCGCGACTCCAAATCATGGGTGGGGTAGTTCCTACCGTGTTTCTTGGTGTCGGGATGCATACGCTATAACCTTGCCTTGCACTGCATCAACACATCCCAACCCGATGCGGCGCATCATGATACCACAACATAACCGTCTGGACCTGCGGAAGAAGTAAGAGCGAGGCGATGCGTCGATCTCTCTTTCGACATTGAAACCTGCTCCTGACTTGATCCGAAACTTGGCATACAGTCGGCCTAGTCAATGGTGCGAATAGAAGCAAACTTACTCCGCGACGTAGATAATATCCTGCAGGCGAGAAAATTGCGAACTCTGCCGGGTAGTAGGTCTAGGCCAAGTCTGGCGCCTCGATCTTGGCGTATCCACTCGAATGCCATCGGCCAACAATATGCCCGAAAAAGCCGAAGTCAACGAAAACTCACGTTTGGAAAACTTGGCGTACAAGCTGGTCTGGAAGCGCGGCCACGATCGCCAATGTTCGCGTACTCTGCTCGGCGAGAATAAACCAAGATATCATCGATGAACCTATCACAAGCGTGTCCAAAATGGTTTGAACACTCGGTTCATCAAATCCATGAATCTGCGGAGCATTGGTCGACCAAAGACATGACCCTGAACTTCGTAATGCGTCAGGGTCGGAATGCGATCTGGGACATCCACCTCTCGACTTCGAACGATGATAGCCCGATCGCGAGATCAATCTTGGAGAAACATCTCGCCACCTGGTAGTCGAACAAATCATCAATCACAGGAAGGGTATACATTCTTAATGGTCACCTTGTTGTGCTGTAATCAACACGTGCGTGCGTCGATCCTTAACTTCTTCACGAACAATAGGCGCTCCCGGGGAGAAACACTAGGCTGATGAAGCCGCTTCTCCAAATCCCTAAGTGATCCTTCAACTCGGCTTCGGGTGCCCGTTACGTATGGCGGAATGGAATTAAGTAGAGTCGCTGTCCTCTCATACAAACTTCGATCTCCTCGGGAGGATACGGAAGGTCGTGCAGGCTGCGTGCGGGAACTGCGACTCAGCGGGCGAAAATCGGCGCTGCGGCCTCGATATCAAACACGAGCGAGATGGTAGATATACCCGCCTGCGCGTCTTCCTAGCCTTGGTAGGAAATAAACCTACCGCCGGCGTCTGTGCTCCCGCTCAGCAATGGCTCACGAAGCGGGCTGTACTACTCTCTGTCTACATTGGCGTAGCAAGAAGATAGCAATCCGTCCCGTGATCACGTCGAAGTCGATCATCTCCCGACTCTGCTCAAGTCGGCTGGGAGTGCAGCTGTAGTAGTCGCGGGACAAGCCCTATATGCCCCGAGCTACCTTTGAATCACCCAGGCGTAGCTGCCTCGAAAGGGTCTATGGACTCGGGCTCTATCACATCCTACTAGCAATGAGGAGATATATGGGGCCAGTAGAACCGGATCTATCAAAGCATACACATCCAGGCCCGATAAGGTACACTGTGGCGACATCGGTGAGGCCTCACGATCTGTCGGTGGACAAAGCATAAATGCGGTTACGAGGACCGCTGAAGCTGGACCAGCGCCACGACCTGCACGCGACCTGGTCGCATGAGTACCTTGCCTCGGAGGCGAGTAGCTGTCGGGGATGAAGAAGACCGTGAAAGAACGATGGCGACTCCTACCACTGCGCGCCCTCCTAGTCGGGCGGTCTCTGCATAAAGTGACCTCGGCCACAAGCTGAAACAAGCTCCGTAGCACCTGACTCAGAAGTGGGATCTGCGTCGGCCACTTGGCTGAGGTGGTCCGTCGGCTTGATCTCTGCACTCACGGGCGCTGAAGTCTGGGGCCACTGAGTGCGCCTCGAATATCTGGTTTGTCTTGAGACCGGTCTGGGAGTGCTGGTAGTTGTGGTGCAAATCTAGGCTAGCTTTGAGGCCGCCCGCCACGATAGCCACCAAAGACCTGTAGTCTAGTATTCTTCTGCTGCTGTCGAACGTCGGTCTCTACGCTCGCCATGACGAGCATGAGCTGCGTGCGGGTAATGTCCATCGGTGAAGAAATACTACTTTATGACTTCGGCCATATAATCATCTAGCGGTGGCGTGGCGGTGCACACATCCTCATACTCTGCTTGCAGCCGGGACATATCGAGCGATGAATCAAACTCGACATTGTACTCACGGCGGTCGTCCTGCGCGCCTCGGCGGTAAAAATCTATCGGCGCGCCTCGCCATCTGTGGGCAAGAAGTGAGAAAGCCTGAGAACTCATCCCAGTAGGGGGGCGTGCTCTCCCGGGATAACTCCGAATCAAACCAATCATTGCGGTATCCACGCGGCCTATGTGAACCAAAGATCCACGGACTCGGTCTCGGCGTACGATCACCCTCAAAATCCTCTGTAGGTAGCGGATGAACTCCTGCGGATCATCCTCGGCCTCGACCGTAAAACTCGGCGGGCTCTGACTGGAAGTCTCGTAGCCTCGAACTACGCCCGGGTGAACCACGGGTGCAGTGAGTGGGAGGCTAGGCTGCGTCGGCTGTCGCCGTATGCAGCCGCGATCTGGCCAATGGTGAGCCATCTCCGCTGTACCCTAACTCCTCCGCGGTGTGGGACGGAGGTGTGGGTGCTGTGGTCTCATCAGCGGCTAGCTGCGGCCAAACCTCTTGGGGTCGTCGTAGAACTCGTAGTCTGCAGTATAGGCGGGCGAGCCCTCGTGACTCTAGGTGTCCCACTAGCGGCTCCCCGTTGCCTTGCCCATACGGGCGAGTTGCCTTACGTGGAGGCATAAGCTATTCTGAGAAAGGAATCGTTAGAGGGTCAACTTTAACACGGCTAAGCCACGATCTCGGTGAGAAGAATGAAACCAATCCTAAATATCCTATAGCCTCACGATTATTGGTGTGGTGCACAACAGATAATCAAGACTACTAGATACGGTCGTAGACACCGAGGATTAAGCTGCTGCGATACCACTTTTATCACGACCCGTTCGGGGCAGTGTTTGATCTTAGGCGCCCAGTAGTCATCATCGAGAGAAAATCGCGGAATATAAAACAAGACATGAAATAATTGTAAATGATACAGTTTACGAAAGGGTTGCCTTTCGGCATATATATAAATAACCCAGTTTTGCGATTACATCCCAAATGTACAATGACTACTGAACCTCTAGAAGTAAACAACTATGGCGGGACGGGGCCCGTACCACTGAATGTACAAACTATCTACAATACGGAGATCATACCAAAAGTAGAGCCTCGGAGAAGATGGAGCTCGACACCAATGCAAAGAGATCCTAAGGATGTGGATCTAGCACACCTTGCCACCTGTGGCATGAGCGCGGCCGAAGGAGAGTCGATCTACAACGGTACTAAGTATGTGGCTAAGTACTTAAATGAAAATATATCATTTTAAAATCAGTTTACATATATGTATGAAACAACCAGAGTAACCGCACATAGTGCCACATCATAAACAAGAGCAACGATGGAGTGGCTATGCAGAGTCTTTTCTAGGTGCGAATGATGAAGCGGGGCGAGTGCAGTAGTATCACCATCTGAAGCCTAATCACGGACTCCGTAGTCGCATAGGCCACTCCATAGGCGCGTATGGGTATATAACCCGCGTCGGTGCTACTCGGCGTCGTCTGGACTGCGTAGTCGCGTAGCATGGACCGCGTGAGTATAACCCGCGTCACTAACACGGAACTCCGTAGCTCTGCGTAGGTCCCTGGACCCATGAGGTATTCTCGAATCATGGTCCCCGGACCTTTGAGTCTACCGCGTCGGGCGGCTTAACCCCGGTAATATGTCAAGAGGTGAGTGATATTATACTAACATGCGACTTATCGTTAAACAACATAAGCACAAGAATACTCTCTTATACAAGCGTTCTGAGACATTAACACGTATAAGCGTCATATCATGTCTACTTATCAAACCATCTTATTATTCTTTTCACAAATCAATATAAATGCATTATAAACACATAGGCAAATTGTTTCTTTTATCAGCTTAAGTGGTTATACCTAACTTCCCATAAAGCTAGTATAACTCTTAAACACGTTTAAAAACCAATTAGTTCTCTTACGTTAAAAATGATTGATAATCTTTTGAAATGCTTTGATCCTTATTATTCGGCTTAAGTGCAAGACATTGCGTAAGTATTATTCGAGCTTAAGTCAAAGACATTATAGTAAGTATTGTCGATTAACACGTGTACGTCACATCTTATATATATTTTAAAATATCATGCTTTAGGAAGAATCCGTACCTTACCGTGAAAACCACCTTGAAGTTGAATATGTCGTGCGAGAGAATCAACCTATAATAGTCGGACCGTCTATCAGCGTCTGAACTACTGCATGTGATTCTAGAGGGCTACATATCCTACGGAAAATGGGCGTACTTCCACTGCGGTGAGCTACTTCGAGTCTCTTGAAAGCAGTTCAATTCTGCAGTAATATTCTTCTAAGTATTTAATACTTATTCTTATACTACAACGATAAGTATTCTCTAATTCAAAGAGGTTAGGATTATTTACCTCGGTAAGCCCGATAATATCCTAGATAAAGTCGATCAGAACAGGCTTAGCTCATGAGTTATGCGCTCAGATGGCTCGAAACCTTAGAAGTTCTTTACAACTTCTACAAGTACCTAAAAGATTTGGGCTAGGGTATTTTGGGCATTATAACTTGATACTAGAAGGCAACTTTTCTACCAAGGAGGGGGTAGTGTTTTGGCTAGGCTTCTTTTAGAGAGGGAGTATTCGGCCAAGACTTCACAAGGGGAGAAGTGAGGCTTGGGACGATGGCTCGCGAGGGGAGGATGATTTAGGCTTGGAAATTTATGATGAATAAGTCTTCAAGAGAGGTATTTATAGAGAAACAGGGCCAGATTAAGCCAAGTGGGGGCAAGTGGAGGGCGGAATTTGCCCAAGTGCCCTAACCTACTCCTCAAATCACTCCACAAACAAAGGTCCGTATTCTATGCCCCAAAAGCCTCACGATCGTCTGGGCAAAAGGCCACTTGGCCGGCGAGGTGACAAGTGTCACCCTCGTTAATCAAAAAGGTTCGTCGCTCGGAAAAATCCATAAAAATTAGAAATGGCATGGCGGAATTTATCCTACGCGAGTTGTGTAAAACGTTTCGTCGGAAAACGATTTTTTGTGAGGGTTGTGCCCAAAAAAACGTGCCATGCCTAAACTTTAAGGCCAAACTTTTGTACGTACTCCCTCACGTACATACTCCAGAAATACGGGGTATAACAAGTACCTACACCTCCAGTCCCACAACATGGAGCAGATGAGATGGAGTTCTGAGAGAGATGGCCCGATTCTGCGCGAGATCGTGGCGGAGCGAGGGCGGTGGATCACGGATTCAGTTCGGCCCGGTAGCACGTGGTTCACGGGGAAGATAGTTTGAGGCTACGGGTTTTTACGAGTTGTAGCCGCGAGTTTCTGGTGGCGGAGGATGATCCGCGATAGTTCATCCGTCGGCTCTGAGAGGATTTTGAGAGTGATCGAGCGTCGGAGGCCGGTCAGTGATCTTTGGTTCGCGTAAGTTTGCGTGATACCGCGATCGATTGGTTTGATTAGGGAGTTATCGGGAACCGCAGCGTCCCGGCTACTTAGGATGAGTTCTCATAGGCTTTCCTCACTCCTTCTTGCCTCGCGGATGAGAGGCGCGGTGCGATTTTTGTTATTGAGGCGAGAGGGCGCGCTTGTCGAAGTCTGATGTCGAGTTTGATTCATTAACTCGATATGTCGGCATTGGTAGCGAATATGGAGGATAGGGTGCCTGCTCGTCAGGGCTAGATGATTATATGGCGAATCTTGTGCGGGTGTTTCTCTTGTGGTATGGACGTTACGCGTCTGAGCTCGTGCTCTTAGATGTGAGCGTAGAGGCGGCGGGTTGGCAGCGGCGAGAAGACCGGGGCGGCGAAGTCTTTTGGTAGCTGCTCGTGGTGGCGGCCTCAGCGATCTGGGTTTGCACCACGGCCATCTCGAGCACTCCTGCACCGTCCTCGGCCACGGCGGAGGATATTGGCGAACCCGGGGCCCGGGGCTTGAGCGTCGAGCGGCCGAGTGCGGCGTCGGGACCACCCGCCGGTGTAGCGATCGGTAGATCCCGCCGGGAGTTGTGGTGCTTTGCTACGGGAGCTTGTTTTGATTGTAGCAGCGGAGTCGCTATCACGGCCTTCAGGCGAGAGCGATCTTGATGGTAGAGTCGGCTTCTGAAGTTCTTTCGGTCTGCCGTCCCCGAGCGGTACTCGCCCGGAGAACAAGGTACTCATGGACCCGGTGTCGCGGAAGTCGTGGCGCGGGTCCCGATTCTAGCGGTCCTCGAGCGCATTTATGCCTTGTCGGTAGGCGGGATCGAGGCCTCGCGATGTAAATCCACGGTACCTTATCGGTTTTGCAGGTTTGATGTGTATGTTTTGATCGGGTTCTCTCTGTCTATATATCTCCCCTTGTTGCTAGTAGGATAGGGATAGAGCACGAGTCCATAGACCACTGAGGTAGCTACGCGAGTGGGTGATTCGGTGGTAGCTCGGCGGGTATAGAGCTTGTCTGTGACCATTCTGATCGTCGGACCCTGGCCGACTTGATAGAGTTGGAGAAGATTGACTTGACGTGATCATGGGGATGGATTGGCTGGCTTCTTTCGCGCCAATATGAAGCTGAGAGAGAAAGTAAATGCAGTTCAGTTTCTGAGGAGGCCGGTTGTTGAGTGAGAGGAGCACGCGGTATCGCCGAGGGTAGGTTTATTTCCTACCTCGAGGCTAGGAAGATGTTCTGAAGGGTGCATCTACCATTCGTTGGTGTTTAATCACGAGGCTGCGTGCGATTTTCGATCGATTCCGGTAGTCGAGAGATTTCCCGGGCGTGTTTCAGACGACCTCCCGGTATCCCTCACGAGAGGAGATTGAGTTTTGTATAGACATATTGCGGACACTCGGCTGTTTCCATTCGCCATATGCAGGATGCTTGCGAGTTGAGAGAGTTGAAGGATCAGCTTAGGGATTTCTTTGGAGAAGAACCACATCGGGCCTAGTGTTTCTTCTGGGAAGCGCCGGTATTGTTCGTAAAGAAGAAGGAGCGGGGCTGCGCATGTGTGTTGATCTGAACGGTGAACAAGGTGACCATTAAAACGAATACCCCTTCCAAGGATTGATGATTTGTTCGACGATTGCGAGGCGAGATGTTTCTCGAAGATTGATCTGCGTTAGGGCTATCATCAGTGCGAGTCGAGGTGGATGTCCTGGGAATTTGCATTTGGACGATGCGGGCATTATGAGTTCGAGGGCATGTCTTTTGGGTTGACGATACTCGGCGTATTCATGGATTTGATGAACGAGTGTTCAAACCATTTTGAACGCGTTTGTGATAGTGTTCATTGATGATATCTTGGTTTATTCTGCGCTCGGAGCGAGGAGCATGCGGAGCATTTGAGGCTATCTTGTGATTCTCGAGACCAGCTGATTATACGCCAAGTTTTCCAAATGTGAGTTTTAGTTAACCCGGTGGCTTTTCTTGGAAGCACGTTGCCGAGGTGATGGCATTCAGTGAATCACGGCAAAGATCGAAGCGATCGAGACTTGGCCTGAACTCTACTCAGTGAGAGTTCGCTGATTTTACGGGCCTTGCGAGGATATTATCGGTTCGTGGAAGTTTGCTTATCTGCGCACCGTTGACTAGGGTGACTCGGAAAGCGGCCAAGTTTGATGGTGATGCTTGTGGCGGGGTTTCGATTCTTGAAAGAGGCGGCGGTAGCCCGTTCTTACTCTTCCGAGGTCTGAGCGGTTATGTTGTGTATTGTGATGCGTCGGAGCATCGGGTTGGGATGTGTGTTGATGCGGCGAGGCAAGGTTATAGCGTATCGTCGGCGGTGAAGAAACCGAGAGAACTACCCCGCCGTGATTTGGAGTTGCGGCGGTGATTCGCCTTGAAGATCTGGAGGCACTACTTGTATGGGGTTACGTGTGGATATTTATCCAGGACCACAGAGCCTCAGGTATATCTTCGGACGAGGAGGCTGAGACTTCACGATAGAGGCGGTGGTTAGAGTTGCTTAAGGATTGCGATGTTGATATCTGTACCACACAGGAAGGCCCGATGTTGTGGCGGATGCTCTTAGTCGTAGGTCGATGGGAGCCTGCTCGGATGTGCGTAGAGAGGAGGACATAGTTAGTGATTTGCATCGATTCGCGAGCCTTGGTGTCATTTGATTGATTACGATAGCGATGGGGTTGAGTTCGTGAGGTTGCGAGTCTTCCCGTCGTCGAGGTGAAGAGGCAACGATTCGAGATCGATTTTGACTGCGTTATCGTGATCTGGCTCTTCGTGAGCAAGGTCGCTTTTGAGTTGCTTTGATAGGGTGCTAAGGTTTGGCGAGTTGTGTGTTCCCGGTGTTTGAGGACTTGGCGGGATTCTGGGGAAGCACAGCAGCGTTACTCTATCCGTCGAGTGCGACCAAGATGTACCACGACCTTAGATCTGTGTATTGGTGGGATAACGAAGAGGGCGTTGCGAAGTTAAGCAGCTCGATGCGTGTTGTCGGCGGTGAAGGTAAGCACGAGGCACGGTGGTTTTGTTGCGACGATAGAATCCGCTGAAGTGAGGTGATCAACATGGACTTAAATCGAGATTACCTGCACTCGGAGGAGACATGATTATATGGGTTATCGTCGGCGGTGAAATCAGCCAACTATCTTCCGTCGGGCACTTTTGGTGAGGATTATGCGGACTTTACATCGAGAAGATGCGTCGATTGCATGAAATCCTATTTCGATCATATCGACGCGGAGCGATTCTGGCTAACACGGAAGTGCTTTCGAGAGGTTTAGGACGCGGTGGTAATCTTGCATTCCATCCACGAGCAGCGAGACGGCGAGCGCCTTATCGACTGCGAGATATCTTTGCGGCTGTGTTGTTAACCGAGGGTAGTGGGAGGATCATTTGCCTCTGGTTGAGTTGCGTACAATAACGATTACCACTCCGATATTGAATGGCGCTATGAGGCCTTGTAGGAGAAATGCGGATCACTATAAATTGGTTCGATGTGGCGAAATGCGGTTGAGTGAGACGATTGGTCGCGGCGATGGATAGTGAAGCTTATCGAGGAGGTGGCGGCTGGTCGACGAAGCTCATATGCGATCATCGTCGTCAGCATCTGAGTTCGAGGTTCATGATTGGGTTTTCTAAAGGTGTCGCCCGTGAAGGGTGTGATGAGACCGGGAAGAAGGAAAGCTTCGGCCCGAGAGTACATTAAGCGTTCGATTGTCCGCGAGGTAGGCAAGGCCTATGAGTTGGATCTGCCGTCCGATCTGGAAGCGATGCATCCATTTTCTGTCTATCTTTGAGGAGATGTATCGGGATCCGTCAGGGCACACCGTTGGCGATGTCGGTAACCAGGGGTTATCGTGTGAATTCGTAGCGATAATCGATCGTCGAGTTAGCGTCTGTGGGCGAAGGGCGTGGCTTCGTCAATGTCTTGTGGCGGCAGCTCGGAGGAGATGGCGTGGGAAGCGGGAAGAACATGGCGAGTATCTCGCTATTCATGCCTCGGTAATTCAACTTTCCTGTAAATTTTCATTATCGTTTATGCCCTAAGTGTTGTTTGTGGCGTGTGTGGCATTTGACCTAAGCTATTTAAGTTATGAAGAACATATCGTTAACTTTCTTAAGGAACATTCGGGGCGAATGTTAAGGAGAGAAGAATGTTATCTGTATTTCGGTATATGCGTGAGGAATACGTGCAAAAAGTTTAGCCTTAAAGTTAGGCGGGCGAAAATAATTGGGCTTAACTCGCCAAGAATCGTTTTTCAAAGCGTTTTACCTGACTCGCGTAGGATAAATTAAGGCTATGTCATTTCTAAGTTTTGCGGTTTTTAGAGGGCGAAACACTTTGGACCAGCGAGAGGCGACCTTGTCACCTCTGCGTTGAGTGAACTTGTGGCGGAAATGGACGAATTGGATAGCCAATTTTGTCAAGTAGTTGGTAGGATATTTTGTGTGCAAGTTGGCTAGTACACTTGCCCGAATCTTGACCTTACACTTTCTAGCACTTGGCTAAATCTTGGCCATTGGTTGGCCATGTCTTGACTATAAATACCCCTTAAGATGAAGAGTTCTTCATCCACAAATTCCTTTCAAGTCTTGCAAATCCTTCCTCTCCCTTATAGCCTTTTTAGTCAACACCCCTTTTGAGTGGGCTTGGCGAAGCTACCCACTCCCACTGCTAATGAAATCTACCACTCGTGGTAGAAAAGTTGCCTTCTATTATTGTTATAATGCCCAAAATACCCAAGCGCAAATCCATTAGTCCTTAGTAGAAGTTGTGAAGAACTTCTAAGGTTTTCTTAGACTCTAGGAGCGTCTGACTTAGGAGCTAAACCTTGCTCGGTATGACTTTTATCTAGGATATTATTGGGCTTAGGAGGTAAATAAACATGTCCTTCTTTTGTAATTAGAAATACATCTTTGTAGAAGTATAGAAATAAGTATAAATACTTAGAAGGATATTAAAGAATAGAATTGAGCATTATCACGAGTAGAAGGGTTTAAAGAAGAATAATCAAACTATCTTTACATAGGACTATTTTCATTAAACTTATATAGCTCGGGTAGGGAAGTCTTTGCTTGACTTTCCATAGAATTGTGAACCCTCTGTTTGGAATGACCTTGAGTAGTCTAGACTTTGATAGATGTCTGTGACTATTATGGTGATTCTCTGCTGTGACATATTGACTTGGCGGAGGTTTTTGCGAGAAGGTATGTGATTCTTCCTAAAGCGTGATATTTTAAAATATATATATGCGGTAGGCGTGCATGTGCTAAGCGAATAATACTTACGGCAATGTCTTTTGACTTAAGCTTTGAATAATACTTACGCGATGTCTCGCGACTTAAGCTGAATAATAAGGATCGAAAGCATTTGAAGAATCTTTGAATCATTTTTATGAAGAGAACTAATTGGTTTTAAAGCGAAGCTTAAGAGTTATACTAGCTTTATGGGAAGTTAGGTATAACGGCAAGCCCGATAAAAGAAGCAGTTTACTATGTGTTTATATGGACTTATATTGATTTGTAGAAAGAATAAATAAGATGGTTTGATAAGTAGATATGATATGATGCTATGTGTGTTAGTGTGTATAGCGTTTGTGTAGAGAGTATTCTTGTTGTGCTTATGTTGTTTAACGATAAGGCACATTGGGTTAGTGTAATATCAACCGCTCTTGGCGTGTTCTGGGGTTAAGGCTGCCTCCGATGCGGGAGTAGACTTCGGTGATGCAGGACCGTGATTGAGAATACCTCAATGCGGGTCGAGGACTGTGCGAAGCTACGGGAGTTCGGTTAGTGTGCGGGGTTATACCTCATGCGGTCTGTATGTGGCCGTGCGGACTACGAGTCGGGGCGATCTTGGGAGTAGCTACCCTCGATGCGAGGTTATGCCTATGCGGGCTTTATGTGAGTGGCCTATCACGGACTCTGAAGTCGAGTTGAGGCTTGCGTGGTGATCTTCACGGGCAATTGGCCTGCTTGATCATTCGCGTCCTAGAAAAAGACGAATTCTGATTTACCTATTGTTGCTCTTGTTTATGATAGCCTTATGTGCGGTTATGAGTTGTTTCATACGTATATATGGCCTGATTTTAAAATGATATGTTTTCATTTAAGTACTTTCTGATTCGCATACTTAGTACTGTTGTCTTGACCTCCTTGAGTGCGTTAATACGCGGTAAGAAGCCAGTGCTAGATCCGTCCTTAGGATCTCTTTTTCTTGCATTGGTGTCGGAGCTCCGTCTTCTCGGAGGCTCTACTTTTGGTATGATCTCCTGTGTTGTAGATAGTTTGTACATTCGGGGTATGGCGAAGACACATCACTTGTAGTTGTTACTTCCAGAAGTGCAGCCCAGTCTGTTATGCAGTTGGGATATAGCGCAAAACTATGTTGTATATATATATGTGCAGCGAAAGGCACTTTTCATCATATAAAGCGTGTCTCATTTACAAGCTGTTTCATGTCTTGTTTATATTTCGCTGATTTTCTCACGATGTACTTGACTATTTGCTTGGGTGCGGGTAAGGCACGATCCGGGCCGAGCGCAGATGCGTGACCGCGATCGACCTTCCTCCCGGCTGAGGAAGTCGCTTTTGGCCAGAGGTGCCCTTGCCCCACTCCCAGTGGTGCTAGCCAGAAGTACCCCGCACCACTACCTTGAGTTGTTTTCATAAAATACACCATCCAACGGTAGAAATACTCTCCCGAGTATTATTCTTATCTTGCCCGAAATACATACCTTGGCAGCCAAATACGCATAGTATTCGAGTTACCAAACTTATACTAAAGCCGGAAATACTATTATACTTTCCTTGATCCACCTAGCTGAAACCACTAAGAAAATCTCCATAGTTGGTTGGAGTATTAAGAAGAAGTTATGCAAAACTTCTAAGGGTTGTTTAAATGAGTTGGAAAGCGCCTTGTGAGTAGGAGCTAAACCTTCTTTTCGAGGATCGACATTTAAACTTGGATAATTTTGGGCTTATCGAGTAAATACTCTTGTCCTTCTTTTGTAATTGGAAATTACATGTTGTAGGAATATATAGTTGAAGTATACTATATATAGGAATTGAGCATGGATTTTTAAGCAATGTCTTTTGACTTAAGCTTTGAATTTAAAGAAGAGAAGCCCACCTTGTAATTACATAGGGTGTATTCTGATAGACTTGTCATAGCATTCTTGTGAAGTAGAATTGTACCGTCAGTTAGGCGTGGCATCTGACCCCCACCTCTAGGGAGTTGTTGGCACGATTGCGCATGGGGCCTCGATGAAGAAGGAGGAGATTTCTGCTGATTGCGGGGAAGATGCTGCATGAATTTTACGTAGAGATATTCTGCGTTGAGATCTAGATGTTAATAAGGCAAGCAGCTTGCTGGCCTCTATAGGTTGAAGAAGAAGTACTCGTGTGGCGTGAATTTCTTCAACGGCTTAGGTGTAGCCAAGGCGGTTTGAATAATCTTGGAGCGTTTTGCTGTAGTGTCGATAAAGTCGCTTGAGGTATGTTGAACCTCTTCATATCTTACAGCATGATATGTGTATAACTATGTAGTCTGCGGTAGACGTACATGTGTAATTTAAAAGTATTTGATTGGTTTAAAACATAAGAAGTGTTATAACGGCTTTATGGGAAGTTGGTTATACTTATGACTTTTATGTAAGTAAGAAATGCTTTGTGGTTTTTAAAAGATAAGCTGATTTGATTTATATTTAGCCCATTGTGGATGTGTGATATTAAAAACCTTTTTAGCTTAAGAGTTATACTAGCTTTATGGGAAGTTAGGTATAGCGGCTTAAGAGAGATAAAAAGAATGATTTATTGATTTAAGAAGTTAAGAGACTTGACTTAATTTTATTAATGTGAATTTTGTTAAAGCGTGTGAAACCCTCAAATTTAAGTGAGTAATGAGTATTTTTGTTTTCAAAAGGAATGATGTTTCTTGATTTTGGAAATCGAGAATGAATGTCGAGAGACAAACCACTTGTGCGCTAATAAAGGGAAATGTATTAACTAATAAAGAATTATTAATAACTTGGTAGAAGCCTCCCAATGCAATAGAAAGCTAAAGATGAGACAAAAAATGATATTACATTTCTAGATCATAGGCGTGCTTAAATAAGATTATTATTATGAAACAAGAATAAACTACTCCTGCATAAGGTATATGTTTCTCAAATTGTTTTAAAGAGATTAAAACTACTGAACTACGAAACCTTTGAAAAATATTAAACTTTGAACATTTGAAATTAGGTAGAGCAAACTTGAGCGTTTGGAAAATAATGTTGTTACTCGATTTTACAAAGAAATGTTTTGGTTTACTTCAAAAGATAGTCACTTCCCTATTTTTTTTTACATCACTCACCAGGTATTGTGTGACTATTCGTGAAGAAACAGATCTCTTAAAGAGTTAATGTATGAAAATAGCTTTCAGGGATAAAAACTAGATCTTGTAAATCATATAGTAGAAAGTACCTTATCATGTAATAGCGTTGTGTTGGTTTGTGATAGCACTTGTAATGCACTATTCTTGTTGATTTGATAAGTAAACATGCTAGGAAGCTCACGTGTGTTATTATCTTGTGATGTTTGTGTAAAGGGTTTTCCCTCGATTGCTTGCTTAAGTTGTTTAACTATCGTAGTTATGTTGGTATTATACCACTCACTTCCTTGACATCATCCGGAGGATTAAATTAACCTCCGTCTGCGGGAGGTAGACTTCGGCGGAGTGCAGTGTGACCTATGATTGAGAGAATACCTGCGTGCGTGTCGGGGGCTGCTTCATGCGGGCATTGCTTGAGCTCGGAGTTAGTGTCACGGCCTTTATGGTGCGTGCGATGCATGTGCGTGCGGAACTGCGAGTCGGCGGATGCGGGAGGTAGCTACCACTCGATCTCGGGAATACCTCATCTGCCGGGCGTTGGAGTGGCCTATGCGGGTGCTTGGGAAGTTCGAGGGCTGAAGCATACAGCGTTGTTGTTGTTGTTAGATATGCTGCAGGCGGTGGCGGCACGATCATGTGACGGTCTGGCAGTATATCTCATAATCGAGTTTATGACCTTGTTTTATGCTTGTGGGTTTTAGTAATCCAGCTGTGCGCCATTACGTACCACGTCTGCGGTTTTATATTAACCACGAGTGGGACACAGTTGTTCCATGTGTATTCACTTGGTGCTTTTATATCATAGGCTGCCGGCGATGAGGAATGTATTCCACGGCGTGATTGATGTTGTGGGGCGTGAGACCCGTTCATTATATTTGAGTGATGACTTTACAGGCGTGAGTCCCCTAACCGAGCTCTGTTGCCTTATTTATTGTGAGCTGTAGTTTGGTTATCATACCGTCTCACACTTTATATAGACTCTTATGATTTACGTTTCTGATATTTTCAATTTACATACTTCGAGTAATGCCATTGTCATGCGGACCTCGCCCGAAGTGCTGCGTTCAATCTGCGAGCGCCTTGAGTTAAGTACACGATGCGTTGATCCTAGCTCTCGGGAGTCCGCAGTTCGGCGTTTGGAAAGCTCGCGTTTCTCGGAGGCTCTTATCAGTTAATTATAGTCCTTGTCATAAATGAGGTCTTACATTAGCGGGGTATAGAAGCGGGAATACAATCCACTTCATCGTTGCCCGTGTCGACTCTTAGAAGTGCAGCTTAATCTTTGTTGGGAAATGAATTAGTAAAAATGGATATGCTTTGTTATTTCTGAGTTGATATTTATATATGCCCATGAGTAACTTTCTCGAATATTGTATTTCAGCTTCACTATAATTAAGTATAACTTGTTTATATTCGTGATTTCTACGATCGTAGCTACTTGGGTGCGGGGTAAGGCACGATCACGAACGGGCTTGAGTTCAGTGTCGTGACAAAAAGTGAAAGTATCGAGCGAGGTTAATCCTCGGAAAGTGTCTGAGGCCAGTATCGGATGGGAGTCTTGATTATCGGTGTATTTATTTTCGCCCACACGATAATCCGGGGAGGCTATAGGATATTTAGGATTGGTTTCTATTCTTCTCACTTTCGAGGATGCGTGCCTTAGCCAGGCTGTGTTATAGAAAGTTGGACCGCCTGGCGTATTTCTCTCGCACTTCTGGGTTATGCCTCCCGTAAAGGCAGCACGGGCCGGGGAGGGACCTGAAGCGACCCGAGGAGGCTGCGAGTAGGAAACCTGGGCAGAGGGTTACTAGGGCACGAGGTCGATAAATCACACGAGGTGAGTGCTTGCGTTTAACGGAGTTACTGCGTCAGCGTCGATTAGCAGCCTTGAGGAAGTTTGCCGCGGCGGCAGCGATGCCTCTCTGCGTGCGATCTTGATATATGAACCTTGATTCCCGGTAAGGAGCGAGAGAATATAGGTTACCGCACAGGCGACCGTGCCCCAAGTATGATTTAGCTGCAGAATTATCACAGAAGTGCTGTGATGCTTGATGAATATACTAAGAGAGGGTTGTGGGAGTAATTCTTGATTGAAGCTTGAGCATGGCACGTATGCGAGCTTATGCACAAGCAGCCAAGGCCAAGAAGCGTTATTAGAGATGTGAAGCCCAGGTTAACCAAAAAGGACAACGAAGAAGGGCGAGTAGCGAAGGTCGCTGGTAACGCTTTCAAAGGCGAACAGCACCGGCGGCCAGCGTGATTAGATATGCCCATCCACCCGGATCGCGAGTGGTCCTCCGCGGGAGATTCGGGGACCCGATGTCGGGGTATGCGAGGAGTTGGTGCGAACTCCCGAGCTTCCGGTTCCACCTGGCTACGTAGGATTCGGCCCGGCCGGATTCGATTTTTCCCAGTGTTCCGCATTATACGTGCCAGCCGAGGCGTCATCCGAGGAATGCTCGTCTTTGGGTGGAGTGTGAGTACTTGTTTTACTGCGGCGAAGTCGAGGCCACGTGTGTCGAATGAGATGTCACAGTAGGAGGACTCGGCCAGCCGGGATCGGTGGGTAGTTAAATCATCTTCCCTAGCTATAGCGCCCTACGAAGCAGGTTTGATTAAAGCGACTAAGGAGTGAAGCGATGGGCATCTGGTATATCCTAACCTGCAGAGATTAGTAAATGCGTGTAAGATGAGTATATCTTAAGTGTTATGTTCGAATAACATAAGTGAAAAATTGTGGTTAGAAACTTCATGGTTGGATAGAAGGAGGGTAAGATTGAGGTTAAGGGAAAGTGTGAGCCTTAGGAGATGTTATACGTGGGACGCTTGAGATGCCAAGGCCATCTCGAGAGAAAGATTTATTTCATGTTTGACCACTTA
>JAQGDG010000474.1:0-136760 GCA_029844215.1 Przewalskia tangutica | reverse complement strand
GTGGGCACGAGACCCGTTGTTATGCGAGTGATGACTTGAGGCGTGAGTCCACGACTTGACATGTTGCTTTATTGTAAAGCGTAGTTTGGTTATCATCATGTCTCTGCTTTATATTGCTACTATGATTTCATTTACGATTATGTATTTTGAGTTTCACATGCTAAATTTTTGTTGTCGACCTCGCCGGAAGTGCGTTAAATGCATGAGTTGAGTACGATCGTTGATCCTAGCTCTCGGGTCCACAGTTTCAGCGTTTGGGAAGCTCCGTTTCTCGGAGGCTTATCGGTGGTATAGTCACTGTGCGTCGTAAGTGTTTTACGTTCGGGGTTTTGGCGGGAACCACTGTCCGCCCATTTGTTATCGATATCATTCTTAGAAGTGCAGTAATCTTTGTTGTGGGCGGGGTTTGTAAAAAGGATTAAGCTATTCATGTTGAAAAAGTTGCTATTTATATATATCTGAAGGTGCTTAGTTTTTAGTTGCTTTGTCTTCTTATTTCCTTTGTCTTATTTCACTTTGGTTTATGTATTGTCTTTATGTTCGTGATTACTACGATGTATGTCTACTTGGGTGCGGGGTAAGCGCGATCTGGGCCAGGTTCGGGTCGTGACGATTGACTGTTGTTGATGTTACATGGGCGATGTCTACCTGCCGTCACGATGTCCGAGGGGCATGTGGCCGTGCGGCGGGTTGATTACCGATATATGGTTACCTCTTTGTAACATGGGCGTATCTGCCGTCACGATGATAGGGCATGTGGCATGCGGCGAAGTAGACCACCGATATATTGTTATTGAGGTTACATGGCGTATCTGCCCGTCTGATGTCCAGGGGCGTGTAGCCATGCGGCACTATGTGTGTTGCATCATGGGCGTATACCTGTCACGATATTAGGGGCATCGGCCATGATGCGAACATGATGGATGTGGTGGGCGTGAGACCCATAGTTATATTTAGTGGTGACTTTGAGCGTGAGTCACGACTTGGCTGCTTTTATGTTGCGTCTTTGTACTTTGGTTATCATACGTATCTCTGCTTTATATAGTATTATGATTTAAGCTGCGATATTCTGATTTCACATGCTTAGTACTGTTATCGCGACCTCCCGAGGCTGCGTTCATCTGTGAGTAGAAATACATCGATCGTGGATCCTCATTTCATGGATCATGATTCGACGTATTAGGAAGCTCAGTTTCTCGGAGGCTTATCTTTTGGTATGTGTTTCCACTGAGTTGTAGGTTCTTGTACATTCGAGGGGTATGGCGGGCCTGTCCGTCATAGTCGTTGTAAATCTTAAGTGCGTAATCTTGTTGTAGGCGGGGTTGTAAAAGGATTAAAGCTATGGAGTTTTATGTATATCTTGAAAACCACTGTATTTTTAGTTGCTTTATTATTATAACTATTGTTGCGTGTCTACAGTTTTATTTATTAGTTTTCTCGATGTTGTATCACTAGGGTGCGAGGTAAGGCACGATCCAGGCGAATTTGGGTGTGACAATGTCGTATTGAACTAGAACTTGGATTGAAAAAGAGTTGAAAGGGGTTAGTATTGGTTATATTGTTGGCGAGAATGGCATAAATTATTGGTTTATTTTGTATCATTGTGGTGAATTTTCATCACAGTAAAGGCGTGTAATCCCACTTTGTGGTTCGTTGAATTGTGTTTCTTAAATGTGGCGTTGGTTATTGAAATTCGACGCTTGAAAAGGTGTAAGTTAGTAGAAACAAAGGAAGTTACGTCGAAATTGTCGTAGAATTTAGGGACTTTGCACTTGGTTTATTCGTTGAAGCTAGAATTTGATGACGTTTTATGACCTTATTAGGATTGAAGTACTACGAGTGGCGTATCTACTTGGAGGGTATAGTCTTGTGGAGCCTTTTGCTAATTATCGACAATCGTCGCGAGGTATGTGATTCTTTCATTCTCTTGACATGATTATTTGTAAAATATATAGTGCGATGAATGCGCGTGTGTTAAAGAAATTTGATTTCCTTGTTGTGCCTTGACTTGATATGAAGTGTAAAGTCTTGATTGTTTGAAAAAGTAGGAAAATCTTATTACGTTAGTAATGGAGTTTTCGGTGGTTAAAGAATAAGCCCTCTTGGTCTCGTAAAGGGCTTATAGTTGTAATTAGTTGGTTTAAAACATAAAGTGTTATAACGGCTTTATGGGAAGTTTGTTATAACCACTTTATGTAGCTAAAAGAATGGTTTATTGATTTGAAAGATAGAGACTTGACTTGTAATTGGCCTAAATGGTGTTGAAAAGTGTGAAACCTCATTCGTGAGAAATGAGTCGTGGTCTTTAAAGAATAATGTTACATAAATTTGGAAATAGGAATAAAGAATCGAACAAGCCAATGCGGCTAATAAAGGAAATAGTAATGACAATTAATTATATTAAAACCCGATGAAACCTCCATCTGCATAGAAGCTAAGATAAGACAAAACTATATTACATTTCCTAGATCATGGCTGCTCTAATAAGAACTATTGTAATCAAGTGTGGATTTTCTTAAAAATTCCAAAGTAAGGAACTTGATTTCTAAAAGAAAAGGGACTTGAGAAATTGAAGTGTTTTGGTTTAAAAGAAAGGCATGGTTTCGCCTTGACTTGTTTTTAAAACATAAAAGTGTTATAACAGCTTTATGGGAAGTTAGTTATAATGACTTTATAGGAGTAAAGGAATGGATTCATTATTGGATTATTTTTTTATGGTATACTTGACGTTGTGCTAAAAAGTGTTTAAAGTTCTTGACTTAAACATGAATGTGTTCGATACTACGGGTGTTAGTATCGTGTGGCTTTTACGTAGAAAGAGGTCTTTGTTTTGAAGGAATGAAAGTATGTAGTATTTTGGGGTTGAGACCCGGAATTGTTGACATGAAATGAAATCGTTGAGCGGCCTATCTTGTTGTGATAGCTTTTGTTGTGCAGTGTTGTATTTACGTACTCTGGCGTCTCGTTGGAGTAGGCTATACGGTTGATTGATGGACATCTTGACACGTTAGGTAGCCGGGTATGCTTCCACTATATCGATTCTTGATGGACATCTGACCGTTGGGAGGCCAGCGGGTATGCTTCCATTAGAAGTGTTATTATTGTTATTTGATTGGACATCGACCGTTGGGTAGCCGGGTATGCTTCCACGATGAAGTAGTATCTTGTTATTTGATTGGACATCTTGACACGTTGGGTAGCCGGGTATGCTTCCATGAGTATTGTTTTGTTAGTTGTTTGGACATCTGAGCGTGTTGGGTGGCGGGTATCTTACGAGGATTGTTATCTTGTTATCTCCTTTGGGCATCTGAAGCCGTTAGATAGTCCGCGGGTATGGGCCCAGCTAGGGCGGTTCGAGGCCATGCTTATCTGAGGTGAGATCTGGGCATGCGGCCATTGTGCGAGTTAAATTCGGGTTGTATTTGAGTGATGATTTCACGGGCATGAGTCCACGACTTGACATGGCCCCTTATATGTTGTGTATCTTGTAGTTTGGTTATCATACATGTCTCGCTTTATATAGACTATTATGATTTCATTTCTGATATTTTGATTTCATACTTGGTACTGTTGTCTGACCTCCTTCGAGGCTGCGTTCATCTGCATGAGTTGAGTACATAACTGGCGATCCGCGTTCTTAGGATCATTTGTTCGGTTCTCGGAAAGCTCCGTATCTCGGAAGCTTGTCACGTGAGTGCAGTTCCCAAGTAGTAGACTTTTGTATATTGAGGGCATGGCGGGAGCCTGTCCGTCGTTATGGTTTTAAAATTCTTAGAGGTTTGTAGCTTATTGTGGCGGGGTTTGTAAGGGATATAGCTTGTTGAGTTTTCATTTATGTACAAAAAGGTAACCGTTTGGGTTAGCTTTGTTTCTTATTTCCTTGTTTTCTTTCATGAGTTTTTATTTATTTGGTTTTCTCTAATGTTGTATCACTAGGGTGCGGGGTAAGGCACGATCCGGGCAGTCGGTCGTGACATGCGTCTACGTAATGCGATGGCGTCTGAAGGCTTTGGTATCCGTTATTTGTTTTAATGGTGTCTTAAGTCTTAAGTTAAGGGACTTTGAGTGTTTTAAGTATATGATACTTGTTTCGTTTAAAAGTATAAGTCCCTTGGATATAGGGAGATGTGTTTGACTAGTGTATAATGGTAATATAACGACTTTATGGGAAGTTGGTTGTATTGGCTTTATGGAAGGTTAACAAAGAAAGGTTTACTCAGTAAAATAAGTGCGGATAAATGATTTGAATTTGTGAAAGGCAAATTGTTTTTAAGGCATTAATTGCCTAAGGTTTTAAAAGAAATGAAGTCACTTGATTTAGAAGTCTATGGTATTTTTAAAGGTGGCGTGACTTGTTTTGAAAAGTTGTCGTGACTTGATACTACGGTTATTAGTATCTTGGGAGTTTTGCATAAAAAGTCGTTTTCTTAAAAGGTTAAGTCGTGGAACTTGGGTTTTGCATAAAAAGTGAGACTAAAGTCTGTTTGCTTGGATTTCTCCAAAAGCGTCTATATTGCCTCGATTTCTCTTTTCCCCCAAATCGTTCACGTTTTCCCATTTTCAAATCTAAATATCTCGCGATGTACAATAGATTTCAACGTAAAAATTTCGTGGCATGTCAGAATGTCAATTTCATTATTGGTAATTCAATTTTTTTAAAAGACCGGAACAGGCGAATTATATAATATTATATATTAGAAATTTAGAAAATTAGGAATTATATATATTAGGAATTTAGAAAATTATAAATTATATATATTATATATATTAGGAATTATATATATTATATATATTATAAAAATAAAAAATAAAAAATTTAGTGGGACCGGATTGGAAAAAGATACGAAAAAATAGGGACGAAGGCCGGACCGAATTTCTCGGTCGGTTGGTCGATCATTACCGGTCGGACCAAACAATGTGACCTATCCGCATCTCCATTTTAGCACCATTTGTTTTCTCTTCCTCTTCTTCTTTTTCCCAAGTCCAATTTCAGATGAGTTCAATTCTTTTTCATCAAGAGCTAGTTCAGCAGTCTTACCATAAGGGTTTGATGCTTCTTTGATGGTACGCTGGCATCGATGAGGCCTTTCTCAACCTTGTCAGCTACTCCGATAGCAAAACATCAGCATCAACTTGAGGTTGATGGAACGCAGAAAACTTTGAACACCATTTCCTCACCTTGGACTCGAGTTTTAACTCCCTTTTCAACATCAATGAGGGCTCTCCCTGTGGCTAGAAATGGTCTCCCAAGGATCATGGGCATATCTTCATCTTCCTCCATATCAAGAATGAGGAAGTCAGTCGGTAAGAGGAATTTGCCCACTTTTACCAACACATCTTCATTATTCCTCTAGGATGCACAATAGAGCGATCAGCTAGCTGCAGGTGGATTGTTGTTGGCCTTGCTTCCCCTAAACCAAGCCTTTTAAACACCGAAAGGGGTATTAGGTTGACACTTGACCCCAAATCACACAAGGCTTGTGTCACGCTTTTTGACCTCGAGTGCAGGCGGTATCTGTGACGTTGCTCTTTGGCGCGATTCCTGGATGGAGCAATAATGCTGATTTTGAGAGTCGCGCCTAATTAGTTAAGTGAATTAGGACACTTGATTTATGCAATAAAAATCGCAATTAATCTCCATTTAATGGTCTGCGAAATTAATGAGATTCTGGATCAGGGTTCTTTATTATCCTAAAGGGAAGGGGTTAGGCATCCTTTAAGATCCGCTAACTTGCGGTTATCCGTTCAAACCTAGGTTAATTATTTATTGTCTTTTATTCTACCTATTCTAAGCATTTTTACATAATTTACAATTAAAATAAAATGCATACAGAATAATAAAACTAAAATTAAATGCGACATAAGATAAAACTCCGGGACATCTTTTAGCCCTTTTTAGGCCTTCTGCACAAGATGATCTTCGGGTACTTGCATAAACACTCAGTAAAAATGTCAGTAATAGAATGAATAATTTTAATGCAATGACAAGAATTAATAAGTAAAGCCAAAAAATAAATCCGTCTTTTGCACAGAGGAGGCCTTGGAAATCAGACGGAGATTCCTTCATCGGCCAATATTGCTAGAAACAATAAAATAAATAAAACCTTCGGATCCGCGCCAAAACAGTAATAGTTTTAAACACAGAGGGCTCAGATATATATATAAAAAATAAAGTGGGACAGCCTAAACAAGTGCGGCTGCGAAAATTCGCCTTGCCAGCGCATGTTGGTTATCCGGTGTAAGTGGAAGCAATCATCATTGCCCAGAAGCTTCATTTATTTTATTTTCCGTCTTTGCAATAGTGGAGGCCTCAAAAATCGACGGATAACTTTTTCATTGGCCATGGAAAGTGTAGTATCATGTTCAAAATCAATAAATACCCAATATTCAAATGTAGCAATTTGTTCAAAATCAATTTAATAAAAGAATAAAAGGGTAGAATCTCAAAATCGATCAAATACGGTCAAAATGCATGCGAAACCAGCGAAATTGGTAATGAAACCAACACAACAGTAGCTCGCCGAAAATAGTTCAATATAATACAAAACCAGTTAAAGGCAAAAATGTCAAAAACGGTCCCAAAGGCACCATTTGATTATTTGAAGCGATAAAGTTTCCACGACAGCGATGCAGTTCGCCGGAAATTACAGAGCGTCGTCGAAGTGTTCAAACTCCGGTGAATATCAAAAATATCAGTAAAATCAATCCATTAGTAATAAGGACAGTAGATACCAAACGATAAACCAAACAAAGTCGCCGGAGTTTATAGAAATTCCGGTCAGATAGCAAAGTCTTAAAAATCAGTCCAAAAGAGTCAACAGCGGATCCGTTCGAAGGTCGCGGAGTTTGTTTTTTTAAAGAACTCGGTAGAACTCCGTATCAAAAATCAATCAACAAGAAACCAAAGTATGCTGAGATCTCAAAACAAAGCACAAGATTCACGTAAAAATCGATCTAAACAAGCCTGATATATATGTAATAATTCCCAGAAGGCAAAGCGGCGTCTCTTGATCGCGGTGGTCAACTCGGCGGCGAGATGATATAAAAAAAGATACGGGGTGACGGGGGTCTGCCACCATGGTGTTGTCGATGGCGAGCAGGGAGGGGTCATGAGTTGAGGCGACGGGAGAGGTTCGACGGTGGGTGGTTTTGTCGGTGGTGGGCGACGGGATGTGTGGAGGTGGGAGGAGGGAGAATGATGGTGAGAGAGTAAAATATGAAAAAATGGGGGGGCTTTTAGGTTTGTGCGGCTGACCCTTATGTTGGGCGGCTGTTGTGGGTAAAGAGAAGTAGGCGGCGGCTGAAGGGGTTTTTAAATGGGGGGTAAGGTTTTTATTTATAGGGTATTTAGGTTTATGGTTTGGGGTTTGGGGTTTAAGGTTTAGGGTATTAGGTTTGGAGGGAAAAGATGAAAGGTGTATTGGGCCTCATTTTGGGATTCGGTTTTTGACGGATTGGACTAGTCTAGATTGTGCCTTAATTGGGTGGTTTGACAAAAATACAAAGCAATTAATTATTTAAAAGAAAAATTATTTAAGTACAAGACTATCAAAATAAAAATGCCAAGCTATAATAATAAAATGCAATATTTAAGAAATATTTAATGTCTAATTAAAGGAAAAAACACGGTACCAATTAATTATTTAAAGAGATGCAAACATTATTAAAATAAAATGATCGCGCAACAATAATAAAAACATGATGCCAATTTACAAAAAATAAAACAACGTAGGATGTTAGGTAAAAATATACAAAAATGCCAAAAAATGGTTATTGAAATGAATGCTTAAAATTGCAAGAAGTGACTAAAAGATGGGTCAAAATTGGGTGTCAGCAGTTGTCCTCTTTGTGAGAAAACGATGAAAGAGTTTTCGGACAAAGACGTTGACTTGTAGCCAATTTTGTCCCCATCGTCAGAATTAAAACAAAGATCAAGAAAAAGAATAGATAAAAGTTGATGTAAATTCAAAATTTATCCCAGTGTCGAATTATGATGACACTGGGTTGCTGCGATGCTAGAAAATTAAAGCGGTGACAGCGGAATTCAAAATTGTCGATGTCGAATTATGATGACACTGGATCGTTGTGATGCCAAAAATAAAAGGCAAAGCTGATGCAGATTAAAAATTTATCTCAATGTCGAATTATGAGGACCTTTGGGTTCTTTGCGATGCTAGAAAATTAAAGCGGTAGATCTGGATTCAAAATTATCTCGATGTCGAATCATGATGACCTTTGAGCTCTTTGTGATCTTTGCAAAATTAAAGACAATGCCGACGCAAATTCAAAATTTGTTCCAGTGTCGAAGTATGATTGACAATTGGGTTGCGGTGATGTGGTCTTTGAAAAGACATGGTGTTTGTAGATGCTGATGGCGTCATTGCATGGACGCGATGCAGATGCTCGTCGTTGCATAGATGAAACATAGATGAAGTTGTTGCATGGGCTTACATGAAATGGCGTCGTTGCATAGACGCGATGCAAATGCTCGTCGTTGCATAGACGAAACACAGATGAAGCCGTTGCATGGGCTTACATGAAATGATGTCGTTGCATAGACGTGATACAGATGTTCGTCGTTGCATAGACGAAACATAGATGAAGCCGTTGCATGGGCTTACATGAAATGGCGTCGTTGCATAGACGCGATGTGGATGCTCGTCATTGCATAGACGAAGAACGGATGAAGTCGTTGCATGGGCTTACATGAAATGGCGTCGTTGCATAGACGTGATGCAGATGCTCATCGTTGCATAGACGAAGCACAGATGAAGTCGTTGCATGAGCTTACATGAAATGGCGTCGTTGCATAAACGTAATGTAGATGCTCATCGTTGCATGGATGAAGCCGTTGCATAGGCTTACATGAGATGGCGTCGTTGCATAGACGCGATGCAGATGTTCGTCGTTGCATGGACGAAACATAGATGAAGTTGTTGCATAGGCTTTTATGAAATGCATCGTTGCATAGACGCGGTGCAGATGCTCGTCGTTGTATAGACGAAACATGGATGAAGTCGTTGCATAGGCTTTTATGAAATGCGTCGTTCCATAGACGTGATGCCGATGTTCGTCGTTGCATAGACGTGATGCAGATGCTCGTCGTTGCATAGACGAAACATAGATGAAGTCGTTGCATAGGCTTACATGGGATGGCGCCGCTGCACAGACACGATGCAGAGGCTCGTCATGGCGTAGACGAAACATAGATGAAGCCGTTGCATAAGCTTACATGAGATGGCGTCGTTGCATAGACGTGATGCAGATACTCGTCGTTGCATAGACGAAACATAGATGAAGTCGTTGCATGGGCTTACATGAAATGACGTCGTTGCATAGACGCAATGCAGATGCTCGTCGTTGCATAGACGAAACATAGATAAAGCCATTGCATAAGCTTCTGATGAAATGGTATCGTTTTATGGGCGTACTGCTTTGTGACTAAATGCAGGTTGAGATAATGTCATTGCGTAGGCGTTGGGCGGTTGTAACGCGTGGGTTTATTGTTGTGCTCCGCTTTCTTTGATATAAAGATCCACACTCAAAGAAAACTTGTGAGTTTTAGGAAATGAGTGGTTGATAGCTTTGTAGCTTTGGCTCTTGACGCTTGCATGCTCAGACTTAAGCAAAGGTTAATGCATAACTGTTAAGGCAAAAAAGATAACGCATGGATTTATAAACAATGTAATTGTATGAGTAAAAATGTTATCCTGTAAAACGTGATGGCGGTTGTATTGATGTGATCTGCAAATCTTTGAGATTTCGTTCTTGCGGATGTGTTGAATGTTGTGAATGCTTCTTTGAATACTCAGTCTGATCGATCTGTGCGGACTTCTTTGGATGTTGCGAATGCTTCTTTGAATGCTCACATGTGCGGAGTGCGATGGATGCTATGAATGCTTGCTGAATGATGCGATTGCTGATGTAGTGTCTGCGCGGACTTGCTGGATGCTTCGAATGCTGGCTGAATGTTGTGATTGCTGATGTAGTCTCTGCATGGACTTGCTGGATGATGTGAATGCTTGTTGAATGTTGTTGATCTTTGATGTAGTCTGCGCGGACTTCTGGATCTTTGCGAATGCTTGTTGAATGCTATGATTGTTGATGTAGTCTGCGCGGACTTCTTTGGATCTGCGAATGCTTGCGTTGATGCTGAGGTAGTCTGCGCGGACTTCTTTGGATCTTTGCGAATGCTTCTTTGAGCGATGTTGATCGATTGTTGATGTAGCCTGCGACTTCTTTGGATCTTGCTAATGCTTGTTGCGTGCTAGTCTGCGCGCGGACTTAACCACTGCGGAAATTGCTCATATCTCTTTTGAAATAATCAAATGCATTTTGTACGCAAGCCAATGAGAAGATTTCTAATGGTGTGACCGGCGAGCTTAGGCGCTACGTATCCTCGTAGGGAATCGGGTCGTAGCGTAGTTCGTGATGCAAACAAATGATTGTACAATTTTTAAAAATGAGGCCGAAGCCATGTGACCTTTCACGTATCTGTGAGGAATCGGTCAAGGCGTAGTTCATGATGCAAAGAATAAGGATTTTTATATATCGTTTTTTTGAAAAGTTGAAGAAGCGACCTCGCGTTACGACTTGATTGATACAACAATTAGTATTGTGCTCGGGAATTTCGTTATTCACTTTGGTCTAACGGGATGACTTAGGTAATTCCTATAGTTTGAATGGTACCTCGGACACTAAGTATCGACACACTTGCTTTGCGACCAAGGTTTGAACTACACGTAATCTCACGTTTCAAATGCCTGTTTGAAGAAAGTCCCATTTCTCACGTGTATTTCGATATTTTGAATTTTGGGGCGTTTGAAATGCGCTCACGCTCGAAAGGATGTTCATAAATGCAATTGTGATACCATAGGCTTGGCCGTCATGTAAGTATCCACTAATGTGAGAACCCTCAGCATAAGATCATGTAGGACTTGTCACGGGCTTGTAATGTAGGTTTGGGAAAGGGATGGATATCATTTGGGTAAAAAGTGACTAATCCTGCTCGGCGTTGGACTATGCGTGCTTGATATTTGTGTGCTTTAATCTTGTCTGTTTTTTTTTTCAGTTTTTATGTCTTGACTTCTTTTTGAATCTTTACGTTTGGGCAGCTTTTTCCAAAGTTATTCTCTCATTTTTACTCATTTATTTTATTTTTTTGTCGGTCCTTTTAATTTCTTCTTTTTGTGAAGTCGTCCTTTGTGTTTTCTTTTCTCTTTTGGGACTTTGACAATTTTTGTCTTTGCAAACCGGCAGAATTTTGTCGACCACTTGCACATTTCAAAGCACTCGAGAGGTCGGGCCAAGAGAGGATAGTGCGTCAGCTCGAGAAAGAATATAGGTGTAATATGCGGTTTTCAAAAGAATAGGCTTTAGGCTCAAAGGGGTGTACTACGGATAATGTTATTTGGTAGGCTGAAAAAGGCTCAAACGGGTCAAAGAAAGCCTACGATCACTTCCTACACCGAGTGTTACTCGGGATTTCGCCTCGACAAACATTCGGGCCAAGTTCTAGATCACGATGCAATGTAATTGAACTTATTCTAAAATTCACCACACATTGCACATGAAACGATGAGGTTGGTTCCGTTCTTATCTTAAAAGCATGCAAGAATGTCATTACAGGTGTGCGTGAGAGGTACCAAAAGAATCTATGGTTTACCACGAAGTCAATCCATATTGATTATTACTCGTTCTTTCCTATGCATATTCCTAACTGTGTTGGTATCAACCAAGTCAAACAATGATACTTAAAGAGCTCTTTTGTTTTTTATGCTTTTGAATAAAATATTTTTGTATTTTTGAATAAATGGTAGAACCAGAGTAGGGCTGCCTACGTATCTCATCTTTGTGAGAATCGGTGTCGTAGTTCATTCAGATATGTTATAAAACGTATGATTTAAAAAGAATTCATTCATGAAAGAAATGCAAAAGTAAAAGTTGTGCAAAACAAATTATTGTTCAATATAAGACTAATGCAAAGTAAAATGAATGTAATAGAAAAATGAATGGTTGTGATAGAATGAATGAAATGCATGAATAAATGTATGTGATAGAATGATTGAAATGCAATAATGAATGTATGTGATTGGATAAATGCAATGAATGAATGAACCAAATATGCCCCCTTTTTTCTTTTTTTTTTTATGTGGTGTCGAACCCTAGATGGGTTGCCTACGTATCACACCGTATGGTGAGAATCAGACACGCGTAGTTCGGGATGATTATGTTGTAAAATGCATGATAAAGAATTTATGTAATCAATACTAGACATATCAATTGAATTTGCAAAAGATACAAAATATAGGACCAGGCGATGCTTCGTTGAATCTAGTATGGTGACTTCTTTCGTCAACATAACTCCACTCATTCTTGTGATGATTTTTCTTCTTTTTCTTCCCTTTTTTTATTTTCTTAGCCGCCTCGACTATTTGCGAGGGCGGTTTTCTATAAAAGATATGACAAATGGGTGAGAGTAGGCAAGCCACAAAATAGTAAAATGTAAGGCGTGACAATATAGTCAAAGACTCTACTTGGTTCGGCCGTGGTGGTTGATCTTCTGAAGTCCAAATCACGTTGTTGAAGCGATTTCTGCGGTAGAAGTCACGATTGCAATGCGACAACAAAAGGTGCAAAAATGCAAATGCTCGTGGTGGAATTATAAGCATGATATATGCGAGGGTTAAAGGGTAATTATTGCATTAAATAATATGTACAGAATTGCTAGCGACAACAATAGTAAACAAAAGCATGCAAATCAAGCGCGCGCCTAATATGCATGGGACATCTCTTGTGCCAGAGGTCGGCCTAAACGTCAAATATGCGAGATTATGATAAATAGGTCCAAGCCGTTAAACTGCAATGTTTTGTTGGAAATGGCGACCAAATGATGGTGCACTTTTCTAATTTCGGCGTGTCGTGACCAGGCTTGGATCCGTCTATCATCATCACGCTACGTAGTATGCTAATGGGTCGTTGGGTTGTGAAACGTCGACAAGTTTAGTGGATTTCTAATTGTGGCGTTAATACAGTTAACCACTTAAGATTTATCGTCGTGACTTAATAAAAAAATGTGGTATAGCTCATCTTAAGCTTTCTAAGATTTGGCTTACTAGGCCTTGAGTTCGGCGGACAACTCAGTGAGAAGGCTCGTGGTGATCGGATGAACCGATCTAACTCGCGCGCGCGACTCTCCTAATTTTGGGTATTTTGAAAGAAATTTGCGGTGCGCGAAGCACACAAGCGCGTGTAGTGTGTGACAATGTGAATTTTTACAGTGGAAGAAATATGAGCGGAATGTCAATTTAAGGAAAGCGATAAAGCAAATAGCAATTAAAGCGATTAAGCATACAAAATTAAAGCAAACAATTTTAAGACATTTAAAACAAATAAAAGCAAATAAAACCAGCAATAATAAACCTAGGTTTGTTATGGTCAAGAACACGATTATCGATTGGAATCGTCATCTTTGTCGCCCGTTTTTACCGAGTGCGAGCGGTATCGCGGCGTTGCTCTTTGGCGCGATTCACTGGATGGAGCAATAATGCGATTTTGAGTCGTCACCTAATTAGTTAAGTGAATTAGGACAACGATTTATTGCAATAAAAATACTGCAATTAATCTCCATTTAATGGTCTGCGAAATTAATGAGATTCTGGATCGGGGTTCTTTATTATCCTAAAGGGAAGGGGTTAGGCATCCTTTAAGATCCGCTAACTTGCGGTTATCCGTTCAAACCTATGTTAATTATTTATTGCCTTTTATTCTACCTATTCTAAGCATTTTTACATAATTTACAATTAAAATAAAATGCATACAGAATAATAAAACTAAAATTAAATGTGACATAAGATAAAACTTCGGGACATCTTTTAGCCCTTTTTAGGCCTTCTGCACAAGATGATATCCGGGTACCTGCATAAACACTCAGTAAAAATGTCAGTAATAGAATGAATAATTTTAATGCATTGACAAGAACTAATAAGTAAAGCCAAAAAATAAATCCGTCTTTTGCACAGAGGAGGCCTTGGAAATCAGACGGAGATTCCTTCATCGGCCAATATTGCTAGAAACAATAAAATAAATAAAACCTTCGGATTCGCGCCAAAATAGTAATAGTTTTAAACACAGAGGGCTCAGATATATATAAAAAAATAAAGTGGGACAGCCTAAACAAGTGCGGCTGCGAGAATTCGCCTTGCCAACGCATGTTGGTTATCCGGTGTAGGTGGAAGAAATCATCATTGCCCAGAAAGCTTCATTTATTTTATTTTCCGTCTTTGCAATTGTGGAGGCCTCAAAAATCGACGGATAACTTTTTCATTGGCCATGGCAAGTGTAGTATCATGTTCAAAATCAATAAATACCCAATATTCAAATGTAGCAATTTGTTCAAAATCAATTTAATAAAAGAATAAAAGGGCAGAATCTCAAAATCACCGACATACCAAAATACATGCGAAACCAGGGAGAATTAGTGACGAAACCAACACAACAGTAGCTCGCCGAAAATAGTTCAGAATAATACAAAACCAGTTAAAGGCAAAAATGTCAAAAACAGTCCCAAAGGCAGCATTTCAGCGATTCGCCGGAAACAGTAAAGTTTCACAGCAACAGTACAGTTTCGCCGGAAATTACAGAGCGTCGCCGAAGTCTTCAAACTCCGGTGAATATCAAAAATATCAGAAAAATCAATCCATTAGTAATAAGGACAGTAGATACCAAACAATAAGCCAAACAAAGTCGCCTGAGTTTATAGAAATTCCGGTCAGATAGCAAAGTCTTAAAAATCAATCCAAAAGAGTCAACAACAGATCCATTCGAAGGTCGCCGGAGTTTTTTTTTTTTTTTAAAGAACTCCGGTAGAACTTCATATCCAAAAAATCAATCCAACAAGAAACCAAAATATGCAACAGATCTCAAAACAAAACACAAGATTCACGTAAAAATCAGTCTAAACAAAGCACAATATATATATATAATAATTCCCACATGAAAGCAACGTCTCACTTGATCGCGGTGGTCAACTCCGTGGCGGAAGGCGATATAAAAATATACGGGTGTGGTGGTGATGCGCCACCATGGTGTTGTCGGCGGCGGTGGAGGTCGTGAGTTGGGCGGCGGAGAGGTTCGGCGGTGGGTGGTTTTAGGTGGTGGGCGACGGGAGGTGTGGAGGTGAGACGAGAGAGTGATGGTGAGAGTAAAATCTGAAAAAATGGGGGCTTTTAGGTTTGTGGTGACCACTTATGTTGGCGTTCTTTGTAAAGGTAGAAAGTAAGCGTGGTGAAGGGTTTTTAAATGGGGGTAAGGTTTTTATGTATAGGGTATTTAGGTTTAGGGTTTTGGGTTTTGGGTTTTGGGTTTTGGGTATTGGGTATTGGAGAGAAAATATGAAAGGTGTATTGGGCCTCAGTTTGGGCTTCGGTTTTTGGCGGATTGGACTGGTCTAGATTGTGCCTTGGACTGGACTGGTTTGACAAAAAATGCAAAACGGATTAATTATTTAAAATAAAAATTATTTAAGGGTACAAGACTATCAAAATAAAAATGTCAACGCTATAATAATAAAATACAATATTTAAGAAATGTTTAATGCCTAATTAAAAGAAAAAACGCGGTACCAATTAATTATTTAAAGAGATGCAAATATTATTAAAATAAAATGATCGCGCAACAATAATAAAAACATGATGCCAATTTATAAAAAATAAAACAACGTAGGATGTTAGGTAAAAAATATACAAAAATGCCAAAAAATGTGATTAAAATGCGGTGTCCTAAAATACTTAAAATTGCAAGAAATGACTAAAAGATGGGTCAAAATTGGGTGTCAACAGCTTGCTTGCAGGTCATCTTCCCTATGGTGCAAGGTAAAGTGATACTCCCTGGATCTTTCAACTTAGAGGGCAGTTTCTTCTGCAAGATAGCACTGCACTCCTCTGTCAGTGTTATTGTCTCATAGTCTACCAGTTTCCTCTTCTTAAACAGGATGTCTTTCATGAATTTCACATGTGACATTTGCTCCAAAGCTTGATGAGCGAGATTGATATGAAGGCTTTTGAAGACCTCTAAAACTTGGAAAACTCCTTGTCCAAGGACTTCTTCTGCAGTCTTTGAGGGTAAGGAATTCTGTCTACATATTTCTTCATGACTGTCGGTGGAGCTTTTTCTACAACAGGGTGGTCCTCAGTAACCCCCCCTTCTCTGCTTCAACTGCTTTCCAACTCACTCTTTTTCACCCACTGGTTTGGGTGCCACTGCTCTAAGCGCTTCCCACTCCTCGCTAATTGCACGACCTTTGTTCTCTTTGGTTCACCACATTATTAGGGGGAAGATTCCCCTGAGGTCTGTCAGTCACTTTCTCTGCCAACTTCCCCAATTGAGTATCCAAGTGACTAATAGATGACCTGGTTTCCGCCATGAATTGAGTCTAGAAGTTGGTCATTTGTGAAAGCGAGGACACCAAAGATGGCGAGGACTCGAGTTACTAATGGCTGACCTAGTCTCTGTCATAAATTGGGCCTGGGAATTGATCAGTTGTGTCTGTGACTCAGTAGATTGAGCCTGGTGTTTAGCCAATGTCATCAGTGTTGCTCTTATTTCTCTTATTTCTCTTATTTCATCTGACTTCTCTTAGGGAGCTGGTGGGCTGAACTGCTGGGAAGAAAATATTGGATTCAAGGATTGTTGTGGAGTGCTCTGTTGATACTGCCCCTGAAACTGAGATTGTTGCCCTTGATCATTTTTCCATGAAAAGTTGGGGTAATTTCCCCACCCCTGATTATAAGTATTGGAGTATGCATTGTTGTAGGGCCTCTGAAAATTCCTCACTGTTTGGACCTGCTCCATGGGCACATTATTCGGGTCCACTACTGTGCATCTATCAAAAGTGTGGGGGCCCCACAGATCTCACAACCCAGTGGGTATGCGCATTGCTTTAACCGCCATGGTACCTGTCAGATCTGCTTTGTCAAAGTGGCTACTTGTGCGATCAATGCGATGATAAGCGTCTAGCTCATGAATCCACCATCTTCCTCTGCTCTTTGCTCTCTCATCCGCACGATGGTTGTTTGTGGCCGTATCCTCTGCAAATCATGTACCTCGTTGACACTCTTTTCATGAGCGTACCTCCTGCTGCAGCATCAATGATGGTACGAGTTGTACCACACAGCCCATTGTAAAATATGTGGACTAGCATCCACTTCTCGATCCCATGATGTGGGCACTTTCTCTGTAAGTCTTTGAACCTTTCCCATGCATCATATAATGGCTCTCTCTCCAGCTGATAAAAATTATTCAACTCACCTCTGAGCTTTGCTGCCTTAGCTGGAGGAAAGAACTTGGCAAGAAACTTCTGGGCTAAGTCTTGTCATGTAGTGATGGAGTTCGCCTGTAATGAGTTCAGCCAGCACTTTGCTCTATCCCTGAGTGAGAATGGGAAGAGTCTCAACCGAATGGCATCATCAGTAACACCATTATATTTGAAGGTTGCACACATCTCCAGAAAATTTGCTAAATGCAAGTAAGGATCTTCAGACGGTAATCCCCCAAACTGAACTGAACTTTGAACCATGTGCAATATGGCTGGTTTGATTTCAAAATTGTTGGCTTCAACAGCTGGAAGCCTTATGCACGTTTGTACCCCTGTAATGGTTGGCATCACATAGTCCCCCAAGCTCCTTTCTGCAGGGACTTGTCTTAAAACCGGTGGTAACTCATCATCCCCCAAATTATTGTTTGATCTCGTTGCTAAGGAATCACCGCTCTTTCTATTTCACATGCTGCACACAATCTCTCAATCTCAGGATTCAGAGAGATGGGAATGTCAGCTCCTCTCCTACTTCGCATAAACTAAGTTCCTGAGACTAATCAAAAATAACAAACAAATCACGGCGCACGGTTCCACAAATAAAAGAAAATAAAATAAAGAAAAATAAAAACCAAATTAGAAATTTAGAATAGATAATCTTATATTGAACTACGCCAATCTCCGGCAACGGCGCCAAAAACTTGTTAGCGATTTATCCACACGCTTAACGCAAGTGCACGTATCGTGACAAGTAATATAGTCTGGGTAAGACCGAAAATCGTCCTCAGGGATTAGTGTTCAATTACCAATTTCTATCTTATGGTATCTATTTGGTGATCGATATTTTGATGGTTGTTTGTATCTATGACTACTAAATAATTATAAAAGTTAACTAAATTACTTTACTTAAATCAGATATGATGGAAATAGGGCTTCCAATCTCCCCAACTATCTGTTCGCTTTAATCTTTAATGCAATGATAAAGGTTTTTCTTCTATATTGAGATAGCGAGTTAACTAAGTCGTTTTATATTCCAATTAGGATATATAAACACTCAACCCCGACGAGAACCCTACATCTTTCGATGATAAGATTTACCACAAATGAGGATTAAGAACAATAACCTATTAAACTACACAAGTATCGGGGTACTTTCGTCCATGATTTTAACCTATGTTTATTCAACTATAGCATATTCACAATCTCCCCTTTCGGATCTCGATTAGAAATCATATATGTGATGATAATTAGTGATCAATTATTACCAAGCAATCAAAACAATTATTGAATAAATCTCAACTATATAAAGAAGAAACTAAAATCACGCATTAAATCATAAAACGAGGTTCAAGTGATTCGAATGGAAAGCCCTAATTAAAGTTTAGCTCTTAGCCATAGACATGCTAAGAACTAAAAGATTATCCAACATAAACTGAAAAATAAATAAAGCAAGATAAAGAATTACTCGAACAAGCCTCCAATCTTGAAGCTTTCAAGAACTATGTGTTGTGTAGAGTTAGGGATTGTGGAACCCTTCAAAAATCTGCCTAAGGCCTTTTATATCCTCCAAAGCGTTCCCAACTTTTCCTCTTGGTCTTGACCCATTCCATTCAGATTTGGTGAAACCCGTGGTTTGCCACGGCCACGAGACCGGCGTCGTGGCGCCGAAACTCCTGCAGTTGTCCAGCCGATCCGGGCCGTGGCCTAGCCGCCTCTGATGGGTAGCGCCACCACGCCTGCATTTCTTCCCGGTGCGGCTTTTCATCTCTTTGTGCTCTGAACCTCTGTTTGCCCTCTTTTTGCTTCTTTTCGTCAATGTGTCATTTTAAACCACTGTGACTCAAAAGAAAGAAAATATATCCTAACATGACACATATTTGTACAAAAATGGGCCAAAGACTAACTAAAAATGACTCAAAAGGTGTATATAAAAGACGTCTAACACTGTGCAAATTAAAGTACTGGAATAAAATGTGTGCAGCTTCAAGATGCAACTGCTCCTCTTGTGCAGCAGCAAAATCATTACAGCTTGTGCAAAAAATAGTGCAATTGGGCAGCTCCTAAAAAATTCATTGTGCAAAACTCTAGCTAGCTTAATGGAGAAATATATAAACCAAGAATGACAAAAAAAAACTCCTCGACAACATATAGAACCAATGAAAGAGTGAGATGCGTCAAAAACGAACCAACACTGGCAAGTAACCTCTCCACTAATTAAAGAATCAATAGAGTAACAAAAGTCATCAAACTTGGACCAAAATTGTACCAAATCATTTTCTATAAGAGTAGGATCAGTGGTATAGTAGTGATCAGCTTCCAAAAATAAAAGTACTGGAATGAATTCCTTCCAAGACAAAATGGGCACCCTAGTTTCTTCTTGTTGGTGGCAGATCATAAACCTGTATTGCTCCTCACAGTTTTGATGCGCAAATTTGGATATTGAATCTTGTCAAGATATAAAATACACCTGCTAGGCATCTCTGTATATGACTGAAATGGAACCTCACATATATCCTCAAATGCAAGATTAGTAAAATAATCAGCTAGCATGTTACCTATGGTAATGTATGCATAATTTGGACATGGGTGCTCTCTCGCATAATGGATGAGATCAATCTCGATATGTTACATGAAATTTCCCGGATAGCATCCAAGATATTATTCAATACAAGCGAATCAGTTTCTATTATAACTGGTAGAGAATTGTGATTAAGACAATGTGCAATAACCTCCTTACAACAGTCGCTTCAGCCACCATGTTGGTGTTTCAGGTAATTCGTCAGCTTTGGTTACAACAAGGTCACAAACATCATTCGTATACAACGCCCACGCCCCATGAACTCCTCCCTGAATTTCCCCTGCTCGCACCATCCGTATTGCATTTAAACCAACCATGAGGAGGAAATGACCAAGCTACTGCAATACTTTCCAGAGTAGGCTGAGAAGCTTCAAAATAATTAATCATATCTGGCCAAAATATGGAATGTCCTGTAGCCAAGGATATGTAGCTCAAGCTAAATGATAAAAAATATTATTCCCCTCATGAACTATCATACTAAATGAAACAGTCGCCCCCCCCCCCCCCTGTTTAGTTTTATTCTGTCTCTTCCAAAGTTCCCAACAAATAATAGAAGACGCAACTTGATACATAGGTTTTAATTTCGACGAGCAAGGAGAAGACCACCATTCCTGAATCGCTTGATGAAGCTGCAAAGAATCACCATGAATACCAGCAGCCATTGTAAATATTTTCCAAAATCATCAAGGGTCTCAACAAGTTTGCAAATACTTTAACGTACACATTGATTCTTTTCCAATTGAGGATTTCCATTCAACATTAAGCTCAGTTATGTCTTTCAGAGAACAGGTTCTTGTAACAAAATTCTAGCACAACAGAGAATATTCACAAGGAAATCGTTATATTTTTTTGAAGTTGAGTGTATGGGTATAGTTCAGATATATAGACATTGCATCACATAATTTCAGTCAACTAGCCTCAAGGGTCTTGTCCCAATTATAGTATAAAATAATAACTCGGTCCATATTGTTGGGTTTTGATATTGGTGAATGAGAAATGATGGGATGAAAATTAAAGGGAAAATGCTCTTTTGTCCCACATCGAAAAAGGAGAAGGAAAGAGAGGTGTATATATTACATTACACCTTCTCTAGCTGCTAAAAGGGTTGAGAGGGCAAGGACCCTCGCCGTCATTGCCGCCGCCACCTCGCCGGATCGATTGATTGATAATATTTTTGGACAAACGTTTCTTTAATTAAATTAATTAATTATTTAATTAAAAAATAAATCCAAACGGATCGACCCGCGACCCGACCCGCTTCTCCTCTCTTTTTCGAATTTCCCTCCAAAATTATGTGACTATTCTGAATGGTTGCAACCATTCAGAATCAGTACCTCCAACCCTATAAATTCTTGATTATTCCAAGAATTTATTCATTCACTTTTTCATTCTGAATTTCATATTCAAGTCGAAAATATTTTTCATTATGTGTGATATACTGTCGTTGAGTAGTTCGCTGCTATCGAAATTTGGAGTACTACTATTCTTGTAAGATAATCGTTCTATCCTGGGAGGCGATATTCCGTTAACCTCGAGTACTGTGAGGGGAATAATTTCCTTAAGGACACACTTTGAACTAAGTGGGCTCGATTACATTCTGAAATTATTTTTCCAAAACAGATTTTGTTTTCGTTTATTGTTTCTAAGTGATTAACATATTGTTTTGAATCATTATTTAGCCAAATACATATTATTATACAAACAATCTTAAGGAAATTATTTTTATTGTATTTTAATCTGTATCCTGGTTTGGAGATTAAAACCTGTGTGGTTTTCTACTCCGTATGAGATTTCATATTCTAACTTGAAGACATAAAAACTTCGTTGGAATATTAAAAGTCCAGGAAAAAGTGTTTTCCCAAAAAGGAAAAAGAAAAAAAAAAGGTGTTTTTTCAGAAGGAAAAAAAAAGTGTTTTTTCTTGTATGTTGTTTGGAGACTAAAATCTTCGGATTTTCTACTCCAGTTGAGATTAAGGTTTTCATAACTTTCTACTCATTTGGATACTTGATTTGAAGATATAAAAACTTCATGAAGTATATAACATACAATCTATTGCACTTCGTTTCTATCAATTTTGATTCGATTTGAAGAAATAAAATCCTCACCGTTGTGTATTATATTTGTTGCTATCAAAATTGATTCGGTTTGAAGAAATAAAATCTTCACCGTTGTGTATAACGATTTGAAGAACATAAAAACTTCATCGTTCTGTTTAAGGAGATTAAAACTTGTGTAGTTTTCTACTCCATATGAATATTAGTATTCCACTAAGATATAAAACTTCGTTGGAATACTAAAGTTTCATAATTATACTACGATTTGAAGAAATAAAATCTTCATCGCTTAAGTTTATAATTCGATCGCGATTTGAAGAAATAAAATCTTCATCGTTAAGTCCGTGAATTAATTGCTATTTTGGTTTTATTAATTAAAACGCTTTGTCGATTTGATGTTGACAAACAATGGCAATTGAAATTGAACTACCTCTCAAATCTCGCACCAAGTTACATTACTACAACCTGCATCGCAGCATTTCACCTGAGAAACTCATGAAGTTCACTTGCAACTTTAAAGGATGGCAAAGAAAGAATGTTCTTTTGGCTTACCACCCTTGGTTTGCAAAAGTTCACCATGAGACCCTCCCGCTCGCCCGACATGCCTGACAACCAGCAGTTCATGGTTACTGAGGCTTGGAAACAGGCTGATTTTTTGTGCAAAGGCTACATTTTAAGTGCCTTAGAAGATGACTTGTACAATGTCTACAGTGCAGTAGAAACTTCCAAAGAACTATGGAGTGCACTTGAAAAGAAGTACAAGACAGAAGATGCTTGCTTGAAGAAGTTTGTGGTTGCCAAATTCCTAGACTATAAAATGGTTTATGGGAAAACTGTTGGAACCCAAGTTCAAGAGCTTCAACTTATCTTCCATGACCTTATTGCTGAAGTTATGGTAGTGAATGAAGCATTCCAAGTGGCTGCAATGATTGAGAAATTACCGTATTCGTGGAAAGATTTCAAGAATTATCTTAAGCACAAAAGAAAGGAAATGAAGTTGGAGGATCTTGTGATTCGTCTCAAGATCGAGGAAGATAACAAAACCGCTGAGAAGAGGTATCGTAAGAGTTCACCAATTGCGGGCCAACATCGTTGAAGACGTTCAAAATGAACAAGAAAAGAAAGAGGCCTTCAAAAAGAGAAGGGTTCTAACAAGAAAAAGTTCAAGCGGCAATCGCGAATTGTGGGAAAGGCGCCACAAAAGCCCGATATTGCCTCAGAAAAGGACAAGGGAAAAAGACAAGCCAATATGGTGGAAATGAACGATGATCTGAATGATCTGTGTGAAATGCTGTCAGAGTTGTTATAACCCGTAGTTCCAGGGTATGTATGTGAGGACGTACGTACGAGAATACGACAGAAATTTTGGAAAGAAAGAAAGATGTGATTTTTCGACGGAAAAGTTTCCGGTTTTTGTGAAGGAAAAAGGTTCGTTAATGGGAATTGGATTCCCAGATTTGGTATTTGGACTTCTTGGATTATATTAGAATTATGAGATTTTATTTTCGGAAATGGTCACGTGGGGCCCACGGGAGAAATTTACGGTTTTGTGGGGCCCACTTTGTGTTTGAGATTTTCGGTATTTTGAATATTTTCGGAAGATGAAATATTTTGGACGAGTCGGGGGGCTACACGTGTCACCCCCATGTGTCACCTTGGCCGACCGAGGAGGATGGCTAGCCACTGTCCCTCGCCGAAATGACCACTACACTTGGCACCAAAAATCGTTGGCCATGTGGTGTGGTGGGACCCACACACACATGGTCCAATCTTGACCACCCACTTGCATTAATCTTGACCCTTGAATTCTCTATAAATACCCCCTTAGGTTGAAGACTAAATTCATCCCACACTTAAGCTTTCCAAAGCAAAAATACTCCCCTCCCTTTTGATGTTGTTTCGTCCAACCCCCCCCCCCCCCCACATGTGTATAAAATACTTTGTGTATTGTGGTATAATCCCAAATACCTTAGCATAATATCCCTAGTAGTATTCCAAAGTTATTTCAATACTAGGAGCCCGGAAATACTACTTTATTCCATTAGTCGCAAAGTGAAACCCTAGAAAAATCTTCCTAGCGTGGTTGAAGTGTTAAGAGAAGTTGTTTAGAAACTTCTAAGGGTCGCTTGGAGCGGGTTGGAGTGTAAGGAATTGGAGCTAAACGTTGTTCAGGATCGACTTATAATCTTGGATAATTTTGGGCTTATCGAGGTAATGATCTATGTCCCCCTATTGTAATTGGATATTACATATTGTAGTAATTTAGAATTGAGTATAAGATTTATTGGATGGATCATTATAAAGGATTGAATCAGATTTACAATGGATCATTTACTGAGACTTGTGTAGTTTATCCGTGAAGTAGTATTGAACACGCCCGGTTAGACGTGTAATCCCCGGAGTTGTTGGCACAGTAATGGGTCCGAGTATGAGGATATTTATGTGGTTACTGGGGAGGTGCCGAATTTTCTGTAGAATAAGGAATCTTGTATCTAGAATTATTCTACGAAGAGATCTAGAGGTTGATAGACGTTTTGTGGCCTTTATAGTCAAGATCGCGAGTAGCGTATTCTACTGAAGGGTGGAAAAGGCTAGCAGGTTCTGATTGGAGCTATTTGCTAATTGTCGATAATCGCCGCGAGGTATGTGAACCTCTTCCTATCCTTTCTAGCATGATGTTTTGTAAACTATGTAGTACGGTAGACGTACACGTGCTAAATGAGTTTTGGTTGGTTACAAACATAAAGTGTTATAATAGCTTTATGGGAAGTTAGTTATAACGACTTTATGTAGGCAGAAGAATGGTTTATTGATTTTAGAAGTTAAGAGACTTGATCTTAAAAGATAATAGACTTGACTTAAATGACTTGATGTGAAATAGTAAGGAACTTGATTTCTAAAAGAAAAGAGACTTAAGAGTTTGAAGTGTTTTGGTTTAAAAGAAAGGCATGGTTTTGTCTTAAATTGGTTTAAAACATAAAGTGTTATAATAGCTTTATGGGAAGTTAGTTATAACGACTTTATGGAAACAAAAGAATGGTTTTATTATTGGATTTAAAATGGTAACTTGACTTTGGGAAAAGAGAAGTAACTTGAGTTTAAAAGTATAAGTAACTTATTTTCAAATATCGAACTTTTCTTGATGAGAAAATATAAGTGACTTGGTTTTAAAAGGTAGGAGTACCTTGATCTTAAAAGAGTTGGTTACTTGGGTTTTTAAAATGTATACTTGACGTTGTTTTAAAAGTGTAAGCCACTTGGTTTAAGAAGTATAAAGTACTTGATTTAAACATGAACGTGTTTGGTACTACGGATAATAGTATCGAGTTGTTTTTACGTAAAAAGAGATCTTTTTGAAAAGAGTTAAAATACGTAGTACCTTGGGGTTTAAATCCGGTTTTGTTGTAATAAAAAGAATGTCTAAAAGTATGTTGAACTTGCCTATGCTTGTGGTGATAGCCTTTGTTGTGCCAGTATTGTATTTTTATACCACCGCGTCTCTCAATGGAGGGCCGGTTGATTTGTTATGATCTTACTTGGACGTACCGGCAGTGACGGAGGATTCCACGCGCTTCCTCGTTGATAGCGTTATTCCATGGACTAGCTCCACGAGGTTTTACCGATTCTACTTGGTATCCGTGGTTGGCTTTCGCATTTACCCCGCTCGTGGCTGATTCGGCCTCGTACTGGTAGTTAGCCTTCGTGACTTGCCCCGCTCGCTTTAGTGGCGAATTCTCGTGACGCGCTCGTATCCGTAGTTAGCCTCAGATTGCCCGCCGCCTACGTGACACGCTTTGGTATCCGTAGTTGCCAGATTGCCCAGACGCCTTCGTGGCGAAGTCTCGTGATACTGACTGGTATCCGTAGTTAGCCTCGTATTTGCCGGCCACCACGTGACACGCGCTTTGGTATCCGTAGTTGGCCGACTTGCCCCGTGTCGCCTTCGTGGTTTGGTTACATAGTATTGTTAGTACGGCTTTGGTATCCGTAGTTGGCTTTCGACTTGCCCGGCCGATTGATGACGCGGCTTTGGTATCCGGTAGTTAGCCTTCGTACTTGCCCCAGACGGTTTTATGACTCAGTGGGACCCGTGTTTATGTGTACTCCTGGTGTTATTATATCATGATCGCCAGCTGGCGAAGGTATTCCACGCATGATTGACGTTGTGGGCGAGACCCATAGTTATATTTGAGCGATGACTTTGAGGGCGTGAGTCCCTGACTTGACTGCTTTGATGCTGCATACTGTATTTTGGTTATCATACATGTCTCCTGCTTTATATAGACTAGTATGATTTCATTTACGTATTTTCGGCCACATACTTGGTACTGTTATCGACCTCCTTCGGCCGCTCACGCCGCAGTAGAGGTACATCGGCCAGGATCCTCGCCATGGATCACGGTCAGATTAGGAAGCCCCATTTCTCCGAGGCTTATCTTTTGCATGTTACCCGAGTCCGTAGGGTTCTTGTACATTCGTGGTACGGGGCTCTGTCCGCCATAGTTATGGTTACATTCTTAGAGGTCCGTAGTAATCGCAAGTGTGGTTTGTAAAAGGATTTAACTGCTCGTTGATATATGTATATATTCGGAAGGTGACCGCTTTTGGTTAGCTTGCTTTCATACTTTATGTCTTGTCTCATGTTTTAGTTTTTTTATTTTCGCTGATTTTCTCGATGTCAGATCACTAGGTGTCCGGTAGGCAAATACCACGCCCGGATCGGTCGTGACAAGAGTGCAATTTGGTTGGAAACCCAAAGGAGTGGTGGCTGGATTTTGGTGCCACTCGACATGTTCATACGCAGAAGCATTTGCAACCTATGCTCTACCGACCCAAGAGATCATGTTTATGGAAATCTCGCAATGCCAAGGTTGAAGGATATGGGAAGATACTTCAAGATGACTTCCACAAGGTCCCGACTTCAACAATGTTCTCGCACGCTCCAACAATTCGAAGAATTTAGTTTCAAGGACTACTCGTCCAAAAACGGGTTTAAGTGTGTGTTGGTTAGTGAGAAAATTGTAATAAGTAAGAATGATATGTTCATAGGAAAGGGCTACCTCACCGAGGGCCTTTTCAAACTCAATGTAATGGTTGTTGACAGTATTAATAAAAATTCAGTTTCGTCTTATTGGAGTCAAATAATTTATGGCATGTTCGTTTAGGACATGTCAATTACAAAACCTTGCGAAAATTGATCAATTTAGAAGTATTGCCTAAATTCGAGTGTAACAAATCAAAATGTGAAATTTGTGTTGAATCTAAGTTTGTTAAACATCCATATAAGTCTATTGATAGAATTCAAATCCTTTAGACTTAATTTACGGATATATGTGATATGAAGTCAATACCATCTCGTGGGAAAAAGTATTTTATAACTTTCATCGACGATTGCACTCGAGCATCAATTATGTGTATTTGCTTAATAGTAAGGATGAATCAATTAATGCATTAAGCAATACAAGAACGAAGTGGAAAATCAATTGAATAAAAGACCAAAATGATTAGAAGTGATAGGGGTGGAGAGTATGAATCTCCTTTTGCAGAGACATGTTTGGATTTTGTAATATGGAATTATTCATCAAATTACTGCCCCTTACACACCACAATCAAATGGAATTGCGGAAAGGAAAACCGAACATTAAAGGAAATGATGAATGTCTTACTAATTAGTTTCGCCATCGCAGAGCTTCATGGGGAAGCTATCTCATAACTAATCGAATACTCAACAGAGTACCCTACAAAGAAAACACAATCTATTCCATATGATCTATGGAAAGAAGAAAACCCAACTTGAAATATTTCAAAGTGTGGGGGTGAAGCGGCGTCCAAGTTCCTTTGCCCAAAAGGGTAAAAATTGACCAAAAGCGTGGATTGTGTTTTTATTGGCTATGCTACAAACAAGAAAGCATCGGTTTTGGTTCACAAATCGGTCAATCCCAAATTCATGTTAATACGGTAATCAATCGATAATGTCAATTCTTTGAAAACATCTATCCGTATAAACCGAATGAGTCATCAAGTGAAAGATCTAAACGATCGCGGAAGAACCAAATGAAAGTATACCAAGCAAAGAGGATCTAAGACGTAGCAAACGTCAAAAGACATCTACTTCCTTTGGACCAGACTTTGTAACATTCTTGCTTGAAAATGAGCCTCAAATATTTAAAGCAGCAATGTCATCTTCTGATTCAACATTTTGGAAAGAAGCAGTCAATAGTGAGATTGAATCAATTTTAAACAACCATACATGGGAGTTAGTTGATCTTCCTCCTGGAAATAAACCTTTGGGATCAAAATGGATCTTTAAAAGGAAAATGAAAGCTGATGGTACTATTGACAAATATAAGGCTAGATTTGTGGTCAAAGGTTATAGATAAAAGAAAGGTCTTGATTACTTTGACACATACTCGCCGGTGACAAGACTTAAATCTATTCGGGTGTTAGTGGCATCGTGTCAGATACGGTCTTGAAATCCATCAAACGGATGTCAAGACAAATTTTCTTAAATGGAGAATCGAGGAAGAAATTTACGGAAGAGGGTTTTGTGGTTCCCGGTAAAGAAAGGAAAGTGTGCAGACTTGTTAAGTCACTTTATGGACTTAAACAAGCACCCAAACAATGGCATGAAAATTTGACCAAACAATGTTGTAAATGGATTTAAGATTAATGAGTGTGACAAATGTGTTTACATTAAAAATACTCCAAATCATGAAGTCATTGTTTGTTTGTATGTTGATGACATGCTGATAATGAGTAAAAATATTGTCGATATAAATGCTACGAAGCATATGCTCGCTAGCAAATTTGACATGAAAGACTTAGGGGTTGCCGATTTGATCTTAGGAATTAAGATCCATAAAACTCCACAAGGTCTAGCATTATCACAGTCACATTATATTGAAAAAGTACTTGACAAGTTCAAGTATTTAATTTCAATGTTGCAAAGACTCCAATTGATGTAAGTTTTGCACTTCAAAAGAACGGTGAAAGTGACTCACAATTGACTTTGCACGAGTTTTGGGAAGTCGATGTACATTATGAATTGTACACACCAGATATAGCATGTGCTATAAGCAAGTCGAGTCGATTCAAGAGTAATCCCAATCAAACTCATCGATGGCAATGAACGAGTCTTGGGATATTTACAACACACCCAAAACTATGTTTTGCATTATAATAAATATCCCGCAGATTTGAGGAATATAGTGATGCAAATTGGATCACCGGATCGCTTTGAAGTTAAATCCACAGTGGATATGTTTTCACTGTCATGAGGAGCAGTTGTCTTGGAAATCATCAAATGCATACGACGCTCGCTCTACAATGGAATCGAATTTATGGCTTTAGACAAGGCGGTGAAGAATTGAATGGCTCGAATTTCTTAGAAGATATTCCATTCTCGCCCAAACCTTTGGCTCCTATATGTATACATTGTGACCAAGCAAAGAATAGGTAGGTAGAGCGTAATGTATAACGGAAAATCTCACATACGACGGAGACATAATACGTTAGACAACTCTTCTAGTGGCGTTATCACAATTGATTATGTAAAGTCAAGAGATAACGTGGCGGATCCGCTTACAAAAGGCTTATCTAGAGAGGGAGTTGGTAGATCATCAATGGGAATGGGGTTAAGGCCAAGGACAAGTCATCATGGCGGTAACTCTACCTATCAGACTTGTCACGCCCCAAATTTTCCTAAGTCTTTACTTAGGGCGTGATGGCACCTGGACAATTATTTTCCACCAGGAGCACCATTTAATTCTCTTTATTTAGAAATTTAAACTTATATTCAAATACGAGCTATTAATAAAAATAATAATAAAGAAATTTGTTTATGACTTTATTGAAAATATAACGCGAGCCCATACTGCAAATATTGTTTCTACATAGACATACCGACAAATATTATTCTAAGTTGGAAGGAGATCATTCCACACGCATATCCCGAGACATTGAACCGACATTCGAACTCGACGAGTACCAAGCCCAAACAATGGACTTGGTATGAAAAGAGGTCATGGACGATCGCTAGCCTTGACGTGAGCCTTTCCTCTATCACCCTTCAAACATGTTAAATAAAGAGTCACTCTACCATCCGGGCCGAGTGAGAACCTTACTCGCAATTCAAAGTAACACCACAATATTCCAAGTGCAATCACATTATAACGTAATAAGCATATTGCAAAACATATCAAGTTACAACATCTTTAAATATGCAACAACTCCTCATAGGAAATTCTTGGTTTAACTAACACTTCATTTTATCTCGTATTATACGTTAAGACATTCCCTGCATTTCCACATGTTTATTACATTTATATATTTGTGAACGCGTATTCACTTTTCATATTTATATATAGGTGAACATGTGTTCATCTTTCATATTTGTCGCGCGGCAACCCGATCCATTATATTTACGTATTTGTGAACACGTATTCACTTTACGCTTTGTTGCGCGCGCAACCCGATCCATTATGTTTACGTATTTGTGAATGTGTATTCACTTTACGCTTTTGTTGCGCGCAACCCGATCCATTATATTTACGTATTTGTGAACATATATTCACTTTACGCTTTGTTGCGCGCAACCCGATCCATTATGTTTACGTATTTGTGAACGCGTATTCACTTTACGCTTTGTTGCGCGCAACCCGATCCATTATATATTTATATATTTATGTGAACACGTATTCACTTTTCATATTTTTCGTAAGATCAAATAAATACTATTCTCTTTTCTAACATTCTGTCATTCATACTTGTAACGATTATAACTGTTTAACCATAACTCCAACTAAGGTGTTTCTGCGGAAACTAAGGTAAGACGGGATCTTTCACTGTACCAAATTTCATTTAAAACTACTTTGGGTAACTAACACAAATTTATCCTCAAAACAGCCACATGAAATTTATTTCGCAGAATATTTATTAAACAACACCCAATCTTAGAATAGTCATAACTCCTAATCTGTAAACCCGTTCAAGCCCCATAAAATCTCAAAACGACGAGAAAAGAGATCTACACATCTCCATGTGATCCATCCTTTCATATTCTGTACCATTTGGTACAGTTTTACACTTTTATTCGCTGCCCTTCCTGGATCTCGATAGATCCGAGGCAGAAACTTTAAACAGCGATAACTCTCAATCCGTAAGTCGGATAGACCCCCGTAAGGTCTCAAAATGTCCACAACAAAGAGATCTAGAACTTTCATTTAGCACCAATTTTCATATTCCCCACAGATTAGTACAGTTTTACGTTTCAACGTCCTGCCCTTCTGGATTTCGATGAATCCGAGGCAGCAACTTCAAACTACAATAACTCTCAACTCGTAAGTCCGTTTTAATAAATCTTTATATATATCTGTCCGTAACAGAGAGATTTATAACCATGTAAATTTTCATATAATTCTAATAAGTAAAACTCAATAAAAACAGTCTGTAATTATGCCTTTCCGAATTTCGACCAAATCTAAGGCAGGAACTTTGAACTATGATAACTTTCAAACCGTACGTCCATTTTACCTCATTTTTGGTTCTATATGATCATATTAGAGAGGTGTCAAATTCCTCCGAATTTCATCAAATTCTAACAATTATAACTCAGTGAGAACAGTTCGTAAAGTTCATGACGCAACTAGTTGTCTAAACAATCAAAAGTTCAATATTTCTTTTCAACACTCAATTCTTATTCTAACATGTATTGAACTAAAAATAAAGGATGTTACCAAGAATTTCTGAGTGAGAAAACTCACCTTGTAAGCGTGAAAAGGATTGTTGTTCTTGCTACAAGTGATCCTTGCTCCCTAGTATTCCTATTTTTGTTCTCCTTCCTCTCTTGATGTTTTTCAGATTTTTCCTCTTCTTGTTCACTTGTTTTTTTTTCTGATTTTGTATTCTTTGTGCTAGTCCTTTGTTTGTGCCAAGTATAATGTATAAGTAAGGGTGTTTGTATAACTTATGGGAGGGGGAAAGCCAAGAGTGGAGGGGAGTTAAAGGGGAGATAAGGGAAGTAGGTTGTTTCACCAAAGAAATGTGTATGCAGATTTTTTTAATGTGGTTAATTCTTGAAGTCTTTAAGGCTTGAATTATATATTTTGTCAACTAATAGACTTCTAACATGCCATGTAGTCCTTATAAAAAGGTTATGAATTATATATTTTGCCAACTAATAGATTTCTAACATGTCATGTAGTCCTTATAAAAAGATTATGAAATATATATATTTTTATTAAACCAACCAACAACTATATATTATTATTTTTTCCCGGACTTTACATTCTTTCCTCCTTAAGCAACATTCGTCCTCGAATGTGAATAAGGTCATAACATAATCACATAGGCACAATAATGTTTATTGTTATTGTAACACTAATCTAACATGTCATCTAGTCCTTATAAAAAGATTATGAAATATATATTTTTATTAAACCAACCAACAACTATATATTATTATTTTTTTCCGGACTTTACATTCTTTCCTCCTTAAGCAACATTCGTCCTCGAATGTGAATAAGGTCATAACATAATCACATAGACACAATAATGTTTATTGTTATTGTAACACTAATTTGGGGCTTCACATTCTCCCTTCCTTAAGAAACATTCGTCCTCGAATGTGAATAAAGTTGTAACACACGACATAGACACTCAAATGGCACACATATGAAGTACTATGTAACACATTTTTTTACCTTAGTCAAATAGGAATAGATATTTGATTTTCATCGCCTCTTCACCTTCCTGTGGCTTCCTCAGGAGTGATTCCTCCATAGACCTTCACTAAGCAATATCTTTACTCCTAAGGCGCTAACCTTCCTATCAAGTATTTCCACCTAACCTCTTCATATCAAGCTCTTCATTAAGAACTATCTCCGGGAAGGACGACGTGACTTGGATCGCAAGTATTTTCGTAACATCGACACACGAAACACCGGATGCACCGCTTACTCTTGTGGAAGTGCTAATTCATAAGCCACATTCCCACTCTTCGCAAGATCTCATATGACCCAATAAACCTGGGCTCAATTTCCTTTCTTACCAAAGCGCATCACTCCCTTCATCGGGACACTTTTAAAAATACTTTCTCCCCTCTGGAATTCAAGATCTCTTCCGATGATCCGCATAGACTTATGACGACTATGAGTCGCTTTTGATCCTCTCCCGAATCATTTGTACCTTATCATTTGTTTCTTGAATGACTTCAGTCCGAACAATGGCTCTCACCCACCTCGAACCATCCAAGTGGATACCTACATTTTCGCCCATATAATGCTTCAAACGGCCATTTGTATGCTAGAGTGAAAACTATTGTTGTAAAGTAACTCAATTATACATAGATGGTCCAACCAGCCTTCCTGAAAATCTAACACACAAGATCGCAACTCGCCCTCAAGTTGTTTGAATTGTTCGCCGCCTTGCCCATCTGCTTCATGTGGAAAGCGGCTTAACATAACTTTTGTCCCGAGACCGCTGAAACTTTGTCAAAAGTGCGAGGTGAACTGGGAACCCCTATCCGAATAATTTGTAAGGGAATCCGTGTAACCGCACAATCTCCTTCAAATAAATCTGTGTATCGTGGGTGCGCGATACGTAGTCTCGACTAAGAAATGGGTTGACTTTGTAAGTCGATCAACAATCACCCAAATAGAATCATACCTTCTCGAGTTTCTGCAGACCGCCATTTAAATCCATATGAATCGCCTCCCACTTCCACATGGGGACTCCAATGTCCTCAAGTAATCCGCCAGTGTTTTTGATGTTCAATTTTCACCACCGACATATAAGACACCTCCCGACAAACTCCGCAACGCCTTTCTTCATCCCGCCCCACCGAATTTGCCTTGAGGTCCCGATACATTTTTGTTGACTGGATGAATGGAATATCTTGTGTTGTGACCTCATCTAAGATCTTCCTCCTTAGATCCTTTACCTTAGGAACACATAACCTACCCTTATACCGGGCGGTTCCGCCATTATCTCCCAATGTAAATCGTGAAGGTTTTCTCGTTGATCCTCTCCGAAATCCAACAAACTCCGTATCCTCAAACCGACTTTCTTTATTTCAAGCTAAGGCATCGCGAGGTATCATGTACCACCACCCTACCTTCACCGATCTCGCTTAAGCTAACCCCGAGGTTTCCCAATCTTTGTACCTTAACAATACCCCTATTTTGTATTACCAAACGGACTAAGCCGCCATCGATCTCCTATCGAGCGCCACCACCACGCTGGCTTTTCCAGGATGGTAAAGAATACAAAGGTCATAATCCTTAAGCAACTCTAACCATCTTCTTTGCTCTGAGATTCAAATCCTTCGCGTGGTTATGCATCGCAAACTCTTATGATATGTAAATATGTCCACATGCACACCATACAAATAATGTCTCCATATTCGTAAGGCAAACACCACCGCAACTAATTCCAAGTCATGAGTTGGGTAATTTTTCTCATGTATCTTCAATTGTCTAGATGCATACGCAATAACCTTTCCAAACTGCATCAAGACACATCCTAACCCAACTCGAGGCATCGCAATAGATCGTGAACCCTTCTTGTCCCGATGGTAAGGTTAGGATCGTGCAGAGTCAACAATTCCTTTAGTTTCAAAACTTGCTTCACATGCTCCCGACCATCGGTACTTAACCGCTTTGAGTCAACCGGCCAAAGGAGCAAAGAAGACTAGAAAACCTTTACGAATCTTCTATAATACCCACCAAACCCAAGAAACTTCTAACCTCCGCTGAGTGGTCGGTTTTTGGCCGCTTCTTCACTACTTCTATCTTCCTGGTCTACCATAATTCCATCCTTGACACAACATGACCCAAAAAGGCTATCTTTTCCAACCAAAATTCACACTTTGAAAATTTAGCATATAGTTTCTCCTGCTTCAAGACTCAAGCACTACCTCGACGCTCTTCCTGCTCTTCAACACACTTGTAAATTAGGATATCATCTATAAATACAATTACGAACAAATTCAAGAATGGTTTAAAGATTATGTTCATTAGATCCATAAAAGCCGCTGGGCATCGTTAATCCGAAAGACATGACCAAGAACTCATAATGGCCATATCAGTCCTAAAGGTCGCTTTTGATATATCATTCGATTTATTTTCATCCGATGATATCTCAACGAAGATCAATCTTGGAAAATAATCGCTCCTCGTTGGTCAAAAAGATCATCGATTCTTGTAATGGGTATCGATTCTCGATCGTGACCTTATTGAGTTGTCGATAATCGATGCACATTCTGAGTGATCCATCTTTTTTTCTTCACAAAAGGATCGCGCGCTTCTGCGGGAAACACTAGGCCTTATAAATCCTTTATCCGTAAGATCCTTCAACTTTCTTTAACTCTCTCAATTTAGGGCCATTCGATATGGAAGAATAGAAATAGTCTTGTACCTGCATTAACTCTATAGCGAACTCCACCTCTCTATCCTATGAAGGCCTCGAGATCTTCAGAAAAAACCTTCAAATTTTTCAAACAATAGGGACATCATGCACTTGGGGACTCTTTGGGTATCTACTATATTAGCTGATATGCGTAGTCCACTTTGTGACTCCTTAATAACTTTTGAGACCTAAGGTAGGAAATAAGTCGACGTGAGGATATTCTTCGCATCACGGGTAGCAAATCCACTGTAATGTGGTATAACGCCTCGGGATTTTCCTCATTTATACTCTTACTCAAGGTGGTATGACGCCTCGGGCTTTCCTCATTCATACTCTTACCCCGAGAATGTGGTATGACGCCTCGGGCTTTCTCATTCATACTCTTACCCGAGAATGGTATAACGCCTTGGCTTGCCCTCATTTATACTCTACCCTGCAGGCGTGGTATAACGTCTCGGGGTTTACCTCATTTATACTCTTACCCCGAGAAGGTGGTATAACGCCTGGGGTTTACCCTCATTTATACTCTTACCCCGAGAAGTGGTATAACGCCTTGGGGTTTACCTCATTTATACTCTTACCCTAGCTCAACCTGGCTATCCTACATAACATAAGTAAGTCAAGAAATCCCCTAACTTCTTATTGACATTATTAATATATCCTCTCATTTTAGTTCACTTAAGGCACTAACATGTCTTAATAAAAGAATCTGAAATTTAATCTCAAGTACTACATACTTATACTCTTTTAAAACGAATGACTCTTTTTTTATATAAAACTTCCAAGATACTAATAACCATAGATCAAGTCACTTGTCCTTACTAATCTTACTTAAAGTAAATCTCTCCTACCTTTCGGTGGTGCAAATACATCCGGTTATTTTATCGTTGTACACTCCCTTCCACAATCCTTTTCGCGAGGTAGTACGAGAACCAAGTCTTTGAAAAGACTCAAGATACACGAAGAGTATGAAAGAAGTGAAACTTTAGGATGTTATTCCGCTTACTTACTACTAAGCGGCGCGCACACCGTCGCAATAAGTAACCGCTCAAACACCCAACTCAAGGAAACTTCCTAGAATCTCTTAACCTGCTTAGCTCGATACCAACTTGTCACGCCCAAATTTTCCTAAGTCTTTACTTAGGCGTGATGACACTGACAATTATTTTCCACCAGAGCACCATTTAATTCTCTTTATTTAGAAATTTAAACTTATATTCAAATACGAGCTATTAATAAAAATAATAATAAAGAAATTTGTTTATGACTTTATTGAAAATATAACGCGAGCCCATACTGCAAATATTGTTTCTACATAGACATACCGACAAATATTATTCTAAGTTGGAAGGAGATCATTCCACACGCATATCCCGAGACATTGAACCGACATTCTGAACTCGACGAGTACCAAGCCCAAACAATGGACTTGGTATGAAAAGAGGTCATGGACGATCGCTAGCCTCGACGCGAGCCTTCCTCTATCACCCTTTCCAAACATGTTAAATAAAGAGTCACTACCATCCAATGAGTGAGAACCTTACCGCAATTCAAAGTAACACCACAATATTCCAAGTGCAATCACATTATAACGTAATAAGCATATTGCAAAACATATCAAAGTTACAACATCTTTAAATATGCAACAACTCCTCATAGGAAATTCTTGGTTTAACTAACACTTCATTTTATCTCGTATTATACGTTAAGACATTCCCTGCATTTCCACATGTTTATTACATTTATATATTTGTGAACGCGTATTCACTTTTCATATTTATATATAGGTGAACGTGTTCATCTTTCATATTTGTTGCAAAGCGCAACCCGATCCATTATATTTACGTATTTGTGAACACGTATTCACTTTACGCTTTGTTGCGGCGCAACCCGATCCATTATGTTTACGATTTGTGAATGTGTATTCACTTTACGCTTTGTTGCGCGCAACCCGATCCATTATATTTACGTATTTGTGAACATATATTCACTTTACGCTTTGTTGCGCGCAACCCGATCCATTATGTTTACGTATTTGTGAACGCGTATTCACTTTACGCTTTGTTGCAAGGCAACCCGATCCATTATATATTTATATATTTATGTGAACACGTATTCACTTTTCATATTTTTCGTAAGATCAAATAAATACTATTCTCTTTCTAACATTCTGTCATTCATACTTGTAACGATTATAACTTTTAACCATAACTCCAACTAAGGTGTTTCTGCGGAAACTAAGGTAAGACGGGATCTTTCACTGTACCAAATTTCATTTAAAACTACTTGGGGTAACTAACACAAATTTATCCTCAAAACAGCCACATGAAATTTATTTCGCAGAATATTTATTAAACAACACCCAATCTTAGAATAGTCATAACTCCTAATCTGAAACCCGCTCAAGCCCCATAAAATCTCAAAACGACGAGAACAGAGAGCTACACGTCTCCATGTGAACCATCCTTTCATATTCTGTACCATTTGGTACAGTTTTACACTTTTATTCGCTGCCCTTCCTGGATCTCGATAGATCCGAGGCAGAAACTTTAAACAGCTATAACTCTCAATCCGTAAGTCGGATAGACCCCCGTAAGGTCTCAAAATGTCCACAACAAAGAGATCTAGAACTTTCATTTAGCAACAATTTTCGTATTCCCCACAGATTAGTACAGTTTTACGTTTCAACGTCCTGCCCTTCTGGATTCCGACGAATCCGAGGCAGCAACTTCAAACTACAATAACTCTCAACTCGTAAGTCCGTTTTAATAAATCTTTATATATATCTATCCGTAACAGAGAGATTTATAACCATGTAAATTTTCATATAATTCTAATAAGTAAAACTCAATAAAAACAGTCCGTAATTATGCCTTTCCGAATTTCGACCAAATCTAAGGCAGGAACTTTGAACTATGATAACTTTCAAACCGTACGTCCATTTTACCTCATTTTTGGTTATATATGATCATATTAGAGAGGTGTAAAATTCCTCCGAATTTCATCAAATTCTAACAATTATAACTCAGTGAGAACAGTTCGTAAAGTTCATGACGCAACTAGTTGTCTAAACAATCAAAAGTTCAATATTTCTTTTCAACACTCAATTCTTATTCTAACATGTATTGAACTAAAAATAAAGGATGTTACCAAGAATTTCTGAGTGAGAAAACTCACCTTGTAAGCGTGAAAAGGATTGTTGTTCTGTTGCTACAAGTGATCCTTGCTCCCTAGTATTCCTATTTTTGTTCTCCTTCCTCTCTTGATGTTTTTTCAGATTTTTCCTCTTCTTGTTCACTTGTTTTTTTTTCTGATTTTGTATTCTTTGTGCTAGTCCTTTGTTTGTGCCAAGTATAATGTATAAGTAAGGGTGTTTGTATAACTTATGGGAGGGGGAAAGCCAAGAGTGGAGGGGAGTTAAAGGGGAGAGGAAGGGAAGTAGGTTGTTTCCTTACCAAAGAAATGTGTATGCAGATTTTTTTTAATGTGGTTAATTCTTGAAGTCTTTAAGGCTTGAATTATATATTTTGTCAACTAATAGACTTCTAACATGCCATGTAGTCCTTATAAAAAGGTTATGAATTATATATTTTGCCAACTAATAGATTTCTAACATGTCATGTAGTCCTTATAAAAAGATTATGAAATATATATATTTTTATTAAACCAACCAACAACTATATATTATTATTTTTTTCCCGGACTTTACAAGACTGGAGATCCCAAGAGCTAGGTTCAAGGAGATCAAACAAAGTTGTGACTGACGGTTCAACATTGTCAAATAACTCAACCCATTCTCAGATGAAGACAATGTTCAGAAATAAGGATAAGACTTTATGGCTTGTTAATGAGTTAATAAAGCATTAAGGTTTTTTAATGGTTATCTAAATCTGGCGATGTATGACCAGATAATGTGGCTATAGGACCACATGTTTAGAAATCACCTACGTGAGTGTTAAGTGTAAGCCGCTTTAAAGGGGAATGACAGTAAAGGCCCATTCTCTATGCACTCATGAGACCAAAGTGTTCATGGTCGAAACGAACACAACCGCGAGAACCATAAACGGTTGAGGGTTGATTGTGTGTCTTATGTTGTCTAGGTATACAACAAAGTTCGATGGTTCAAAGATATCAAATCTACCGATTGATCGAGTATATCCGATATAAGTTCACTACGGAAAGTTCAAAGGGAAACCTACTTATCCAGATGCACCAATTCTCGCCAGTATATCACACTCGTCCGTACATTCTTTTATCTTATAACCATTCCCCATTCATGTGGGGGATTGTTGGGTTTTGATATTGGTGAATGGAAAATGATGGGATGAAAATTAAAGGGAAAATACTCATTTGTCCCACATCGAAAAAGGAGAAGGAAAGAGAGGTGTATATATTACATTACACCTTCTCTAGCTGCTAAAATGGTCGAGAGGCGCGACCCTCGTTGCCGCCGCCGCTCGCTCGCCTCGCCGCTTCGGATTTGGATTTGGATCGATTGATTGATAATCTTTTGGACAAACGCTTCTTTAATTAAATTAATTAATTAATTATTTAATTAAAAACAAATCCAAACGGATCGACCCGACCCGACACCCGTCCGCCTCCCTTTCTTTTTCGAATTTCTCCAAAATTAGGTGACTATTCGAATGGTTGCAACCATTCGTAATCAAGATTTCCAACCCTATAAATTCTTGATTATTTCAAGAATTTATTCATTCACTTTTCCATTCTGAATTTCGGATTCAAGTCGAAAATATTTTTCATTCTGTGTGATATACTGTCGTTGAGTGGTTCGCTGCTACCGGAATTTGGAGTACTACTATTCTGGTAAGATAATCGTTATATCCTGGGAGGCGATATTCCGTTAACCTCGAGTACTGTGAGGGGAATAATTTCCTTAAGGACACACTTTGAACTAAGTGGGCTCGACATTACATTCTAAATTATTTTTCCAAAACAGATTCGCTTGCTTATTGTTTCATTAATGTTATATGTTTCTCTAAGTGATTAACATATTGTTTTGAATCATTATTTAGCCAAATACAGATTATTATACCAACACATATTACATCAGAAAATGAATAAATAAATGCATTTCAGCAGTTCAAAATTCATGGCTATCCGTGTAACATTTTTCTCTCCCCAATCTCCGTTTCTTTACAAATTGATCAAATATGAAGAAAAAACTTCAAAACCAACCCGAACTACCCAACACACACTATGCCGCTCGGTTACTCAGACTTCACCGGCGAATGAAATCGTCTCTCAGACAATCTGTTGAACAGGTTGTGTGCTTAACTTTAGCCAAGTTTTTTGTGAAAATAGGATAATTGAATAATCCTCCCAAAAGGGGGAATTATAGTTCAACAATCATATCTTCATCTGGATCAAACAACAACACTTGACGATTTGTGATCTAAATCCTACACAAACAAACCACAGGAATATACCTGGTGTTTTGTAAGACAACGCACAACTGGAGAAACTAGGGGTTGAGGTTGCAATGTATGCAAGTGTCGTGAGAGGTGCAGGGGAGTTACAGTGTAATAAAATAGGAGAGGTGAATGGTCTAACACTTACCTGAACCCGAAATAAATCAAACCTGTGTAACTGGCAGACAACTTTGCACTGTTTAAACCAAGAAAACTTTTGCACTATTTTAACCAACTTCAACTCCATAAACATGTCCACTTAATTCCAAATAATGGTATATTAGTATTAGTAAAAACAATAATAAAATAAACTATTCTACAAAAGGGAAATTTCAATAAACAACTTAAAATTTAAAAGTGATGGATTGATCGTGTGTCAACTTTACCACTTTCTCACCACTTTGAGCATATGAATTGGCTCTCCAACTTCATTTCAAGCGTGTGAATGAGCTCGAGGGGCGATCAGGCAATTTCATGTGCCAAAACAAAAATCGACGCATTTGTATTTTGTCACACTCCAACCTAGGTGAGGTGGACAGGCACCTAGTGCCTTACGTACATGAGTAACCCATCTTATAAAACAATTAAACTTACTACATTTATACACCTGAAAGCAGAAAATTTCATATATATATATATATATATATATATATATAATCCTCTAATAATGTCTTATTGACATAATATAGTCGGGACAGGGCCCCGACCTACCCATACATGTACATATCATCATACCGACTCAAAAGCAGCAAATTCGAAACAAAAGGAGTGCACCAACCATAGTTGAGCTAAAAACTCATCGCGAGGCCTCCAACCGCCTATCTGAACCTACGGGCATGAATCACGGTGCCCAATAAAAGGGACGTCAGACAAATAATGTATCAATATGTAAGGCTTAAAATAAAACACAATAATAAATAATCATAAAATAGAGATATGAATCACCCTGAACCCCTAAAATGCGCTGAGGGCCAATACATAATGATTATTATTATCTTATAACCTTATTCTATGTCGCTATATCGACATCGTGAATGTAACTTCTCGACTACCCAATCGATCAACGGTAATCGCCAACCGGCCAGAAATACGGTGAATATCTGTCTACCCAAATGGTAAATAACGATACATAATACCAACCGGTACAGCGACCGGCCATATCTCACGGTAAATACGTGGTTCGCTTAACCGTGATAAATACATAACTACCAATCGATGGTAAATTCCCGACCGGTCATAGCCTGATGGTAAATATGTGATTGCTCAACTGGTGGTGAATAATGATACATAACTGCCCAACCGGTGGTAACTGTCCGACCGGTCGTAGCCTAGTGGTAGCTAGGATAACATAGCCATGCCTTATAAATATCAGATATGCGTATATAATGCCATCACACGCATATATGCCTACAATGCATGAAGAGCCTTTTATGATTATTAGAACTCTTTCAGAGCAACTTATAGTCCATAACCCTGCGAATATATTATGAATATCAACATCATTATCATATGCCTCAAAAGGGACTTACCATGTTTTGTAATCTCTATAACTCAATAGGCAACATATGCCGTCGTTTAGCTCTTTCTTGGCTTCTATGCAGTCTTACTTGACTTAGAAGTAACACAACCACCTTCGTGGTTCCCTATCAATCTCATAACCATGTAAATATACATATATTGATGAATACTGGATATTGCGATACTTTATAGGTAGCACTCATTCTTTATATTCTGCAAGTTATGTAATTCGCTTCACTCGTTATACTACTCGCATATAGCCTATTTAGCTTAACTCTCAACTCTTAGTACGACAAGGTACTAGACTCTCAGAAGCTCTATTTGTTGATAGAGGTTAATCTGAGGGAATCACTACTAGGACGACTCATTTTTATCATATCGCTACTCATCGCCTCAGATTTAATCTCAACTCTGTTCAAAACATACATATCAACTGCTCTCTCGATATCTTATAAGGAGGTCAGAATTTCTAATCATGCCAAAAAGATGAAATAAAGCCTTACATACCTTCAACCATAGTTTTCCTTCACAATCCCGTAAGTTAGTCACCTATATGCTGCTCTACAAGATGGAAACACAACGTTATAATACATATGAAGCATGACGATAGCCGACAAGCGGCAAACTTGCTTATACGAAATCGGATAGCATATCCCCTATTTTCCTTGCTTTTCCAAGTCCATTAAAACAACAAGAACACATACAACCTTCAACTATATACTTGCAGCACCACAAAACACCCAACAACACAAATCAATCTACATAACAACAAGTGCACAAACGTCACCAACGAAACTATTATTTATCACGAGCGACAAGCTCGAATTGCAACCAAAACCCAACTCTTTTTCCCATATCCTTCATACTTACAACACCATAAACAGGTCCAGCATATAAATATATATATTGACATGACATTCCAGCCTTGTATCCATCTTAAAAGAAACATCAAACAGCCTAATAAGAGTTAACAACAACATAAACAACTCTCAAGTGTTATATGGCCAATTTTTCTCCTAACTAACTAACAACAACAACAACATAACCAAGTTATTCCCCATAATTTCCAGTCATATGTACAATCCCAAAATAGTGCCACAAGAGACAACAACATATTATATAGATCGTCTCCACAAGAATTGGTACAAACAATTACTCAAACAAAACTTGCTTAGTATTATTCAAGTGATGAAGAACTACAACATAGCACTCTATCTTTTACTAGTGAAGCGCTTAAATTATATTTTATTTTGCGCACGTCAAATTATGGTATCGTTGCTGGGGACTGGCAACAAATAATATTCAGATAGAGTCTTGTGTATTAATTCATATTTTTATGATTTTTATGTTTTTTTTATTTTTGGTATAAATAATAAAACGAAAAAAAAAATCAATTGTTATTTCTTTTTAGACTTAATTTTTATTTCCTTTGTTTGTTTTATTTATTTCACTTGTCTTTAAGATTTCTTTTGTAGTATCTAACAAGTTCTAGAGAGGAAATCTTGAAGAAAACATTCTTGATGATTGAACTCGAAGTGTTTAAAGATGGAGCACAACTAGCCAAAAAAAACAATTGCAAAGTTAACAACTGAATCTTGTCAAAAGTCTGTTATCTATTTCAAATATAGTGGATCAATGGTTTGATTGTCAAGCAAGGTAAGTATTCCTCCTATAACTCGTCTTATGAAAAGTGTCATTCTGTATCTATGTTTCATATGAGCACAATTCTAACTCTGAATGGAATGAATATTGTTACATCCCGTAATTACAGGACATGTTTTTAAGAATGCACGTAAGAATCCAAATGTTAAGATTTGAGACTAGTAAACATTTATCTAATTACGGAATTGCTCGAAAACGAAATATTGTGAATGGGAGAGCGACACGGTCACCCCCTTTAAATTGGTCTTGGACGATTTGGCATGGGTAAAAGGGTCATTTGACCATAAGTTAGATGACCAAGTCTTGCTAAGTCTTGAAGCTTGATATTGTTGACTTGTCAAAGGGCCACTTGGACTTGATCCTAGTGAAATGTATCTAAGCCACACATATGTACTAATCTTGTCCCTCCATTATGCTATATATGTATACTAGTAGTGAGACAAGCTTCCACACTTAGAAAAAATTTCAAGAAAATTGATGAACCATGGGAAGCTCTCGGGTTAAAGTGTGAGCAAGAAGAAAAATTTCGCTTGTTGTCCAATAATATTCATACTTTATACCAAGGTTCATGAGGGTATTGTAAGTGGTATCTCAATAGAAAAATCCTAAAAATATCGCTTTCGTATTAGTCGCAAAGTGAAAACCTAGTTGCTTTCATAGGTTTGGTTCAAGATTAAAGGAAAGTTGTTTGTGATCTTCTAAGGGTCTCTGTGGCGGATCAAGTGTCAAGGAGAGGCTCTAAGTTGCTGTGAGCGACTTGGATCTTCAAGTCGATTAAGGCTCGCTGAGGTAACAATCTTGTTCTCTTAAAGTGTTATAAGATTTCATATCATTGTAGCCTTACTTTTTAACTAGCATGAAGTATATTGTGTCAAGATTTATGTGATATGGATAGTTGAAGCCTAGAATCGAAATGACATTCTAGCCATGTGAATTTGAAATACAATTTGGTCCTTAATTAGAATCGCCGACGTTACCTACTCAAGATTGTAGTAGTTATAATCGATCGCGCTTGATACCATGTTATACTAAACAACTTGGATTGAAAATGAATCGATAAGAATTTGTGTTGTTATACCTCAAGTTGCGAATTGACCTTCAGCTTGTACTAGTTTGATATCAATTGTGGCGGAATTTTACACGCCTTGTGGCGTGTAATCCCTATTGTTAACTACATTGTTGAGCCTTAAATGTGGCGTGTTTGGTTATTGAATTCGCCTTGAAAAGGTGGAAAATATGTAGAAACAAAGGAAGTCATTGTCTGATTTTCCGTAGAATTTAGTGACTTTGCACTTATAATATTCTACGCTTGAAGTAGGAGTTAATAGACGATTATGGTCATTATAGGTTGACATACCACGTGCGTATATCGACTTTGCAAGTGGGTTGACCCGAAGAGGTATGTGGAACTTTCCTATCTCTTGAGCATGAATAGTTGTACCTATATAGTACGGTAGACGTACAAGACTTTGATATCCTTTACTTGTTTTAAGAATGTCCAAGTTGGGTGAGTTAGGGGATTAACTCACTTGTTTAAAAGTATTAAGGATGTCTTAGTTTTCAAAGTTAAGGGACTTGAAGTGTTTTAAGTATATGATACTTGTTTCGTTTTAAAAGTATAAGTCCCTTGGATATAAGGAAGAATATAATTGCCTAAAGTATAAAGTTAATATAACGACTTTATGGAAAGTTGGTTATAATAGCTTTATGGATGTTAATAAGAGTGGTTTACTCTAAGTAATGTAAGTATGATAAATGACTTGAAATAATGAAAGGCAAATTGATTTGAAGGCATCAATTGCTTAAAGTTTAAAAGAAAAGAAGTCACTTGATTTAGAAGCCTCAATTATATTTCTAAAAGGTATGGTGACTTGTCTTGAAAAGTAGTTATGACTGATACTATGGTTATTAGTATCTTGGAAGTTTTATATGAAAAGAGTCATTTTAATGCGTAGAAGACGTAGTACTTTGGGTTAAATTCTGATTTTAAAATGACACGTTAGTGTCTTAAGTAAACTAAAATGAGAGGGTATAATAATAATGTTAATAAGAAGTTAGGGGATTTCTTAACTTGCTTATATTATGATAAGCCGGTAGCGCTTATGTTATGTATGATAGCCGGTTGTGTTAGTTTAAGTTATTCTTACGGGGTAAAGCCCTGAGTTCTACTAATTCCATGGATTTGCTACCCATGATGCGAGTGCGGCGTTTGTACTCATGCGGGCCACCGTCCAAGCGGTGAAATAGTCCCGCACGTGAAATAGTCCCACGCGGAACGATCGCTCCATCATGGTCCGTAGGACTCCATGCGTGAAATAGTCCCAGTATAGATTGCTTAATAATACTACAGGCGGATGACCCTACTTTGATCATCTCCTATTTTTATGCAGTAACGTATATACTTGTTACTCTCATTGTTAGTAAGGCACAGTATACTGTAATTTGATTATCATACGCTCGGCTTTATTTTAGACTTATGATGATTTACGAGATTTTCCGCTTTACATACTTGGTACATATTGGTAATCGACCCCCTTTCCTGGGTTGCTCATGTCGCAGTAGAGGTAAGTGGTGGATCCTCATTCTTAGGATCACCGATCGTGTCTAAGCTCCATTTCTCCGAGGCTTGTCTTTCGATACTGCTTCTCCCGATGTCAGATATTATGTACATTCGGGGTATGGCGAGGCCCGTCCCGCTGCTTGTTATTCCTAGAGGTCAGTAGTCACATTTGTGGTTTGGGTTTTAAAGAATGTAATTGTCTCGACGTATTTTGGTTTATGTACATTTTACTAAGGTGGCCTTATCGACTAGCTTCGCTGATGTTTATTTTCTAAGTTTTGATATGCTATATGTATGTTCACCGCTATTCTCCGACGTATACCGGCAGGGTGCGTGTAGGGCACGTCATGCCCCGGTCGGGTCGTGACAAATATCCTAGTTATGATTGAAATGAGAGCGAAGTGAAACAACCACCTCAAGATGAGAAGGGTAGCTTAGAAGAGCTTATGTGTAAGCTCATAAAAGGTGTTGATGAGAGATTTACACAGATTGATGCAACATTTATACCGAATGATGCAGTCATTGAGAACCTAACAACACAAATGAGTCAAATAGTAAGTATGATGTTAAAAAGCTTACTGCATTGTGATGGTGAATAAAAAGAGGAGTCACCGTGTAATAATGAGCCTACCCAACAAGGTGAGCATTCAGAGAGAGAAGTTGCTACTCCATCAGAGGACTCTATTCCATCGAGATGATTGAGAATCATCAGGCTTTAATTGATTGTGAAGCAATTGAAGAACAGTTCAAACCCCCATCCATCCTACCACATTTACAACTTTCATTGGAGCAGAATGAGAAACAAATGGTCTTGAACATAGAGGAAGAATATTCTCATGACCTTTCTTTTTTATTTTCTTATTTTAACCTTGACCATGTAAATTTTATTTTTTGGAATTTTCAGGAAGATGCATGAATTGACCCTGTGAAAGAATGCAGGTACAAGTTGAGGATCATCCTGCAGGAACAATTCACCGCTCAAAATGAGGTCAAGAAACAAAGAACAGAGCGGGTCTTACATTTATTTTCATGAGAATTTGGCCTAATGAGCTCTATAAAGAAACCTAGGAAGCTAAAATAAGGAATGCGTTCAGAATTAGCGATTGATTTTTTTAAGCAAGTCCACTAGATTTTTTGGGGGCATAGGGCTAATTTTATATATTTTTTCAAAAACACATCACAGGTCTCATAAATGTAGCCGTAGGATAATAAAAATGCAAAATTAAAATAATGTCCAATTTAAGACTTATAAGATGTCTTAAATTGATACTACAAAATTCTAATGTTATCCAAGCTAAAAACACTGATAATTGTATCTGATAAAAAATGACCAATAAGTTGCATATGTAATTTGCATATCTTTTCCCTTATCATGTTGCTTGTCAATTTCTTGTTCTGCTCCTGCATTTGCAATCCCAGGTGTGACTCAAATTTTGAAACTTTATTGCACACCATGTATGATCCTTGTACAACTCCTCTACATTGGTATTTCTTAAGCTAGTAGCTGCATATAAAGTCAACCAAATAGTTTTCCAAGTTTGATCCCTTGATGCACCATTTAACCAACAAATTTGATATAGTACTATGTGTATCTTTGCATATACACCTTCAACTTCATAGTAGCAACATAACTGCTAAATCATGTCCTATTTTGCAGGATCAGTGACACAATTCATATCGGCTGCAGGTGTTTTCCCATGGGCTACATTGTTGATCCAACCAGTGTGTAATAGCCTGTAGTTGTTTTTATTGTTGTTGTAATTGTAGCACATTCCTTCTATATCCTTTCCTGTGCAGATAAGATCAATGGAGCAAGTTGCCCTCCAAACTTATGTTTCCTATTTTCCTACACTATAGCATACATCATTAAAAGCTATCAACATATTCAGTACCCATGGGTTGTGAGTATGAAGATAGCCTGATGTAATTTGCAGATGTCCATCAATTGCTGACCACAAGTAAGGTATGAACCAAGAACCAAGAGTTGCAACTATTATTGAACAACTAATGTCCCAAGTCTGTATCTTTGGTGCACTAGTTATCCAACATTAGTGTTCTTGTTGCAGTTCCATCTCAAGTTGTTCGTCAAACCCTTAGTATGTTTTTGTACATGATGTATCAGCACATGAAGTGTCCCAAGTCTGCTCCCTTGACGCACTTGTATGATTATTGGATCTCTTTGTCAAATCTTCATCTACAAAATATAACATAGCATTAGGAGCAGCAATCAACATACTCATTTCCTAGGGGATTTGAGTATGAAGATAGCATGATGTTGTTGTCCTGATCTGTAGATTCCATCTATTATTTACAGACCCCCAGTTTGTCATTTCCTTGATCCAATATTCTTCTGCATTAGATCTGATTCTAAGCTAGTCCCATGTATTGTCAACAGATATCAAATCACATCGTATGTACCTAGGATCCTTGATACCAATTGGGACAACACCTAAAGATGAGTTTGCAATTCCTATTTCTGCATGATTAACAAACCAGTACTAATTTATGTGTCTAAGATCTATGGTGTCCTTCAATACTAAATCATACCCCATGTAGACGAGATCATTAGTATTAATTGTTTCCACTTTCTTATTGTTACTTGTCCATCCATACCAGTACAAACAAGTATCAATTTGGGACCTGCAAAATAGAACCCATTGCTATTTATTAATGACTTGTGAACACTGTATTGTATAGGTGACCCCATATCATATTCAGTGCAAATAGTGGAAGAATAGAGTATGTGAGCTTTAACCCTTGCATGTATCAACTTATGTCCAAAAAAGGATCATTGATACATATACCTGTAGCTTCCACCATGTTCCAAATTCTCATCATCAAGTTATTTTGAAATCTGCAAAACAGGAAAACATGTTAGTAGTAAAAACTTTCTCCATACTCTCCTCCAAAAGGGTTTGAGTATGATGATAAGCATATCTCCACTTCCTTGAATTCATGTTGTCTATATCTTTCTTGTTTTGGTTCTTATTAAGGGAATGTGTGCCTTGTATTTATAATCTTTCTTCCTTCTGATGGAAGTTCTTGGTAGCTATGGAAATGTTGCATTCTATCATTTTGAAAAGCCAAATTGGCTAAGTAATCTGTCAATTTATTCCCTTCTTTAAAGACATGAACCACTTGTATTTGTGCTTGGTTCAATCCCTGCTTTATTTCTTCTATTTTCTGAATGGGATCCCATGGTATTTTCCAACACCTTTATAGTATATTAGTCAATATCAATGAATATGTTTCCAGCACTATTTTATGAGTCTGCTGAGTTAAACACCATTTCACTGCCTCCTGACACTGACCTCATGTATAGCTGTTGTTTCTGCTACCATATTGGTTATTATTCCCAGTTGTTGTGTCTGTGCATAAATCAGATCTCCCTTGTCATTTCTGACACAAAATCCATAAGAACTAATGCCTGGATTCCCTTGACTTTCACCATATGTGTTGCATTTCAATATTCCCAGGTTTGGTAGCTTCCACCTAACTAAACAAAAGTGTAAAGTAGGCTTGTAGTGTTTGAACATATGGATAGTGGCTGTCTGATGGAAGTCTTTTATCCATGGATACAATAGTTTTATCATTTGCAATATAGTTTATTGAACCTGGTATTGCATCCTGTTGTATGTTGTGTTTCCACTATGCTTGATTGAGTTTCTTCTTTCGATAACTGTCATATAATAATTGCTGGAACTGCTACAACTATATGCTTGAGCTTTGGAGTATCCTCCATTGTCCACCATTGAGATATAACATGCTGAAGTTGCAGACCTCCTATGCGTAAACCTGCACAAAAAGCAAAATATCTCTACAGTTTTGAGGCTATTAGAGAGGTTAGAATAATTGTGAAATTGTTTCCTCTTTGTGATCATCACAGCACCAACATTTAGAGACCATAGAAATCTGCATTCTTTTTATGTTGTCATCTATAGAGACTCTGCACTTCCATACTCTCCACAAGAAGAAACAAATCTTAATTGGAAGGCCTTTTATCCAAATAAAATTGTATAAGTTTGACTTAGCCTGCTTCTGCCTCAATTCCTCCCAAACACTTTTGACCGTGAATGTCCCATTAGTGTTGCTCGTCTACCATGCCTTGTCATTATCTGTTGGCTGAATGTCTAGCTTTATTTCTTGAACAATGTATGCAACAATCTCTTCTGGAATAACCATTATCAGTTTATGCACATTCCATTTCCCCTCCTAAATGAATTCTAATACCTCAACTTCTTCCTCTACAATGTGATCTGGTAAAACAAAGTATAAAGCACCTAATTGTGTCTAGTTATCAGACCAGAAGCTTGAATTATCAGCCTTAATTTGCCACTAAATATCATGCTCTACCTCTTGTCTGATATCCACCATCTTTCTCCAAACATTAGATGCCCCTTTAAATTATGCAATGATAGGGTGAATCATTTTGAAATACATGTTAACCATGTAAGCACCCCATAAAGAAGGTTTAGTTCTTAAACTTCACCACAACTTAGCAAAAAGTGCCTTAGACATGTCACTTAGCAATCTGAAATCCAGACCCCCTTCATCTTTTGGATAACACATTTGATCTCAAGCCACCCAGTGTTTACCTTTGATCCCTGCAGTGTTTCTCCAAAAACACTTAGCAAAAATGCTATGCAACTGTTTCATGGCTGACAGAAGATACACATGCATAGTCTGTAGAACATGAACTATCAGTACGTATCTCCCCCCAAAAGATAAAAATCTATTTTTCTAAGACATGACTCTGCTCATTACCTTCTTGATTAGATCATCAAAATAAACTTTTTCATTCTACCATAGAAGACTAGGCAACCCAGATATGTAAAATGAAAGGAGCCTTTTGTTATACCTGTTCTTCTTCTTATATTTGCAATAACTAGAACTCGGGTCTTCTCATGCACATAAAAGGAACTTTTAGAGTTGTTAACCCTTTGAGCTAATATTGTTTCGTATTTTCTGATCATCATCATCTTTAATGAATTGAGATCTGTTGAGCAAAACAATATTGTGTCATCTGCATAAGAGAGATGGTTTATCTGTGGACTCCACTTGGGCATACCATAACCCTTGAAATCACTTTTTTCATGCAGCTTGTTGAGTCCCTTATCCAAAACTTCTGTAGCAATAATGAATAAGGTAGGATACAAGGGGTTACCTTGTTTCAATCCCCTTTTAGATTGAAAAAAATATATGAGAAAGGCCATTTATCAAGACTGAATACCAAGTATTGTGTAATTTATTTCTATGGTTTATATCTCTGATTATCTCTTGAGTCAGCAGTACATTTTCCACAATACTTCTACCCTTTACAAAGCCAGATTGTGCGGGAGAAATAATATGAGGGAGAACTTTGACAATTCTTTCATGCAGTACCCTATAGATTATTTTATTAGCAAATGTGTTAAGGCTAACTGGCCTCAGATCAGAAAAAGTATTTATTACCTCTTTCTTGGGAACAATTATCAAGTTGGTATAAGTGATGAACTTTGGAAGTTCTTGACCATAGAAGAATGCTCTGACCATATTGATAACATCTGTTCCAACTATATCCTAGCAAGCCTGAAATAAATGTCCTGAAACCCCATCAGGGCCACTTGGGTTTTCTCTATTTAGTCCAAAATAGCTTCCTTCACTTTTTCTGAACTAGGTAGGACAATCAACTCTGCTTTCTGATCAATTGTAACTAGGGAAGGGATATTTTGTAGCATTTCAAAGTCATGAAGTCTGATAAGTTCAGTAAATTAGTCCTGAAAGAACTGAACAATTTCGTTTCCTATCTCCTCATTTGCAGTAATCTAATTCCCTTGACTATTTTGTATGCCATGTAAAGTTACTTTTCTTCTTCTACCTTTAACATAAGAATGGAAAAACTTTGTATTCCTATCTCCGTCATTGAACCACTTCATATCAAATTTCTATTTCCAGTATTCCTCTTCAAGATGTAAGTATCTGTTCATCTCAGCTTGAGTTTTATGAAGCTCTTCTATTTTCAATCCTGACGGGTTCAATTCTAGTTTTCTCCTTAACTTTGATCACATCCTCCAAGGTTGAAATTTACTGAAAAATATCTCCATATGTCTCCTTGCTCCACCTTGTTAAGACATTTTTTAACTTGGCCTGAAATTCCAAGAAAGTATTAGCAGCATATTCCAACTTCTAATGTTCTTCCATAAGTTCTTTAAATGATCTGTGTTTAGTCCAGAAATTGAGGAACCTAAAAGGTCTGATTATTAATTCCTCATTGCTATCACACACTACATGAAGGGGGTATGATCAAATCCATTTCTAATAAGTTGTGCAACCTCACTAGATGGCAATAGTTTCATGAACTCATGATTACCAAATACCCTATCTAATCTCTTAAATATACATTCATCTTCTATTCTCCCTTTCCACCAAGTAAATCTACTTCCCGAGTATTTCAATTCTATTAAGTCACAATTTTTTATGAAGTGAGCAAAATTTGCAGTCTCTTGGTGATGAACTAGAAAACCTCCAAGTTTTTCTTCTACAGATAGAATGACATTAAAGTCTCCACCCACTATCCAAGGTAGATGACAGTTTAAAGCTATTTGTTCTACAGAATCCCACATGTCTTGTCTCTCTAGTTTTGTGCACTTTGCATACATTGTTGTTATCATCACTTCTTTTTGTAGAAAATAGTTTGAGTTTAAGAGTAAGTTGTTGAACTTCATTGCTATTACTTGATCATTCCAATCAATTGACTAGAAGACCCAAATCTTCCCTGATATATTAGTCATGGCATACTCTAGACCTAGTCTTCTTCTATAATCCTCCACAATCTCTGAATCTTGAAAAGGCTCCATGAGAGCTATTAAAGAGTAATGATGTCTCCTGTTAAGATCAATCAGCCTCTCAAAAGAATTCTGAGTATTGATTGATCTTACATTTCAAAATAATAGTTTTTCAATCATTGGGAATGGGATGAGGACTTCACCTTATTACTCCTTGTGGTAACCTGAAGTGGTAGGTTTGAGTTTGCTTTTGACTTTTTCATTGCACTTCTAATGGTTTTTTCCTATCTAGGTGATAAATCTGCTTCTTGAGATATATTGGTGATGTTTTGCTCCATACAATCATCTACACTTTTATCCCTTAGCCAAAGTAAATTGGCCTCTTCATTCTGTGTGTAGGGATTTATTGGGGGTAACACACAAGTAAGGCACAACGGAAGTTTAAAATTTTGAGTAAACTTACTTGCTCCAACAAACGTTTCTGGTATGATTATGCGATAATTATAATCTGCAAATACAGGAAAAAAACTTACAGTTTAAGCTTTGTTAGTCTTTACTAAAGGGAGCGCACGTGATTGTCAATCCGAATGCAAGTCTTGCTTCGGTATATTCCTTTGCCAAGAAAGTTAGGAAATCTTGACAGAGGTTTGAGATAATTTTATTTCCTGAACTCTGAGTTCAGAAAGTGGAAAGTGAGTGCATACTGAAATTATGGGTTAAGTGTCAAATATATAGTGGATAAACCTAAACTAAATTAGATTTGGATCGGCCAAGACTCGCCTAAATTCAAATCGCAGATGGGCAATCGGCGGGCCACCATTGCATGACTCCTCCATTTATTTTCTCAAGACGTTTAGTTCTAATTAAATCCAAGATTTAATTTTGACTTAATTATATAATTTTCATCAAATGAAAATTATCCCATAATTTATTATTAAATAAAACATCTTGATTCTAAATCCGATATTTTACATTCTCTCAATATACCCTTAGACCGAAAAAGACAATCGACTTAGTGTGACCCTTTAGGCCTTCACACATCTAAGACTGATCAAATCAAAGTTCACACGAAACTCCTAGACTACGCCAAGAATCTGACCCAATGTGTAAGACGCTTACAAGACTCAAGTAAACAGACCTCTATGTGAGATGATAAATTCCTTTCATTCGCGACACACTCGATCAAGCTTAAGATTTGCCAAGTGTCTATCCAAATGGTTTGATCACTTTATCTCATCTATTTATTAGTCGACAACTAGACCATATCCTAGATATGTATTTTGCATTGACCAATGACTTGGTCGACTTAATATTTCTGAGAAGCTGAGTGTTCTCTCAAAATTTCAATCGAGGAATAATGAATCCTATTCTTATCTCAACTACCACCTTTAATCTACTTCGTTATGCACCCAACACAAGCCTCGTCTCAACCTATAAGGAATTTGAACTTAGGACAGGATCAAAGTGCATTACTCCGTAAACAAAGTGATATTGACCTCAAGTGTAAGGATCTCTATCTCCCACATGCTGATAATACTCTAGACATGTATAACAAATAGTTTATCAGTAGGGTTTGCCAATACTCCTCTAAGAGTATTCATGTGTCCATCACTAGCAACTATTGCTGGTAGACCACATGTCGACATACAACATATCATTGATATCTCATTCTCAATGATCATTAGTCTAGGTTATTTTAAGAACTACACTCTATCATTAATATCTCACACTATCAATGACAATGTAAGTTCAAGGGATGCACATTAATTAATAATATAAACAATCAAATAATAATTCAATAATTGCAAAAGCCAAATATATTAATCTCATTAATAATATGAATGTGTTCAAGTACCTCTGATACCACTGTAGGGATTTGTTGGGTGTAAAACACACAAGTAAGGCACAGTGGAAGTTTAAAATTTTGAGTAAACTTACTTGCTCCAACAAACGTTTCTGGTATGATTATGCGATAATTATAATCTACAAAGACAGGAAGAAAACTTACAGTTTAAGCTTTTTTAGTCTTTACTAAAGTGAGCGCACACAATTGTCAATCCGGTGCAATCCTTGCTTGGTATATTCCTTTTTCCAAGAAAGCTAGAAAATCTCGGCAGGTTCGAGATAATTTTATTTCTGAACTCGAGTTCGTAAAGTGGAAAGTGAGCATACCGAAATTATGGGTTAAGTGCCAAATATATAGTGGAAAACCTAAACTAAATCGATTTGGATCAAAGCCAAGACTCCAGCCCAAATCCAAATCACAATGGGTCAATCGAATCGCCCATCATGCGCTCTCCATTTATTTTCTCACGACGTTTTAGTTCTAATTAAATCCAAGATTTAATTTTGACTTAATTATATAATTTTTATCAAATGAAAATTATCTCATAATTTATTATTAAATAAAATATCTTGATTCTAAATCCGATATTTTACATTATCTCAATATACCCTTAGACCAAAAAAGACAATCGACTTAGTGTGACCCTTTAGGCCTTCACACATCGGCAATTGATCAAATCAAGGTTCACACGGAACTCTCAGGCGTAGATGGCGGACGATGTGTGAATGCGCTTACAAGACTCAAGTAAATGTGCCTCATGCGAGATGATAAATTCCTTTCATTCGCGACACACTCGATCAAGTTTAAGATTTGCCAAGTGTCTATCCAAATGGCTTGATCACTTTATCTCATCTATATATTAGTCGACAACTAGACCATATCCTAGATATGTCTTTTACATCGCCAATGACTGTCGACTTAATATTTCGAAGTGAGTGTTCTCTCGAAATTCCAATCGAGGAATGAATCCTATTCTTGGCTCAACTACCACCTTTAATCTACTTTGTAATGCACCCAACACAAGTCTCGCCTCAACCTATAAGACATTTGAGCTAGGACAGATCAAAGTGTATTACTCAGAAACAAGGTGATATTGACCTCAAGTCCTCAAGTCTAAGGACCTATATCTCCCACGCCGATAATACTCTAGACATGTATAATCGATGCGCGAAAAGATGCACACTTTAACGCAAGTGCACGTTATCGTGACAAGTAATATAGTCTGTAAGACCGAATATCGCCCACAAGGATTAGTGTTCAAGTACCAATTATTTATCTTTTGTTATCTATTTGGTAACCGATATTTGATTTTGTTGATTATAACTAACAATTATAAATACTAATTAACTAAGTGTTTACTTCAGTAATGATGGAAATAGGGCTTCCAAGTCTCCTCAACTATCCGCTATATTACTTATTAACGCAATGAATTATGGTTCTTCTTCTTTCGAGCTAGCAGGTTTACTAAATCGTTTTATACTCCCGTTAAGGCTATATAAACACTCAACCTCAGAGCGCCCTTTCTACCTTTCTGATAAGGATGACTCATGGGAGGATTAAGACCAAAATCTAGTTAATCGCCACGCCACGCGTGAAATTAGGTGTTTAAACCTCTCATTAACGCTACACAAGTAATCGAGGTATTTTCATCCCCAATCCGACCTATGTCTACCCAACTTACAAAGATAATCACAACCTCCTCCTTTCGAAGTTTGATTAGAAATCATATAAATAATGATAATTAGTGATCAATTAATTACCAAGCATTCAAAGCAATTATTGGGTAAATCTCAACAATAAGAAGAACAACCATAAACACATCAATTCATAACATAAGGTTCAAGTGATTTAACATGGAAAACCCTATAATGGAATTAGTTCCTAGCCATTGACATGACAAGAACTAATTCAATATCCAACAAAAAAACTGAAAGTAAAGTAAAGAAAAGAAAAGAAAATTACTAAGTTAAGGTCTCCAATCTTCAACCTCAAGAAGTCTTGTGTTTGTGCAAGAAATGGAACCCTTGAAAACTGCCTAGGGTTCTCCTTTTATAGGCTCAAAATCGCCTCCAACTATTCCTTCGTGCCCGCCCGTAAAACGCCTAAAACCCGGATTTTCCGTCGGCACTACACGGCCGCTATCGCGACGCGGCCGCGAACCTGCGTTGCTTCGGTGATTTGGCGTCGTGGCCGCACTCGCTGTTTGCAGAAGCGCGCCGCAACTGCGCGCGACTTCGATATTGGCGCCGGGCGCTGGACCTATTGGCGAGGCGCGCGCTGGCCGTGTCGTGCAGTTCGTCACTTTCCGCGCTAAGCTCGGAACCTCCACTTTTGCCCTCTTTTCGCCATTTTCCGCCATCGGGCCATTTTAACCACTTTGACTCAAAAGAAAGAAAATCTATCCTAATACGACACGTATTTGTACAAAAAGGACAAAAGACTAACTAAAATGACTCGAAAAGTGTATATAAAATACACTGATCAAATACCCCCAAACTTAACCTTTGCTCGCCCTCGAGCAAAGATAAAAAGAAAGAAATAGAGACTCAAGAAAAAGGAAAAATAAACAGACTCAATGACATTGATCACTTACGCATCGGTATTACTTAGAAAAACACGAAGATTAGCAGAATAATACGCAGAACATATAGCATGAAATTTTAGCACACTAAACGATTAAGCCAGATATTTCGAAACTCATTTTTATCATGCTTAATGGAAGTCACAATCGAATCATGCATGTTAATTTCAAAAATCCTATGACATTTTACTTGCTATTCTCCACTCATCATGGATACGCATCTAAGAGATCTTCATTTATACCCGTATTTCCAGGGTATATGCGTGAGGCGTGCGATAAAGGTTTAAGCCTTAAGTAGGCAAAGGACGAAAATTTTGTTCACAACCCCGAAAGAATTGTTTTCCGACTAAACGCTTTCCAAACTTTGCGAAGGAAAATTACAGTTGCAACATTAATAATTTTTGCGGATTTTTCAGAGATGAAATATTTTGGACCAACGAGAGGCGACACTTGTCCTCAGTGGACGGCAATCCACGGGAGTTGTTGGCACGCTTTTAATGTTTTTGTGGCCTTAAACATTTGGTCAATGTTTGCTAGATATTTTGTGTAGTAGATGAGCAAGTGGGACCCACTCAATACTTGTCCAAATCCTCACCCTCCACTTGCCCACCACTTGTCTTAATCTCGGCCATTGGTTTCCCTATAAATACTCCCCTTAGTTGAAGACTTCTTCATCCACAAATAATTTCCAAGTCTTGAAAACCCTTCCCTCTTAGTAGAAGCTCTCGCCCAAGAGCTCCCCCTTGAGAAGGCCCTTGGCCGAAACATCCCCCCCTCTCTTGAGAGTTGTTCTCGTAAAAATACCCCCCTCCCTTGGTAGAAAATACTCTCCAAGTATTGTTACTATTCCAAAATACCTTGTTGTATTCCAAGGTTACCCCTATACTAAAAGCCCAGAAATACTATTATACTTCCCTTCAGTCACAAAAACGAAACCCTAAGGAAAATCTTCACAGTTGGTTGAAGTATTAAGAAGAAGTTGCGTAGAACTTCTAAGGGTTGTTTGGAGCGGGTTGGAGCACCCAGAGTAGGAGCTAAACGTTGCTCAGGATCGACATTTAAACTTGGATAATTTTGGGCTTACCGAGGTAAATACCACGTCCTTCTATTGTAATTGGAGATTACATCGTAGTAGTATAGAAATGAATATGAGATACATGTATGATATTCTGAGAAGAGAATTGAACGTAATGAAGGATATTAAGTAAGAGAATTGAATCAAATCACATCGTAAGAATATTAAAGAAGAAGATTAAACTGTACTTACATAGGACTGTATTTGCAGTAGACTTGTGTAGTTTAACGGGTAGGGAAGTGCTGCCCGATTTTTCCGTAGAATAGAGAACCCCCCCTGCTTAGAATATTCTACAGAATAGTCTAGACGTTGATAGACGTATTTGACTATTATAGGTTGATACTCTGCGCGCGACATATTCGACTTGGCATGTGGATTTCGCCGAGGAGGTATGTGATTCTTCCTATCCTCTTGAGCATGATATTTTAAAAGAATATATATAGTACGGTAGACGTACGCGTGTTAACTAAACGTGGTTTTACTTCGATGTCTTTTGACTTGAGTTTTAAATAATGAGAATCTTGATGTATTTCAAAAGAATTAAGAATCGTTTTTGAAAGAAGAGTAATACTTGGTTTTAAAAGCTGAAGTGTTACACTAGCTTTATGGGAAGTTAGGTATAACGACTTAAGAGAGATAAAAGGAATGGTTTACTTAATTGTTTATGAAAGCCTTATATTGATTTCGGAAATGAGAATAAGTATCGAACAAACCATCGCAGTGGCTAATAAAGGAAAATGTATTGACTAATTAAGGATTATTAAAAACCGTAGAAACCTCCATGTGCATAGAAGCTAAGATAAGACAAAATTGTATTACATTTCCTAGATCATGTCGCTTTAATAAGATTGTTATAAACAAGAATAACATACTCACACATAAGGCATATGTTACTCAAATTATTTTAAAAGGAGATTTCGTTGTTAAGTGTTTAAAACTATGATCTATGAATCTTTCAAGATAAGAGACTTGACTAAATTGACTTGATATGAATTTTGTTAAAAAGTGTGAAACCTCATTCGTGAGCAATGAGTACTTGGTTTTTAAAGAGTTAATGTATGAAGTACTTTGGGGATCAAAACCCGAACTTGTTGACATAAAATAGAAAGTACCTTGTGTGAATAACTTGACTATGTTGGTTTGTGATAGCCTTGTAATACTTTCTTGTTGGTTTGATAAGTAAACATGTTATGATGCTACGCGTGTTAGTGTCTTGTGATGTTGTGTAAAGGGGTTATTCTTGTTGTGCTTACGTTGTTAAACGTTAAGCCCGTTGTACTGATATTATATCACATACTCCCCCTGACTTGTTATACCGAGGACTTTCCACCGACGCGTCTATCGGCCATGCGATGCGTGTGACTACGCGAGTCGCGGGAGTTCGTGATTGATCATTCGGTGTATTATCCCGATGCGAGGAGTGCCTTATGCGTCCGTGTGACTATGCGGTCTATGTGACTACGCGGTGCGCGGAGTCCGAGGAGGTACCGCGGTTACCCACCGTCTGAGGAATACCTCACGCGGGCCTATGTGGCCTATGCGAGTCGCGGTAAGTTCCGTGATTAGACGCGACATTGATCTGTATTATACCCGTAGTTCGGTATGTATGCGAGGGCGCACGTGCGAGAATACGACAAGAAAGATTGGAAAGGAAGAAAGAAGCGATTTTTCCACGGAAAAGTTTCCGGTTTTGTGAAGGAAAAAGGTTCGTTAATGGGAATTGGATTCCCATTTGGTATTCTGACTTCTGGAATATTAGAGAATTATGGAATTTTATTTTGGAAATGGTCACGTGGGGCCCACGGGAGAAATTTACTGGTTTTGTGGCCCACTTTATTTTCGAGATTTTGGCCATTGTGGATATTTTCTAAGATGTTTTATTTTGGGCCAATAGGAGGGTGACACGTGTCACCCCGCCTAGTGGCTCGGCCGAACGGCATTTGTGCACAACACCGGTTAGAGTCGTTTTCTAAACGCTTTACATAACTGCGAGGAAAATTCGGCTATGTCTTTTCTTATTTTTGCGGATTTTTCCGAGAGACGAACATTTTGGACCAACGAGAGGCGCTGACTTGGCACCCTCTCATGGGCAAGGTGGGCGCACTGGACGATTTGGGGTGTCAGTGGTAGATATTTTTGGTAGATATTTGTGAGGTTTTTAGGAGTAGGGACTAGGGGCACTGGGCATATCTTGGCCCTACACTTGTAGCACTTGGCTAGATCTTGGCCATTGGTTGGCCTTGGCTTGTAGTATAAATACCCCTCCCTTTGATGAACTTCTTCATCCATAAATTTGCCTAAGTCTCAAAGCTCTCCTTCTCCCTCCCTTGGTTGAGTTCGGACAAGGGCCTCCCCCGAGTGGCCGAGAGCACCCCCTCTGGGGTGCTAGCGAGAGTGTACCCACTGCCTAGTTGCTTGTATAATACCCCTTTGTGGTGTAGAAATACTCAAAAGTATTGTTATAATGCCCAAATTACCTTAGCCGTATACCTTGTTGTATTCTAAGGTTATACCTATCTGAAAGCCCGTAAATACTATTATACTTTCCGTCAATACAAAACCGAAACCCTAAGGAAAATCTCCATAGTTAGTTGGAGTGTCATGTAGAAGTTGGTTAGAAGTTCTAAGTGTGTTTTAGAGAGTGTTGGATCGCTCTGAGTTGGAGCTAAACGATTTCCCAGGATCGACTTTATACTTGGATAATTATGGGCTTATCGAGGTAAATATCTTGTCCCTCTATTGTAATTGGAAATTACATGATTGTTAGACTATAGTTGAAGTATACTATATGTAGAACTGAACGTTGTTGTTGGCAATGCCTTTTGACTTAAGCTCAAGAATCGAATCAGTAATTACATAGGGTGTATCAGATGAGACTTGTGTAGTAGTCGTGAGTAGAATTGTACCGCTCGGGTTAGATGTATAACCCCTGGTTGGCTTGGTAGCGGCCGTTAGAGGAGGAGATTTCTGCCGCGGGGAGTCTTCGAATTTTCGTAGAATGTTCTACGATAAGATCTTGATGTTAATAGCGCCTTGTGGCCTTATAGGTTGAAGTACTACGTGTGGCGCGTTCTACTTGGCTTAAGGAGTAGCCGGCGGTTGGAAGTACTTGAGCGTTTTGCTATTAGTCGATACTCGTCGCAGGTATGTGAACCTCTCCCTATCTCTTCTAGCATGATATGTGTGAACTATGTAGTACGGTAGACGTACATGTGTTAAATGTATTTGATTGGTTTGAAACATAAAGTGTTATAACGGCTTTATGGGAAGTTGGTTATAACAGCTTTATGTAGGTCCGAAAATACTTTGTGGTTTTTAAAAGGTAAATGATTTGTTTATAACTGGCTTGATGTGTGATAATAAAGAACTTGAAGTGTTTCAAAAGATTTCTAAATTGTTTTGAAAGAAGAGTGATACTTGGTTTCTTTTGAAAACTTAAGAGTTATACTAGCTTTATGGGAAGTTAGGTATAACGGCTTAAGAATGTTTTACTGATTTTGGAAATCAGGATGTGTATCGACAAACCACTGCTGCGTTAATAAAAGGAAATGTTTTGAATAATTAAGTATTATTAAAACCAGTAGAAACTTCCATCCGCATGAAGCTAAGATGAGACAAAATGATATTTCCTAGATCATGCATTTGTAATAAGATTGTTATAAACAAGAATATCCTACTCACATAAGACTTATGTTTCTCAGTTGTTTAAAAGAGAATTATATTCTTAAATGAATAAGACTACGAACTCTGAAACCTTTCTAAAATAAGAAACGTGAACATTTGAAATTAGGCAAACTTGGACGTTTGGAAAATAGTGTTGTTACTTGATTTTACAAAGGTAAGTATTTTGGTTTACTTAAAAAGATAGTCACTCTATTTTTATATACTACGGGTATTGTGTGACTTTTTGACGTACCTTTTAAAAGAGTTATTGTATAAAGTACTTTGGGAATTAATTCTAACTTGTTAACTTAAAGTAGAAAGTACCTTGTGTGAATAACTTGATTGTATTGAATTGTGATAGCCTGGTAATACTTTCGTTGCTTTGATAAGTAATCATGTTAGGATGCTACGTGTGTTAGTATCTTGTGATGTTAGTGTAAAGGGGTTTTCCCCTCGACTGCGCTTAAAGTTGTTTGACTATCAGCCGTTATGTTGGTATTGTACCACTCACCTTGACTTGTGTCCGGAGGTTGCGCCCTCCGACGCGGGGTAGACTCGGTGATGCAGGACCATGATTCGAGATACCTACGCGGTCCAGGGATCCATGCGAACTACGGAGTTCCAGTTAGTTTACGGCCGCTTGTGGTCACGCGGTCTTTGTGGCTACGCGATGCGAGTCCGGGCGATCTTGGGAGTAGCTACCCTCGATGCGGGGTTATACCTCATGCGGGCCTATGAGGTTGGCCTATGCGAGGCTGCGGAGAGTTCGAGGCTAGACGCGCATTTGATCTGCGAGCGAGTGACCGCCTTTTATCATGTGGCGGTGCAGGCAGGATATCATGACACATTTTATGACCTTGCATGCGTAGGTGTTAGTAGTCGGCTATGCCTTCGTACCTACTGTCTCGTTTTATTAGGACACAGTGGGACCGTGTTCATGTGTATTCCTTGGTGTTTGTGTATCATAAATCACGGCGATGAGGAAGGTATTCCACGCACGATTGATGTTGTGGGCGTGAGACCCATTGGTAAAATTGAGTGATGACTTGGCGTGAGTCCCGACTTGACATATCGCTACTTATGGTGAATCGTAGTTTGGTTATCATACATGTCTCTGCTTTGTATAGACTACTATGATTTCATTTACGAGATTTATTTTCGATTTCACATACTTGGTACTGTTATCGACCTCGCCCGGCTGCGTTCATCTGCAGTAAAGGTACACCGATCATTGATCCTCGCTCTTAGGGTCACATTCGGCGTGTGGGAAAGCTCCATTTCTCGGAGGCTTATCGATGGTATAGTCCCTGTTGTTGTAGGTGTTTACATTCGTGGTATGGCGGGCCCCATCGCCATTGTTGTCGATCATTTCTTAGAAGTGCATAGTAATCTTGTTGTGGCGGGGTTTGTAAAAAGGATTAAAACTGTTCATGTTGGAAAAAGTTGTTATTTATATATACTTAGAAAGGCAAGTTTTTCTCGATTATTGTTTCATATTTCATAATATGTCTTGTATTGTTTTATGTTCCGTGATTACTCGATGTTGTATTACTAGGGTGCGGGGTAAGGCACGATCACGCCGGAATCGGGTCGTGGCGAATCGAGGCGAGTGGCGGCCTTCGATCATGTGGTGCGGTCTAGAAAGACCTCGTGATACGCTTTATAGCATTATTGGTACTGGGTTTTAGTAGTCGGCTATGCGCATTTACCACCGTGCGGTTTTATTATGACACGTGGGACTGGTGTTCATGTGTATTCCTTGGTGCTTTTATATCATGGATCGTGATGCGGAAGGAATTCCACCGCATGATTGATATTGTGGGCATGAGACCCACGGTTATATTTGAGTAATGACTTTAGGCGTGAGTCACGACTTGACATATCGCTTACATATTGCATCGTAAATTGGTTATCATATATGTCTTACATTTTACATAGACTATTATGATTTCATTTACTGATATTTTGATTTCACATACTTGGTACTGTTATCGACCTCCGGGCCGCGTTCATGCCGCGGTAGAGGTACACCATGTTGATCCTCGCTCATGTGGTCACGTTCGGCGTTTGGTAAGCTCGTTTCTTGAGGCTTATCTTAGTATAGTCCGTCATTGTAGGTACTTACATTCAGGGTATGGCGGGCCTGTCCCGCCATTGTTGTTATATCATTCTTAGAAGTGCAGTAATCTTGTTGTGGCGGGGTTTGTAAAAGGGATGTAACTGTTCAAGTTTTCATATATATATATATGCCGAAAGGCAACTTTTCTCAGATAAACTGTTTCTCATTCATATTGTTTCATGTCTTGTTTTATATTCCGCTGGTTACTCTGATGTTGTATCACTAGGGTGCCCGGGGTAAGGCACCAGTCACGGGCCCGGGGTCGGGTCGTGACATCTTCAGGACTTTTAAGGGTTGTAATGTAGGCTTAGGCACGGGTAGGTAAAAATAGGCATTTAGGCTCATTTTTGTGTACCATAAGCTCTTTAGCTTTTCAGTGTTTCCCTTTTCTTTTGATTCTTTTCTTCACTTCAAATCTATCTTTCCCCTCTTTTGTTTTGAGAGCGTGAAGTGTATCATAATAGCAAGCATCCCCAAACTTAGTCTTTTGTCTATTTCTTATTACTTTTTAATTGGGGTGCATCAATCTTGTTTGCTCTTTTTGTCTCTTTTTTAACACGCTTTATTCCAACTATTTCACATGTTTACTTATGACACAATTATGAGAATATAGGGTGTCAAAGAAAAAGTTCAATTTTTAGGCTCAATGGGGCTGACTAGGGATATTTTTAATGTCAGGGATAGAAAAGAGTGGTAAGAATTGGCTAACAAAGAAATGTCTGAGTCATCTCCCTAACATGCATATCCTAACTATTTCGCCTCAAATAGCAAGCAATCATAACACATAGGTTTTAATCATTTATCATGCACAATTCAAGCAAGAAACTCCAAATAGACAGATTTTATGAGTTTTTGGCATATCTAACCTAAGTGTTTAGATAGTTGCTTCTAGTTCCATTACATTATTCCACCTTACTTCACTAGGTGTTTCTAGTAACTACAGCATGAATGATCTTTGACAGACAATTATGACTTAAAAGAAAAAAAAAATTATGACTCAAAAATACACAAAAACAACAAAAAGACTTAAACATAGACACCCCCCCCCCCAAACTTAAATCACACATTGTCCCCAATGTGTGCAAGACTCAAAGACAATAAAAACAAGACACTTACGGACTTGGTTTAAAATGGTGGCGGTGGCGGTGGATAATGATCGACCATTGGTTGAACAGGAACTCATCGTCAAATTGTTGGTGCAATTGTTGCCCGCGCCTCAAATCTTGTTGCTCTTGTCTCAACTCTTGTCCTTGTATCAGTGTCGAAATGTTGCATCATCCTTCTGCAGTTGGAGCAACCGCTCCATCATAGGCATCGGAGGTTACGATTCGTGGTTGGTGGTGGCTGCTCGCCGCATATTGAGCCTCTATTGTGCTCATCTTCGCTCACGCGTTCATGGCGGCATCGCTGCTGGTGGTTCGTGCTATTCTTGCACGCTTTGGGGCTTGGGTGCGGAAAAGAGTGCACTATCCCATATGACCTGAGCGGTTGGTTTCTCTCATTAGTATCAGTGGGTAGGATTGGGACCCCATTCATGTGGCATAAATTAGTGATAAGTGAGTCATGTCCCAACCCACCTGTTGTTACCAACCTGCTGATTTCTTCAATACTTTGCACTATCTCTTTCCCCACATCAATCGTCTTCCCCGTCATGATTCCATATATCAATTTAATCCTATCTTCTGGCACTCTGGTGAAGTGCGTTGATGGGATCGACGACGGCAATCTGATTAACCGCTTTGCTTTGTTGAACTGACACCTGCTCAGTCCTCTTGACCCATTTCTGGCAATATCAGATGCAGCCCCAGGGTAGCTCACTGTGTCTGCGACGGCATCCCAGTTGATGCTGGTGGTTCTTCTCGACCATGTTTTGAAGTAGCTTCGGTCATCACCCCTTTCTTCAACATCTGCTGTTTTTAGAGACACATTTATCACTTATGCCGTCAGATGCATATATTGTCACGACCCGATCCCGGGCCCGTGACTGGTGCCTTACCCCGGGCACCCTAGTGATACAACATCAGAGAAAACCAGCGGAATATAAAACTTAAACAAGAAACAAGATATACGATCATAAAACAGGCCAACCAAACGGTTACCTTCCAATAAAATATATATAAACAACTCTTTCAAAACGAACAGTTTAATCCTTTTTACAAGCCACGCCACAGCGATTTTACATACCTATAAGAGTTTTTATACAACATGACGGGACGGGGCCGTCATACCTGAATGTACAAGAACCTACAACTCGAGTAACATACAAAAGATAAGCCTCGGAGAAGCGGAGCTTCCAATCTGTTGGCTTGTGATCCTATGGCGAGGATCCACTACCGATGTACTCTACTGCGGCATGAACGCGGCCCCGAAAGGAGGTCGATAACAGTACCAAGTATGTGAAATCAGAAATATCAGAATGAAATCATAATCTATATAAAACAGGAGACATGTATGATAACAAAACTACGATTCACAACATAAAAGCGATCATGTCAAGTCGTGGACTCACGCCTCAGTCATCACTCAAATATAACTATGGGTCTCACGCCGCAACATCAATCGTGTTCGCATCATGGCGCATGCCCGAGTGCATCGGTGTAGACATGTCCGTGATGCAACACTAATAACAATGCCACGTGGCCACATGCCCGAATTGCATCGGTGTAGACACGTCCATGTGACATTAACAACAATAATAACAATGCCCGGCCACATGCCCGGAGTGCGCCGGTGTAGACACGCCCAGTGACATTATCAACAATAATCTTGGGTGATTAACCGCCGCACGCCACACGCCCCCGGAATTCTGCATCGGTGTAGACATGTCCATGTAACCACAATAACAATATATCGGTAATCAACCCCGCTGGCCACATGCCCCGGACTGCATCGGTGTAGCATGTCCATGTGACATCAACAACATACCGCAACCGGCTATCACAAACAAGCTCAAGCAAATTACCATACTTCTAGACTTTTATAAAAGATCCACTCCTTCCCGAAGTCACCGATATCAAAACTTGCACAACAAAGGCTATCACAACAAGCATAGGCGAGTTACAACAACAAGCATAAATGAGTTACACACAACTCAAGGTACTTCCATTTTATATCAAAGTCCGGGTTTTAACCCTAAAGTACTACGTACATTAAATTCCTCTTTAAGAGATCCATTCCTTTCACAAAAGTCACATAATACCCGTAGTATAAAGTGACTATCTTTTTAAGTAAACCAAAATACTTCCCTTTGTAAAATCGAGTAACAACATTATTTTCCAAACGTTCAAGTTTGCCTAATTTCAAATGCTCCAGTTTCTTATTTTAAAAAGGTTTCATAACTCATAGTTTTAATCTCTTTTAAAACAATTGAGTAACATAAGTCTTGTACGTGAGCCGTTTATTCTTGTTTACAACAATCTTGTTGTAACGACCCGTTCCGGGGCCCGTTACTGGTGCCTTACCCCGGGCACCCTAGTGACACAACATCAGAGAAAACCAGCGGAAAATAAAACTTTAAACAAGAAACAAGATATATGATCATAAAACAGGCCAACCCAACGGTTACCTTCCAATAACATATATAAATACAACTCTTTCAAAACGAACAGTTTAATCCTTTTCACAAACCCTGCCCACAACAGTACTACAGACCTCTAAGATTTACAACAACTATGACGGGACAGGGCCCCGCCATACCCCTGAATGTACAAGAACCTACAACTCAGGGAACACATACCAAAAGATAAGCATCCGGAAAGCGGAGCTTCCCTGTTGGCGAGATCCTAAGAGCGAGGATCCACGACCGATGTACCTACCTGCGGCATGAGCGCTCGGGCGAGGTCGAGACAGTACCAAGTATGTGAAACTGTAAAATACTGTAAATGAAATCATAACAGTCTATATAAAGCAGGAGACATGAATGATAACCAAACTACAGTACACACATATATCAGTTATATCAAGTCGGTCTCACGCCTCCACATCAATCATGCGTGGAATGCCTTCGCCACCGCCGGATCATGATATGATAACACGAGAAGTACACCAAAGACACCAAGTCCTACGATGCCAAAGCGTATTAACAATTCAAATGGAAGCATACGTGCGCTACGCGTCGTGTCGGTATGTCCAAAAAGGGAACCACAAGACAAAGAATCAAAATGGAAGCATACGTGCGCTACGCGTCGTGTCGGTATGTCCAAAAGGAAACAATAAGACAAAGATTCCAAATGGAAACATACGTGCGCTACGATCGTGTCGGTATGCCCAAAGGGAAACAATAAAGCGATATCAACATGGAAGCATACGTGCGCTACGATCGTGTCGGTATGTCCAAAGCGATTAGCAAAAGTAACACAATCAGCGAACGTGCGGTGGAATTTCTCCATCACCGCTGGCATGTCGAGTAAGTTCTCGACAAGTCAACCGACTTCATCGAGACGCGGTAACACGTAAATACAACACTTGTACAACAAAGGCTATCATCACAAGCATAGGCAAGTTTCACACAACTCAAGTACTTTCACATAAGCCACACAATACGTAGTATAAAAATCGTGACTATCTTTTTAAGTAAACAAGACACTTCCCTTTTGTAAAATCAAGTAACAACATTATTTTCCAAGCGCTCAAATTTGCCTAATTTCAAATGCTCAAGTCACTTATTTTAGAAAGGTTTCATAACTCATAGTCTTAATCTCTTTTAAAACAATTGAGTAACATATGTCATATATGTGAGTAGTTTATTCTTGTTTATAACGATCCTATTCAATGACCGTGATCTAGAAAATGTAATATCATTTTGTCTCATCTTAGCTTCTATGCGGATGGAGGTTTCTCTTGGTTTTAATACAACACATCATTATTCAATACATTTTCCTTTATTAACGCCAGAATGGTGCTGTCGATACATTTTTGATTTCAAATCGATAAAACATTATCCCTTTAAAACCAAGTACTCATTACTCACGAATGAGGTTTCACACACAACATCCACATTAACAAATAAGTTAAGTCTCTTATCTTATAAGATCAAGTCTCTTAACTTCTAACATCAAGAAACCATTTTCTTACCTACATAAAGTCATTATAACCAACTTCCCATAAAGCGTTATAACACTTTATGTTTAAACAAACAAATACACTTAGCACTGTCGTCCACCGTCTTACATAGCTACACACATATCATGCTAGAACATATAGGAAGAGGTTCACATACCTCGCGACAGTATCGACGATAAGCAAAAATGCTCCAAGTACTACAACGCACTAGCCCTTTCCACTCTCCGAGTAGAATACGCTACTCTTAGTACTTTCACTAGAAAGGTCATGGCGTCTATTAACTTCAAAACACAAGGTTCCATTTCTCTCTGAAAATTGGCACCTCCCCATGTGGCAGCGTAAATCTCCTCTCTATCGAGTAGGCTTGACCAGCAGGGGTTTACGTCTAAGGGCGTGTACCATCCTACTACACAACAATGCTACACAAGTCTCATGTGTCTGATCTATGTAATTCTGATTCGGTTCTCTTCTTTAAATTCGGCTTAAGTCAAAAGACATTGCCGCACAAATAATGCTCGGTTACATATATAGTATACCTCAACTATATATTCCTACTACATGTAATCTCCAATTACTGATAAGGACAGAATATTTACCTCGACAAGCCCAAAATTATCCAAGTTATAATGTCGATCACGAGCAAGGTTTAGCTCCTACTCGTGCGCTCCAATCCGCTCCAAACAACCCTAGAAGTTCTAACCAACTTCTGCTCAAATACTTGACCAACTATGAAGATTTCCTTGGGGTTTCGGTTTGAGACTAAAAGGACAAAAGGTAGTATTTAGGGCTCTACATATAGAGGTAACTTTTGGAATACAACAAGGTAAAGGCTAAGGTATTTTGGGCATTATAACAATACTTGAGAAGTATTTCAATACCACGAGGAGGGTATTATCTGAAAACAACTAGGCTGGGGTACCCATGGCTAGCACCATGAGGGGAGGAGGCTCACCGGCCAAGGCCACTCAAGGGAAGTGAGGCTTAGGACGATGGCTCGCGGGGAGGAGGATTTAGACTTGGAAATTTGTGATGAATAAGTCTTCAAAGAGAGGGTATTTATAGGGAAGCGAGGGCAACGATGGACAAGATCAAGCCATGTGCAAGGCAAGTGTAAGGCCTTGATCAAGCCAAGTGCACCCTATCCCTACTCCACAAAACATGGCTCAAAACAATGCACAAAACAAGGCCAAAACAAGGCACAAAACAAGGCACCAATAAGGCCTGGCGTGAGCCAATCGGCGCGATCAACTGTCCATAGGGTGACAAGTGTCACCCTCCGTTGGTCCAAGATGTTTAAATCGCTCGGAAAAATCCATAAAAATACAAAGCGACATAGCCGGAATTTTCCCTTCGCAGTGACGCTACGCGTTTAGTCGAAAACGACTCAACCGTGTTGTGCCGCAAAGGTAAATTCGGCGAGTGCCACATGGGGTGACACGTGTCGCCCCGATTCGCCAGAATATTTCATCTTAGAAAATATCCAAAATACCGAAATCTCAAAAACAAAGCGGGCCCCACAAAGCAGTAAATTTCTCGTGGGCCCAGCGTGACCATTTCGAAAATAAAATCTCAAAATTCTAATATAATTTAAGAAGCCCATATACCAAATCTGGGAAACCAATTCTCATTAACGAACCTTTTTCTTCACAAATTACCGGAAACTTTTCCGTCGAAAACTCACATCTTTCTTTCTTTTCAAAATTTCTGCCGTACTCTCGTACGTACGTCCTCACATACATACCCTGCAACTACGGGGTATAACACTTGTTACAGCAGCCATGATCTAGGAAATGTAATAAAATTTTGTCTTATCTTAGCTTCTATGCAGATGGAGGTTTCTACTGGTTTTAATAACAATTAGTTATTTGTCAATACCCCTTCCTTTATTAGCTATTCGTGGTTTGCTCGACACTTATTCTCATTTCCGAAGTCAATAAAACATTATTCTTTTTAAAACCAAGTACTCATTACTCGCGAATGAGGTTTCACAACACATTTAACGAAATGTTAATAACCAAGTAAAACAAGTTAAGTCTCTTATCTTTCAAGATCAAGTCTCTTAACTTCTACAATCAATAAACCAATCTTTTACCTACATGAAGTCGTTATAACTAACTTCCCATAAAGCTATTATAACACCCTATGTTTTAAACCAACCAACTCATTTAACACGTATGCGTCACCGTACTACATAGTTTACAAAGCATCATGCTGAAGGATAAGAAGAGGTTCACATACCTCGCGACGTTTATCGACAATAAGCAAAACGCTCCACAGTACTGTAACCCGGCTAGCGTTCCACTCTTCAAGTAGAATACGCTACTCGTAGTACTTCCACCTATAAGGCCACAAACGTCTATTAACTTCTAACCGCGGTTCCATATTCTACGAAAATTCGGACTCCCGCATGGCGTAAATCTCCTCCTCTATCGGTAGGCTACCAAGCCAACGAGGGGGTTTATACGTCTAACCGGGCGTATACAATTCTACTATCTGATAATACCACAAGTCTCATGTCTGATCTATGTAATTACTGATTCGATTCTCTTCTTTATATTCAGGCTTAAGTCAAAAGACCTTGCCGCAAAGCTATGTTCAATTCTATATATAGTATACCTCAACTATATAATCCTACCATATGTAATTTCCAATTACAATAAGGGGACAAGATTATTTACCTCGATAAGCCCAAAATTATCCGAGATAAAAGTCGATCTCGAGCAAGGTTTAGCTCCACTCCGTGCGCTCGATCCGCTCCAAACAACCCTTAGAAGTTCTAACCAACTTCTACTTAAATACTTCAACCAACTATGAAGATTTCCTTAGGGTTTCGGTTTGAGATTAAAAGGACAAAAGGTAGTATTTCCGGACTCTACGTATAGAGGTAACTTTTGGAATACTACAAGGTAAAGGCTAAGGTATCTTTGGGCATTATAACAATACTTGGAGAATACTTCTACCACGAGGGGGTGTATTATACGAAACAACACGGCTAGGGGGGGGTCCCCCGCGGCCAACCCTACGCCGGGGGGAGGGGGAGGCTCTCGGCCACAAGGCCACTCAAGGGGAGGAAGGCTTAGGGCGAGAACAACTCAAGAGGAGGAGAGGGACTCAAGACTTGGAAGATTTTGGATGATGAAGTCTTGAGCTTAGGGGGGTATTTATAGGAAAACCAAAAGCCAACCAATGGCCAAGATCAAGCCATGTGCAAGGCAAGTGTAAGGCCTTGATCAATCCAAGTGCACCCTATCCCTACTCCACCAAACATGGCACAAAACAAGGCACCCAACAAGCCACAAAACAAGGCTAAAACAAGGAGCCAATTGGCCCCAAACCCGTGACCAACCGCCCATCCATCGCCCACTTGAGGGTGACAAGTGTCACCTCTCGTTGGCCAAAATGTTCGTCGCTCGGAAAAATCATAAAAATAAAAACGACATAGCCGGAATTTTCCCTTCGCAAGTTACGTAAAGCGTTTCGCTAAAAACGATTCTATACGGGGGTTGTGCATAAAATTTCGAAACTAGCCAAACTTTAAGTCTCAAATTGTCGTACGTACGTCCTTACGTATATACTCAGGAAATATGGGGTATAACATTCTCCCCTCCTTAGAAACATTCGTCCCGAATATTCCTTCTCAAGATGGGTATCGATAAAGTTCCTCTAACAAGTTGCCAACGCCACAGCTTGGCCACGAAATAACACACGTTCTCTTCCTTCCTTACTCGTCGTGCGATACCACTTTTGTCACTTTGCCGCGAGGTTCTAGTGTCACTCGTGACCCAACAAATGGTACCGAACTGCATGCGGTCCACGAGGTTCTAGTGTCACTCGGGGCGTGCCATACTTGATCATCGCCAGTTCTCAAATCGTGAGTCACTACCTCCAAACTTGGTCATCTTACTAACCTCAATCTTCTTTAAGGCCATTCCCGCCTTCGAACCGCTCGGTCGAACATACCCACGAACTCATATGATGGTCACCTAAAGCGGGGCCTAGCACCTCGTGACCCTACCACCGGGACTACCTATCGGACTGACCCGCTGGCCGGGCTGCGGGTCGACCCGCGAGCGGCCATCAACCCGACCAGCAATCGCGATACTTGCTCGCCGAAGCGGAACAATCTTACCTAATCAAGTCGAAAGCTACCACTTCCATCTCACACTACCCATGGACTTATCACACAAATAATTCCCACGCACTACTTACTCGATAAAGGTCAAACATGAAATAAATTTTTACTCATGACGACTTTACCTCTAAGGTCTCAATCGTGAAATAGTCTAAGGTTCACACTTACCATGCCCCAGGGCTTACCTTCTACACTAACCAGTTTTCTAAATCACATTTTAGCACAAAGCTATCCGAACATAACACTAAACACATCAGCATACAAAACTCTAGAGGGTTAAGGATATACTGTCTCTACCGCTTAATCACGATCCCGCTCTGCAGGCGCATAGTGAAGGTGATGAACCACCGATCGATCTGAAGGTGAGTCGTAACATCCGTGCTACCCTTGGTCGGACGGTTCCGCAAAATGGCCTGGCCGCAAAAATAACAAGCTCCTTGGCACCACGACACTTCAAATGCGGTCTACTACATCGACCACACCGAGGTAGGTGACCGCATCCGCCAACACCGCCACTTCCCCGAAACTGAACCTGGAGCCACGACCGCTCCGAATACTGGATGCTCACGAAGGTTGTGGAGGACCACTCTGCGGGCGGAGGTACAAAACTAGTATCTTCTGAGGCGGTCCGCCTCGAAAGTCACCAAAGGACCTGTTGTTACGGCCTCTTCTGGCGATCTTGGTCACTCCGCCGACCTCTCCGTGCCTCACACCGGTCGTGAGCTGCACGCGGGCAATGTCCATGCGGTGAAGAGCTACACTCGAACAAGTCTGTCAAGTAATCATCTAGCCGGTGGCGTGGCGGTGCACTCTATCCTCCTCCATGGTCGTCACTAAAGCGGGGACATACCGAGCCAACGAGTCAAACTCCACGTTGTACTCCCAACCGTCGCCCACTCGTCTCGGCATCATAAATCGTCGGCGTGCCCTCTCATCTGCGGAGGTAAGAAGTGAGTGAGGAATGCCTCGAGAACTCGTCCCATCTTCTGAGCGCATGCTCTCCCGACAACTCGCGAATCAAACCATCGGTCTGCGGTATCACGCGCGGCCGATGCGAACCTAAGACCACCGACTCGGTCTCGAAGCCTTGATCACTCTCATGACCAGCTGAATCGCCGGATGAACTCCTGCGGATCATCCTCGGGCCTCGACCCATAAAACTCGCTTGACTCTGACTCGAGAAAGTCCAGTAGCCTCAAACTATCTGCTCGGGGTGAACCAGTGCTCTTTGGGCTAGGCTGCTGCGTCCGGCTTATCTCATATCGGCCACGACCACGCCGGCCAAGGGCCATCTCCTTGTACCCCATCTCATCTCGCTCGGGATGTGGGACCGAGGCTCGGTCTGATGGTCTCGGCCCATCGCTGCGGCTCTAAACTCTTGAAATTTGTGGCGTCGCAAAACCCGCCGTCGAAGCATAATCTCGAGCCCAGGGCTGCGCCTCGTACTCTCAGATCTCACTAGCGGCTCCTCGGCGCTTTGCCCTTCGGGCTCGGTTGCCTTGCGCGGAGGCATAACTAGTAAAGCGAGATACGTCGGAGGGTCCAAATTACAACCACTCTAAGGCACGATCTCGGAATGAGAAGAATGGAAACTAATCCTAAATGCCTGACCTCCCGATTATAGATGTGGTGCACAATACATCGATAATCAAGACTCTACTAGACACGGTGCGTAGACACTTTCCGAGGATTAATCGCTCGATACCACTTTTGTCACGACCCGATCCGGGCGTGGATCGTGCCTTACCGGGCACCCTAGTGATACAACATCGAAAAACCAAAGGAATATAAAACTTAAACAAGAAACAAGATATACGATCATAAACAAGGCCAACTAAGCGGTTACGCTTCCAATAAAATATATATAAACAACTCTTTCAAAACGAGCAGTTTAATCCTTTTACAAGCCCCGCCACAATACTCTGCACCTCTAAGAGTTTTTATACATGACGCGGGCGGGGCCGCCATACCCCGAATGTACAGAACCTACAACTCAGTGGTAACATACAAAGATAAGCCTCGGAGAACGGAGGTCCCAATCTGTCAATCGTGATCCTATGGCGAGGATCCACTACCGATGTACTCTACCTGCGGCATGAACGGCCCGAAGGAGGTCGATACAACAGTACCAAGTATGTGGCGTAAAAATCGTAAATGAAATCATAACGATCTATATAAAAACAGAGACATGTATGATAACAAAACTACGATTCACAACATAAAAGCGATCATGTTGTCGTGGACTCACGCCTCAAGTCATCACTCAAATATAACTATGGGTCTCACGCCCACAACATCAATCGTGTTCGCGTCGTGGCGCATGCCCGGGTCAGACGGTGTAGACATGTCCATGATGCAACACTAATAACAATGCCCCACGGCCACGTGCCGGAATTGCGCATCGGTGTAGACACGCCCATGTGACATTAACAACAAATAATAATGCCCGGGCCACATGCCCCGGAGTGCGCCGGTGTAGACACGTCCAAGTGACATTATCAACAATATCTTGGGTGATTAACCCGCGCACGCGCCACACGCCCCGGAATTGCGCCGGTGTAGACATGTCCATGTAATCGCAATAACAATATATCGGTGTAATCAACCCGCCGTAGCCACATGCCCCGGTCTGCATCGGTGTAGACATGTCCATGTGACATCAACAACAACATATTGCACAACCAGGCTATCACAAACAAGCTCAAGCAAATTACCATACTTCTAGACTTTTATAAAAAGATCCACTCCTTCCCAAGAAGTCACCTGATATCAACACTTGCACAACAAAGGCTATCACAACAAGCATAGGCGAGTTACACAACAACAAGCATAGGCAAGTTACACACAACTCAAGGTACTTCCATTTTATATCAAAGTTCGGGTTTTAACCCTAAAGTACTACGTACATTAAATTCCTCTTTAAGAGATCCATTCCTTTCACAAAAGTCACATAATACCCGTAGTATAAAGTGACTATCTTTTTAAGTAAACCAAAATACTTCCCTTTGTAAAATCGAGTAACAACATTATTTTCCAAACGTTCAAGTTTTCCTAATTTCAAATGCTCCAGTTACTTATTTTAAAAAGGTTTCATAACTCATAGTTTTAATCTCTTTTAAAACAATTGAGTAACATAAGTCTTGTACGTGAGCCGTTTATTCTTGTTTACAACAATCTTGTTACAGCAGCCATGATCTAGGAAATGTAATAAAATTTTGTCTTATCTTAGCTTCTATGCAGATGGAGGTTTCTACTGGTTTTAATAACAATTAGTTATTTGTCAATACCCCTTCCTTTATTAGCGCTGCTGTGGTTTGCTCGACACTTATTCTCATTTCCGAAGTCAATAAAACATTATTCTTTTTAAAACCAAGTACTCATTACTCGCGAATGAGGTTTCACAACACATTTAACGAAATGTTAATAACCAAGTAAAACAAGTTAAGTCTCTTATCTTTCAAGATCAAGTCTCTTAACTTCTACAATCAATAAACCAATCTTTTACCTACATAGAGTCGTTATAACTAACTTACCATAAAACTAATATAAAACCCAAATTTTTAAACCAACCAACACATTTATCACGTATGCGTCACCGTACTACATAGTTTACAAAGCATCATGCTAGAAGGATAAGAAGAGGTTCACATACCTCGCGACGATTATCGACAATAAGCAAAACGTTCCACAGTACTGTAACCTGGCTAGCTGTTCCACTCTTCAAGTAGAATACGCTACTCGTAGTACTTCCACCTATAAGGCCACAAACGTCTATTAACTTCTAACCGCACGGTTCCATATTCTACAGAAAATTCGGCAGCACCTTCCCCGCAGCGTAAATCTCTCTCTATCGGTGGCTACCAAGCCAACCAGGGGTTTATACGTCTAACGGACGATACAATTCTATTATACAAGAATACCACAAGTCTAATCAGATACCCTATGTAATTCTGATTCGATTCTCTTCTTTATATTCAGGCTTAAGTCAAAAGACATTGCCGCAAAGCTATGTTCAATTCTATATATAGTATACCTCAACTATATAATCCTACCATATGTAATTTCCAATTACAATAAGGGGACAAGATTATTTACCTCGATAAGCCCAAAATTATCCGAGATAAAAGTCGATCCTGAGCAAGGTTTAGCTCCAACTCCGTGCGCTCCAATCCGCTCCAAACAACCCTTAGAAGTTCTAACCAACTTCTACTTAAATACTTCAACCAACTATGAAGATTTCCTTAGGGTTTCGGTTTGAGATTAAAAGGACAAAAGGTAGTATTTCCGGACTCTACGTATAGAGGTAACTTTTGGAATACTACAAGGTAAAGGCTAAGGTATTTTTGGGCATTATAACAATACTTGGAGAATACTTCTACCACGAGGGGGTGTATTATACGAAACAACTAGGCTAGGGGGGGGGTACCCCTCGGCCAACACTACTAAGGGGGGAGGGGGAGGCTCTCGGCCACAAGGCCACTCAAAGGGGGGAGGGGGAAGGCTTAGGACGAGAACAACTCAAGAGGAGGAGAGGGACTCAAGACTTGGAAGATTTTGGATGATGAAGTCTTGAGCTTAGGGGGTATTTATAGGAAAACCAAAAGCCAACCAATGGCCAAGATCAAGCCATGTGCAAGGCAAGTGTAAGGCCTTGATCAAGCCAAGTGCACCCTATCCCTACTCCACCAAACATGGCACAAAACAAGGCACCAAACAAGCCACAAAACAAGGCTAAAACAAGGAGCCAATTGGCCCAAACCCGTGACCGGCCATCCACATCGCCACGAGGGTGACAAGTGTCACCTCTCGTTGGCCCAAAATGTTCCGCTCGGAAAAATCCGCAAAAATACAAAACGACATAGCCGGAATTTTCCTTCGAAGTTACGTAAACGTTTCAGAAAAGCGATTCTATACGGGGGTTGTGCACAAAATTTCGAAACTAGCCAAACTTTAAGTCTCAAATTGTCGTACGTACGTCCTTACGTATATACTCAGGAAATACGGGGTATAACATATATCTTCCCCTTACAAAGCATTTATTTTCCACCCTCTCTGGAAAGTTAGCATAGAATTCACGCACCATCGATGTGTTCATTGGTGCTATCATTTCCGGGTTTACAAATCTCTTCAACCCCATCATCTCAATCATTGCCCGAATGGGCTCATAGACATCCTCTTCCCCAAGCGAATCCCTTTGATAGTCCATGCCCCTTTCAGGAATTAAGGGCCTAGTACTAAGCTTTTTGTATCTTTCATAAGCTTGGTGGCTAATGAACCTAGTATCATCGTATTGAGGGGCTGAGGTGGATGTGGAGGCTCTTCTCTTTCTGGCAGACATGGTTAATTCACTTTTTGCAGCGTTTAGTATCACCAATGTTCCCCAACACTATTACACAACAACTAGCAGCTACAACACTATCACCCCCAAACTCCAACTCCTGCACTACACAATACCCACACCCTCCTTGTATACTCCTCCTCTAAATTTCACAACCAATTTTTCAACACCCCAACGACTTCAACAATGCAACAGTCCTCCAAACTACTACCTCCTTTGACTACTGTAAAGCTTTCAAGAAAAGATGAAGATTACCTTTTTGACGGTTTTCTTCAAGGTTTTCTTGCTTCTAATGGTGATTTGAGGCACTGGGATGAAGTTTTGTTGGTTGAAATAGTTAAGGGTTTAGAGACTTTAAGAGTTTTTGGTTGTGTTTGGGTTTGATTTATAGATGATTTGTGGGTGAGGTTTGAATTTTTGTGGAGAAGAAAGGTTAGGTTTTGGTTTGAAATTGGGGAAAATCGGATTTATGGGCGTTTTATTACTTTCTGGATTTCCGCTTTGGCGTCGCGGCCCTGCATTTGGCGCTGACCAACTTGCACTTCTTGGACTTTCTGCGCGCCGCTCTGGCGCGCGGCTAGACTTGGCAATTTTTCTGGATTTTTGGCGCCGCGTTCGCTCTCGGGCGACGGCGCTTAATCTTCGCCTTTACGCTCTTTTGGCGCGCGTTCGCTTCGGGCGCCACGACGCTGACCCATTTTTCTGGAAATCCTGGCTTTTCTTCAGTTTTCGCCCTTCAATTTATTTGCCTACACCTGTCAATCACAACACAAACACTACCTACGTGAGACCGTCCTTAATAAAAACTACTATATTAAAGTAAAATAAATCAAAATACCTTGGGTTGCCTCCCAAGTAGCGCTGTCTTTAACGTCTTTTAGCCGGACGCAAATTCCTTAACCCAATAAGTGTGGGGTGGATTAACCCCACAACTAATCCATTTTCTCCACATTTTTCGTTTTCTTCTTCTTCTCTTCTTAAAATTATCTTGAGGAAGGTTCAGGAACACATACCTGCTTTTGTGGAGGTTTGGCATCACATACCTGTTTTTGTGGGCTCATCTCCCTTGGTTTGGCTTGTACTGGTTCACAGGGGGTTTTGATGGTGCTGATTGCAAAGCACCTGCTCATGATTGGTGGCTCAATGATGTGTTTAAATACTTTAAACACCATTTCTTCCTTCTCCACCCTCAACGTCAGCTCTCCTCTTTCTACATCGATCAGGGCTCTCCCTGTCGCCAGGAATGGTCTCCCCAATATGATAGGGATTTCTGCATCCTCTTCCATGTCAAGAGTGAGGAAGTCCGCAGGAAAAAAGAATTTTCCTACTTTAACAATCACGTCCTCAATCTTCCCCCTTGGATGAACCACTGTCCTATCAGCTAGTTGCAGGCTCACCGTGGTTGGTTTGGCTTCACCTAATTCCAACCGTTTAAATACTGACAAAGGCATCAAATTTATACTTGCCCCTAAGTCGCAAAGAGCCCTGTTGCATGTCACCCTGCCAACTGTGCAATGTAGTGTAAAGCTCCCTGGGTTTTTTAGTTTAGGGGGCAACTTCTTTTGCAGGATAGCACTGCACTCCTCCGTTAGTGCTACCATCTCATACTCTGTCAGTTTCTTTTTCTTCCCTAAAATCTCCTTCATGAATTTGAAATAGGAGGGCATTTGCTCCAATGCCTCTATAAAAGGTATGTTGATATGCAACTTTCTGAATGTCTCCAAAAATTTGGAGAATTGTTTATCAACTGCATTCCGCTGCAATCTCTGTGGGAATGGGATCTTCTCTGTATACTCCTTCTCTGGAGTTTTCTCTACTACTGGGCGAGCTTCAACCACCTTCTCTTTCTCTATCTCTGCCCGTTGTTCAACTACTGGTGAGGCCGCTTTCCAATCAAGTTTACTACTTTTCAACCGCATCGCTGGCATTGTTCTCTCGGATTCACCTATGTGTTGCTTGGCAGTGTACCATGTGGCCTGCTGTTCGATTGCTTTGCCAGCTGACCCACTTGTGTTTCCAAGTTCCTAAACGAGGATCTAGTTTCACATCCTGGCTCAGGTTTGGGCGTTGGTGAGTGCAACAAAGCGCTCTCACCATCTTGCTTTTAAATTTGAACAGTGCATTGAACTGTTGAAAGGGCGGGGCCTGAGTAAAGGGCTGCTGATTTTGGTGTTGCTGGTTTTGGTACTGGCCCCTATATTGATTCTGCTGCCCCTGGTCTCCTCTCCATGAGAAATTTGGGTGATTCCTCCACCCTGGATTATATGTTTTGGAGTATGGGTTGTTCTGGGGCCTCTGATAGTTACCCACGGCCTGACACTCTGCCTGCTCGATTGACATATTATTAGGATCAACTGAAGGACACATATCGAATGTATGTGGGCCTCGCGAATATCATGACTCTTTGGCATCCGTGACCGCATTTCACGATATTGTATGTTCTGCTTTGCTTTAAATCAAAAGGGCCACTTGGGCATTCAGAGCAGTGATGGCATCTATCTCGTGAACTCCCACTGTTCTCCTACCACTCATTGGTCTATATTCTGTGACATGGTTGTTGGTGGCCATATCTTCTAATAATTCGTGAGCTTCGTGAGTTGTTTTCCTCATAAATGTCCCACCTGCTGCTGCATCTATAATTGTTCTGGTTGTACCGCTCAGCCCGTTATAGAAGATGTGGACCAAGTTCCACAACTCAATACAGTGGTGTGGGCACTTTCTCTGCAAATCCTTGAACCTCTCCCAAGCTTCGTATAATGACTCTCCATCTGCTTGGTAGAAGTTATTCAGCTCCCCTCTCAATTTCGATGCCTTGCACGGTGGAAAGAATTTGGCCAAAAATTTATGTGCCAGCTCTTGCCATGTAAAAATCGAATCACCGGCGAGAATTTAAACATACTTTTGCTCTATCCCTGAGTGAGATGGGAAAGAGCCTCAATCTGACGGCATCATCAGTAACGCTGTTATATCTGAATGTTGCACATAGCTCCAAGAAATTAGCTATGTGCATATGTGTATCCTCTGATGGTAACCCTCCAAATTGCACTGTGTTCTGCACCATGCTTAGAATCGCTGGTTTGATCTCAAAGTTATTCGCTCCTATTGTTGGGAGCCTAATACATGTCTGTGCTCCGTTCACCCTCGGCAGCATGTAGTCTCCCAAGCTTCTTTCTTCCTGGGCTTGAACTCTCTCCTCGACATCCATAGGTACTCGCCGAAGCATTCCTTGGTTAGGTTGATTTTCACCTAACCCTTCTCTCATCACATTGTTGTTTTGGACGCCGTCCATCTCAATTAAGGCTGCAGTCCGCTGGTTCTTTCTGTTTTGTTTACAGGTTTTCTCAATATCTGGATTGAAGGGAACAAGAGTGTCTGCCCCTCTTCTCCTTCGCATAAACTGATTTCCTGAAACAGACAAACAGATCACGGCACCCTGATTTTTACCGAAATAAATAAAAAACGTAAAAATAAAATAAAAATTAAAAACCAAATTAGAAATTAAAAATAGATAAAATTGATATTGAACTATGCCTAATCCCCGGCAACGGCGCCAAAAACTTGATGCGCGAAAAGATGCACACACTTTAACGCAAGTGCACGTTATCGTGACAAGTAATATAGTCTAGGTAAGACCGAATATCGTCCACAAGGATTAGTGTTCAAGTACCAATTATCTATCTTTTGTTATCTATTTGGTAACCGATATTTGATTTTGTTGATTATAACTAACAATTATAAATACTAATTAACTAAGTGTTTACTTCAGTAATGATGGAAATAGGGCTTCCAAGTCTCCTCAACTATTCGCTTATATTACTTATTAATGCAATGAATTATGGTTCTTCTTCTTTTGGAGCTAGCAGGTTTACTAAATCGTTTTATACTCCCGTTAAGGCTATATAAACACTCAACCCCGTGGCGCCATATCTACCTTTCGGTGATAAGGATGACTACATAGGAGGATTAATACCAAAAACCTAGTTAATCGTCACGCGCCATGCGTGAAATTAGGTGTTTAAACCTCTCATTAACGCTACACAAGTAATTGAGGTATTTTCATCCCCAATCCGACCTATGTCTACCCAACTTACAGCATAGTCACAACCTCCTCCTTTCGAAGTTTGATTAGAAATCATATAAATAATGATAATTAGTGATCAAATAATTACCAAGCATTCAAAGCAATTATTGGGTAAATCTGAACAATAAGAAGAACAACCATAAACATGCATCAATTCATAACATAAGGTTCAAGTGATTTAACATGGAAAGCCCTATAATGGAATTAGTTCCTAGCCACTGACATGACAAGAACTAATTCAATATCCAACAAAAAAACTGAAAGTAAAGTAAAGTAAAGAAAAGAAAATTACTAAGTTAAGGTCTCCAATCTTCAACTCCAAGAAGTCTTGTGTTTGTGCAAGAAAGGGAACCCTTGAAAACTTCCTAGGAAATCTTGGCAGAGGTTTGAGAGAATTTTATTTCCTGAACTCTGAGTTCAAAAATTGGAAAGTGAGTGCATACTGAAATTATGAGTTAAGTGTCAAATATATAGTGGAGGAAATCCTAAACCAAATCAGATTTGGATCAGGCTTCAAGACCTGGCCCAAATCCAAATCGATGGGCGATCGAATGGGCCCACCATCATGACTCCTCCATTTATTTTCTGCACGTTTTAGTTCTAATTAAATCCAAGATTTAATTTTGACTTAAATACATAATTTTCATCAAATAAAAATTATCCCATAATTTATTATTAAATAAAATATCTTGATTCTAAATTCGATATTTTATATTCTTCTCAATATACTCTTAGACCGAAAAGACAATCGACTTAGTGTGACCCTTTAGGCCTTCACACATCGGCACTTGATCAAATCAAAGTTCACGGAACTCACAGGCGGCGCGATACTTGGACCCGATGTGAAAGTACGTTTACAAGACTCAAGTAAACAGACCTCTATGTGAGATGATAAATTCCTTTCATTCGCGACACACTCGATCAAGCTTAAGATTTGCCAAGTGTCTATCCAAATGGTTTGATCACTTTATCTCATCTATTTATTAGTCGACAACTAGACCATATCATAGATATGTATTTTGCATTGACCAATGACTTGGTCGACTTAATATTTCTGAGAAGCTGAGTGTTCTCTCAAAATTCCAATCGAGGAATGAATCCTATTCTTATCTCAACTACCACCTTTAATCTACTTCGTTATGCACCCAACACAAGCCTCGTCTCAACCTATAAGGAATTTGAGCTTAGGACAGGATCAAAGTGCATTACTCCGTAAACAAAGTGATATTGACCTCAAGTGTAAGGATCTCTATCTCCCACATGCTGATAATATTCTAGACATGTATAACAAATAATTTATCAGTAGGGTTTGCCAATACTCCTCTAAGAGTATCCATGTGTCCATCACTAGCAACTATTGCCGGTAGTAAGTGAGATATACTACATTCTCTAAGAATGTGATGCAGACCACATGTCGACTTACAACATATCATTGATATTCATTCTCAATGATCATTAGTCTAGTGTTATACCCCGTAGTTCTGACCTACGTGAGAGCGTCATTTAAAGCATGTAAGACTTAAAATTTTCAAAGGATAGGTTGACGGATTATTCCGGACGGGTTTTAGTCAACTTTGATGCGGGTTATGACCCGATACATTGAGAGTTCTTAAGTGTTTCAAAGGCCTAGGGCGTAGTTCGTTGAGTCTAGTTTCCAACGCAACCAACCGTTCGTCGATGGGACGTCGGAGTAGAAAGATATGAGTTACAAGTTCGGCGTGATCGGACAGAAATATGTTTCGGCAAAGCGGCGTGCGCGGCGCGATGCGCATGGCGCCGAAATCGAGAGGTCGCTTAAGTTGCAGCGCCGCGCAGGGACAGCGGGCGCGGCGAAAGTTCAGAGAGAGTGCGGAGGTTCAGCGCCGAGGCCGGCGGGCAGCGCGGCTAGAAATCGGCGGAAAAACTTAGAAAAAGTCAGATTTTTCTTTTGGAAGGGCACAGGTGGGGACAAGTGTCCCCCCCCATCTGATTTTTACATGCAATATATTGACCAAGTCTTAAAGACTTGGTCATTTGTCATCTCTCTCTTTGAAAAACCTCTTCCTTCTCTCTTAAAATATTCCAAAGCTCTTCATTCTCTCTAAAACTCCAAGAAGATTAGAGCCTAAGAAAATCTGAAAAATTAAGAACACAAGAAGGAAGCTTGTGGCTAGCTTGTGGTGGTGTTCTTGGCAAGAAAGCTAGCAAAGTCTTTGGAATAAGTTTGGCTAAAACTTTAAGGTAACATTTCTTTCTTTAGAATTAGTTCTAGTGTTGCATGCTTAGAAGAAAGAACTTGTGGTAGTAAAATAATGCTCTTAGAGTCATTGCATGCTAGAAAATGTGGTTTGGATATGAAGAATGGGTTAATAAGAGATTATGAGCATGTTGTAGCCTAAAAACTACCTTAGAATTGTTAAGTGAATTGTTGTAAACTTATGGGACAGAATTTTGGGTGTGTAATCCCCTTTGAATTGTTGGATTGATTGAGCCTTAAATGTGGTGTTTGGATGATAAATTCGTCCTTGAGAAAGGTGGCAAAATGAGTAGAAACAAAGGAAATGCTGCCCAATTTTCCATAGAATTTAGTGACTTTGAACTTGGATTGTTCTACATTAAGATTAGAAGTTAATAAGCGTATCATGACTATTATAGATTGAAATATTACTTGCGGTAGTTTGGACTTGGCAAGTGGATTGACCAAAGAGGTATGTGAAGCTTTCCTATCTCTTGAGCATGAATAGATGAAACTATGTAGTACGGTAGACGTACAAGATTTGGTATTCTTACTTGTTTGAGTATATAATGACTTGTTTCGTTTTAAGAATGTATAAATCCCTTGGTTAGGGAAAAAGTATGATTTTACTAAAGTATAGAGTTAATACAACAACTTTGTGGGAAGTTGGTTTATTAGCTTCATAAAAGGTTAATGAGAAGAGATTTACTCCAAAAGTAAGATAAGTATATGAAGAGGCAAATTGGTTTAAGACATCAATTGCCCAAGAGTTTTATGTATAAAGAGTCATTTTTAAAAGAGTTTAAGTATGTAGTACTTGGGTTAAATTCAGTTTTCGTTTATTAAAGATATGATTAAGTGCCTTAAGTAAACTAAAATGAGAGGGTATATGAACAAGACTAATAAGAAGTTATAAGTTTTCTTAACTTATTTATGATTATGATATGATGACAGTTTGAGCTAGGGTAAGAGTATATTTGAGGGGCAAGCCCCAAGATCGTTATACCACTTTCTCGGGGTAAGAGTATGCGAGGCCGGCCCAAGATCGTCATACCACCTTCTTGGTGTAAGAGTATATCGGGGCAAGCCCCAAGATCGTTATACCAGCTGCTTCAGTGTAAGAGTATATCTTAGGGGAAAGTCCCCAAGATCGTTATACCATCTGCTTCGGGGTAAGAGTATATTTGAGGGGTAAGTCCCAAGATGGTTATACCACTGTTAGTGGATTTGCTACCCGTGATCACGAGGAATACCTTACGCGAGTCCTTATGGGCTTACGCGGGTGAAATAGTCTCATGCGGGTCTGACTATCACGAGAATACCTCACGCGGGTCCACAGGACTGTCACGGGTGAAATAGTCCGAGTAGGGGTGCTTATCGATACTACAGGCGAGGTACCTGTTTTGATCCTAAGGCCCCTATTTTATGCAGTATTGTATATGTATATACTTGTCACTCTCATTGTTAGTAAGGCACAGTAAAATGTATTTTATTGACTTCCATGACTCCAGCTTACTTTCAGAGTTCTGATATCATTATTCTGATTTTTCCACTTTACATACTTGGTACATATTGTGTCGACCCTTCCTGGAAATGCGTTCATCCGCAGGTAAGTAAGCGATTGAGGATCCTCGTTCTTAGGATCACTACTCCGGTGTCGGCTGCATCCTCCGGAAGCTTGTTTATTAGTACGGATATTTCCACGATGCTATAGGTATTTTGTACATTCGGGGTATGGCGGGGCCCGTCATACGATTGTTATCTTTAAGTGCGTGGTCACCTATGTGTTTTGGGCTATAAGAACCGGTTGTATTACTATACTTTTGTTTAAGTATGTTTTATAGAAAGCGACACTTACCGGTGGCATAATGTTACCCTTTTCTCTAAGTAATGTGTTATGTATGTTCACGCTATTCTACCGACATATATTACCGTAAGTACGATCAGCGGCCCTGGGCCGGGTCGTGACATCTAGGCTATTTTAAGAACTACAATATATCATTAATATCTCACACTATCAATGACAATGTAAGTTCAAGGGATGCACATTAATGAATAATATAAACAATCAAATAATAATTCAATAATTGTAAAAGCTAAATATATTAATCTCATTAATAATATGAATGTGTTCAAGTACATTTGCTCCTAAAATGATTGTTTCTAGGACATGTATACTTTCAATGTGCTGCTATGATATCTGGGAGCTGAAATTCTAATTGATATCCTTTGTTTTTTGTATCACATGTGTGCTTCTTAAGAGATACGATTTGCAAAGGCTTTACCTTTCCATGTTCATCTGCAATCTGTTGACATTTCTCTTCCTCTGAAGTATTAATTTCCTGTATGTCATCTGGTTGAGTGCCAACACATGATTGTTGTTGACCTACTTTACCAAGATTGCTCCATCCAGGCCTTGCTTGATTCTGTAATATTTTTTACTACTTGGTCCTTCTGCTCTTTGTTATTAGTATTCTGTGAATGCTCTTGCAATTTTGCAACACTCTTGTTGTTTTCATTATTATTCATTATCTGTTGATCATTATTTTTGTCCTCTATCTCTCCTTCCTCATTATTCTGAAGAGCTGAGAATTTGTTGTTCTCAATCTCAGCACCATTCTTTCGAGTGTCTTTATTTTTTTCACCCTAATGGCATTTCCCCTTTCTTGATCTTTTATCTGCAACTGGATTCCACTGTTGATTGTTTCTCTGATATCCACCATATTGCTGTTTCTTCCCACCGCCATTATTTCTATCAATTTTGTTCTTGTCTCCCTTTGTGTATTTTTCATTCTTTTTACCTTTTTCCTCTCCCTTGTTATATGCCTTTTACCATCAATCTTTTTTTCTTTGCACTCCACTTTCTTATTAGATTCATCTTCTTTGCTTTTACCATCAATTCTTTGTTTTCTTCAACTTCTTCATCCTATTCTTTTGGTTATAATTCTGGATGAATGATAAAACATTCTTGTTCATTGTGACCCTGTAGCTTACACCTCTTATAATATTTCGGGACATGATCATAGTTAATTTGAACCCATTTATCTACAATTTCTCTATTTTTCTTCCTTATCCCAATGCTGATTCTTTTTGAAATCACTCAACAAATCCACCTCTACTTTAACTCTAGCACAACTAGGTCGAGTTTGATTTCTAGTAGCCATATCAACCTGTAAAGGTTTTCCTACTGATGAGGCCAAACAGAACACTGCTTCCTTGACAAAGTAATTGGGAGGCAGATATGGAAAAGATATACATGCAATTGCAATCGAGGTTTCTTAATCAGAATCTTTTGCAATACTCTTGTTGTTTTCATTATTATTCTTTGTTTGTTGATCATGGTTTTTGTCCTAAGTTCCGGAGAAGGAAAAATTGGAGAGTATCCTTACCTCTTATATTTTAATTAAGTGTCATGGGAGATAAAATAATTTAAAGTGTGGGGTCGGAATGTAAATATGTGTTTATTTTTTATTTTATTTTACATAATTTTGGGTCTTAATATTTTTAGATAATAATCCCTTGGTATTTCTTTGTGCAGCGGTTCTTTTTCGAGGGTTGATTTTCTTTGAACCGGGTGTAGTAGTGCTTTTGTGCGAATTAGGGGGTTCTTCCTAAACTTTATCTATACGTTGAGAATAATGAGTGCCTTGTTTGTGATGCCTAGGCTCATGTTTCAACTCGTGTATAGGTACTAAAAATAATTATTTTGTCTCAATTTGTCCTAGGAGAAAGTCGAGAAATCTTGTCCTAAGTGAGTCGTGTGCCAATGAGTGGGTGAGAATTTTGGCTATGTTATGTGCACGTGATTGATGTCTAGAAATTGCCTTGAGTATTTGGAAAGTGAAATGGTAAGTCTTGATCAATCTAGGAAGTGATATAGGCGTTTCTTTGTTTGAGCGGATCGTTTTTGACCCACCTAATTGCATGTATCCTAGTAAGCTCAGTTGAGCACTGTAATCCTATTTCTTTGGCAGTCATACTACAATCCTAACCCTTTTGGTTCAATTTTCCTATCTTTTTTAACCTTTAACTTTTCGTGAGCATTTGATGTTATTACAAGATTTTTAAAAGCTATGGAGGTTAGTTTGGATTTTTAGCGAAACTTTAGATAAATGGAGAAAAGTGCATTGTTAAAAAGAAACTAGAGATCCTCTAGTAAAGACTACAAAAAAGAGAAGAAAAAATGTGTTCTTGAAAGAAAAAAAAAAAGAAAAAAATTATCCTTACTAGTGGTGATTTTTGCATTGTTTGTGTTTAAAGAAAAGGAAACTTGGTGCTAATACTTTAAAGGTCGGAAAAGTTTGTTCAACATAAGTGTGGGGTTTGAATTATGAAATTGTATGTATTAAAATACTTAGGAAGGTGTAGTCACTACTATCCATATGTATCATACCCGTCCTTCAGCTTACATTACAATTAAATTAAGTCCTACGTGATCTTAAACTGGCACATGAACTTTGTTTCTGAGAGAGAGCATAAAGTCTTTCTATCTTGAGTCTCTGATTGTTCTTGAGTTTTATGTGTGTGTCACTATTCTCTGTTATTTGTGTGAGGGGCACATGATTTGCGAAGGATAAATGATATTCCTTGGCTTATCTAATGGAGTAAATGAGCTAGTATAAAAATATAAGTGATTTTGAGTTGAGTCCACAAGGCTAGGTGATTACGGACGGGTGTTATATTTGTTTTAAATCTTCTTGGCATGACAAATTAGGATGAGTCGTTTGAAAAAGTCATCCTTATTTGGAGTGTAATTTGATTGCTCGAGGACGAGTGATGGTTTAAGTGTGGGGTGTTGATGGTACTCTAAAAATACAATTTTATAGCTATGTTTCGCCTTTTATTGACTACACTTTAATTGTATTTGAGCGATAATGTTAGATTTTATGCTTATTATGTGTATTTATTGCTTAGGATTTGTTCCCGAGAAAATGAGCATGTTTAGAGCTTAAATTGAGGGGGTAGAACTTCAAAGTCTGAGTAAAAGTTCAACGTACAAATCACGATCGAGTTTGGGGTTAGAGGACCGGATATGCATGCTAAAAAGTGAAGAAAATGGACAAAAATGAGATTGCAAAATATTTGGCCTACCGCGGGGCAAACCCACAGGGCGCCATGCCATTTTCGGACAGATTTTTCAGTTCGTTCTTTTAAGGGTATTTTTGTCTCGTGACTTTTGGGATATGTTTAAATACATTCTAAACACGTTTTGGAGGGGATTTTTGACCTAGGGAGCATTGGAGGAGCGTAGAAGAGGATTTCACGACCGAATTTGTTACTTTTCATCACGATTCGATTCAATACGGAAGTTTGGATCAATCGTCGGTTGTAATATTTTCTAGTTCTATTTCTTCTATGTTCTTTTATTCTATAATGGAGTAGTTTTATTATAGGGTTTTGACAAACATGATGTATTGATTGACATTTTTATATTCAATTCTTATTTTATTACCTGAATTCATTAATGGAGTTTTTAATTAATTCGCAGAGTTGTTTACTATTTTATTTAATCGAAGAAGGAATAGTTTGGTGAATATCTCTGTATTATTTTGTTTGATTTTAATTGGTGATTCTTTTAAGTAATCGAAAGAGCTTGAATTATTGGTTGAATCAAGAGAGGAAAATATTCGAGAGACGTTTTTCTTTAGACTAAACATTTAATGTTTTCTTGCATATGTTCACAGGGCTTTTCATTAGTCTTTAACTCATAGATAGTAGTTTTATATGATTGTTGAGATATCCTTGGATGCTTTAATCGCAAGAAGAAGTGTTCTGTGAATTATCTTAATATAAATTTGATTTAGCGCTTGATTGAATGTTTCTGTTGAGAGATCGGAAGAGACTCTTCAATAATCTATCTAGGGTTATAAGGTGACGATATTCATGAGAAGTCGTCTGAAGATCTATTTCTATCTATAGTTATTGAACATTCTTGGGGCTTGCAGTAGTTTAATTTGTGGAATCTGAATAAATAATTGAAAGATGTTTATTAGGTTTTTGAGTAAACTAATTAATTATTGAATTGAAAAGACTTAATAAAATTTAGAAGAGAATGATAAAACGAATCGGTGCTAATTGCTAAGATCTTGCACTTGTCTTGTCTACTACCCTTACTTCTTATATTAGTAGTAACCTTTGCTTTCATTGTCAATTGTCTTTAATTACGTTGTAGTCGATAATCGTGGTTTATAACCACAACAAACTCAAGTTTTCATCACCTGAATAATACTAAGCAAGTTTTGTTTGAGTAATTGTTTGTATCAATCCCTGTGGAGATGATCTATATACTATATTATAGTTGACTAGAGAAGCACTTAAATTATATTGTGTTTGGGCTCGTCAAGCTCATTCTACATCATAACTTATACTTATGATCTTTATCCTCTCAAGTCACCTCGTTACGATCCATCTCAGGTGAAACATTCCAACCTCTTTTCATACTTTGGAACTTTTATCTATTAACTTATTGATTCATCTTAACTTGATGATACTATATCTCCATAATAGTATCTCGTAACATATCAACATGATTCTTAACATGGAAGGCATCCTAACACTTGAATTCCCTTCGTTGAATTGTTACTTCAATCGTAAACTTATATCTTTAAGCGTTATTCTCTTATTTCTTATCATCTTACTCACAAGTAATCAGGGTGGCATTCCACCTCTTTTAAGTTCTTCTAGTCTTAAAACTCCTATGATTTATTCAGCTATATCGGTCTCTCTATAACTTACGGAAGCCGTCAACTCATCAGTCTGGTGGGCTTAATCCCAAAGTCTTACCTATCCTCGGTACTTCCTTACTTTCTCTTATCCTTACTTATCGATCTAAAACTTTGTGCACTACCATACTTTGGCCTATGACCTACACCTATTATGTTCATACCATTCGTAACATTTCACTTATCTTGCTAGCATCAGACTTTCTTATACTATTCCAAAACCTCAGTGAGACATCAACTCTCTTCTAACTTCTTACTCTCGTAGCTAAACCTCTTGCTTTTAGAAAAACATAAGCTAGAAGACATGATACTAATAGTTATACTATCATTTATAGATATTAAATCATGGCGCCTCTAGGCTACTGAAAGTCCGAATTATTCACGATCTTCTATACTTAGGTATCTCGTACCTTCTTCACTTCTATCTAATTTACATCCAACCCGATACCTTATCTTCTTATCACATAACTTCTCTTCTTTAACTATCTTATCCTTTTGGCTAGCCGTAAATTTTCTGATCATCGACATCTCTGTATAATATCAAACACAAGTTAAACTCGACTTCAATTGACTTAGCTCTATAGCACAACCTAGAATTAAAAAGGGTAATCAATCTTAAATGTCATATAGCCTATTATTTATAAATGTGGTGCACACCATATATAAACAAGACTCTACTAGACACGACTTGCTCTGATACCAATTTTTAACATCCCGACCTAGGTGAGGTGAATGCGTCTAAGCGTCTTTACATGTGACGCGATCTTATTATAAAACCATTAAACTTACTATATTTATACACCATATTTGAAAATTTCAACACTATATATATATATATATATATATATATATATATATATATATATATATATATATATATATATATATATATATATATATATATATCATCCGCATGGGCATACGAGGCCTCAACATGTACATAAATGTACCAACATATTGAATCTGACCAAATGCATACATGCGTCTACAAAAGCCTCTAAGAACATATGACTTACATAACATAGTTGGGACATGGCCCCAGCCTACCCATAACATGTAGATATCATTATACCAACTCAAAAGCGGACTCGGAACAAAAGTGCACGACCATATGGTGAGAACCTACCTAAGAGGTCATCAATCCGTGTATATGAACTTGCGGGCATAAAACGCAGTGTCCCCCAACAAAAGGGACGTCAGTATGAATAATATACTCAATATGTAAGGCGAAAATAAAACACAATAATAAGTAATCATGTCACGACCCGTTCCGGGGCCCGTGACTGGTGCCTTACCCGGGCACCCAAGTAGTCATACATCAGAGAAATCAGCGGAATATAAAACATACAGATATGAAACAAGAGATAAGATAATAAACAGAGCAACCAAGATTGCCTTTTGCATATATCTGAAGTTTTGAACGATACATCCTTTACAACCCCGCCACAGCGATACTATGGACCTCTAAGAATGTAATAACAACTATGATGACGGGGCCGCCATACCACGAATGTACAGAACCTACAACTCAGGAAACATACTAAAAGATAAGCCTCGGAGAAAGCGGGGCTTCCAATCTGTTGGCGTGATCCATGAGAGAGGATCAACAAGCGGTACCTACCTGCGGCATGAACGGCCCGAAGGTCGATCTAACAGTACCAAGTATGTGGCGAAAATGAAATCATAATAGTCTATATAAAGCGAAGACATATATGATAACAAAACTACGAGTTCACGACATAAAAGTAGTCATGTCAAGTCGGGACTCACGCCTTAAAGTCATCCTCATGCGTGGAACTCCTTCCTCACCGCGATCTAGGTATAAGTTAGGTGATCGTGTAACATGTCTCGGCCCATCTCATGGACTCGAGGTGGAATCGTGTGGAATACATGTCTCGGCCCGTCGTGGGACTCGATAGAATCGTATGGAATACATGTCTCGGCCCATCTCATGGGACTCGATAGAAATCGCACATGTCTCGGCCATCTCGTGGGACTCGATAGAAATCGCATGTCTCGGCCCATCTCGTGGGACTCGATAGAAATCGCCACATGTCTCGGCCCATCTCGTGGGACTCGATAGAAATCGCACATGTCTCGGCCCATCTCGTGGGACTCGATAGAAATCGCACATGTCTCGGCCCATCTCTGGGACTCGATGAAATCGCACGTGTCTCGGCCCATCTCGTGGGACTCGATAGAAATCGCACATGTCTCGGCCCGTCTCGTGAGACTCGATAGAAATCGCACGTGTCTCGGCCCATCTCATGGGACTCGATAGAAATCGGATGAAATACATTCGGTTCATCCCATGAAGCGCGTGTCGCATGAAATACATTCGGTCCATCGTGGACTCAGTATCGAATCGGTGAAATACATTTCGCTCATCCCGTGAGCGCTGGTGTCGCTACAACATAAACGCTCTTTTAAGATAGTTTAAGATAATAACATGTTTTCCTTTTAAATCAACTAAGGCAATATTATGCCCTCCTTTTTAAACCAACACACTTTCCTTCTTAAAGTCAAGTAACAACATTCTTTTCCAAAAGTTCAAGTTTGCCTAATTTCAAATATTCACGTTTCTTATTTTCGAAAGGTTTCATAGTTCATAGTCTTAATCTTTTAATAACATAATTCTCCTTTTAAAACAGTTGAGTAATATATGCCTTATGTGTGAGTAGGTTATTCTTGTTTATAACAATCTTATTAAAGCAGCCATGATCTAGGAAATGTAATATCATTTTGTCTCATCTTAGCTTCTATGCAGATGGAGGTTTCTACTGGTTTTAATAATACTTAATTAGTCAATACATTTCCCTTTATTAACGCTGCAGTGGTTTGTTCGATACTTATTCTGATTTCCGAAATCAGTAAAACATTATTCCTTTTAAAAACCAAGTACTCATTACTCACGAATGAGGTTTCACACTTTTTAACAAAATTCATATTAATATAATTACGTCAAGTCTCTTATCTTTTAAGATCAAGTCTCTTATCTTCTAAAATCAGTAAACCATTCTTTTTACCTCTCTTAAGTCGTTATACCTAACTTCCCATAAAACTAGTATAACTCTTAAGCTTTTAAAACCAAGTATTACTCTTCTTTCAAAAACGATTCTTAATTCTTTTGAAATACTTCAAGATTCTTATTATTAGACTCAAGTCAAAAGACATCGCAGTAAAACCACGTTCAGTTAACACACGTACGTCTACCGTACTATATATATTCTTTTAAAATATCATGCTCAAGAAGATAGGAAGAATCACATACCTCGCGACGATTATCGACTATTAGCAAATAGCTCCAAATCATGTCCGCTAGCCCTTTCCACCGCCGAGTAGAATACGCTACTTGCGATCTTCAACCTATAACGATCATACAAGTCTATCAACGTCTAGAATACTCGTAGAATAATTCTAGATCTGATTCCTTATTCTACGGAAAATTGGGCAGCACTTCCCTACGTCAAACTATCCAATTCTCGTAAATACAATCTATGTAAATCTGATTCGGTCTCTTCTTTAATATTCTTACGATGTGATTTGATTCAATTCTTTTACGTAATATCCTTCATGAATCTAATTTTCATTTCTATACTACTACAATATGTAATTTCCAATTACAATAGAAGGACAAGTATTTACCGTAAGCCCAAAATTATCCAAGTTTATATGTCGATCTGAGCAACGTTTAGCTCTCTACTCCGTGCGCTCCAACCCGCTCCAAACAACCCTTAGAAGTTCTACGTAACTTCTTAATACTTCAACCAATGAAGATTTTCCTTAGGGTTTCGTTTTTGTGACTTAAGGAAATATAGTAGTATTTAAGACTCTACGTATAGAGGTAACTTTGGAAAGTACTACAAGGTATTTGGGCTAAAGTATTTGGGAATAGTAACAACACTTGGAGAATACTTTTCTATCAAGAGGGTGTATTTTACGAGAACAACACCACTAGGAGGGTAGGTTGCTAGCACCCTTAGGAGGGGTACTCGGCCAAAAAGGCCTCATGAGGGGAGGAAGACTTGGACGAGAACTACACAAGAAGGGGAGGATTTCAAGACTTAGAAAACATTTTGTGGATGAAGAAGTCTTCAACCAAGGGGGTATTTATAGGACAACCAAGGGCGAAGATCAAGACAAGTGGTGTGCAAGTGTAGGGTGAGGATTTATCCACGTGTCCTTATCCATCTACTACACAAAATATCCTACCTAACCCTTGACCAAAGAAAGGCACAAAAACGTGCCAAGAGCCTCAATTTGTCATTCACTGAGGTGACAAGTGTCACCTCTCGTTGGTCCAAAATACTTTATCTCTCGGAAAAATCCGCAAAAATAGTAAATGACATAGCCGTATTTTCCGCCGCAAAGTTTGGAAAAGCGTTTCGTGGAAAACAATTCTTTTGGTAGTTGTGCACAAATATTTCGACCCTTGCCTACTTAAGGCTAAAAACTTTTATGCGTCGCTCTCACGCACATACTGCGGAAATCTGAGGTATAACATTCTCCCTCCTTAGAAACATTCGTCGAATGTTCCTTCTCAAGACGGATAACGATAAAGTTCTTCTTAACTTAAACAAGTTGCCAATGCCACGCCGCCACAAAATAACACAGCGAAAAATACTTAACCCAAGTCCACGAGAAATCATTCCCACATCACAAAAGCTTCCACCTGGTCTAAAGGATACTCCGCGTCTTCACTTCACAAAAATGATCCTCGTTATTACGCTAACACGTTCTCTTCTTTCCTCACTCGTCGTACTCTTCTCGAACACCTGGAACTCTTTCTAGTATACGTACCATACTTGATCATCGCTTGATTCCAAAATCTCTGAGTCACTACTTCCAACTTGGTCATCTTACTAGCCTCAATTCCTTTAAGGCCATTCCCGCCTTTACGATCCGATTCTTGGTGAACATATCCACGAACTCATCGATGGTTACCTAAACTCGGGCCTAGCACCTCGTGACCCTACCACCGGCGGGACCACCCGCTGACCACCAATCCGGCCACGGGTTGACCCGCCATACGCCCTCAACCCGACCCTCGCCGTGCGAACTCTCTTGTTTCGATCGGAACAATCTCACAAATCAAGTCGGAAAACCTAGTGGTCTTCTTAGCTCAACTACCCTCTTTCATTTCATACCACTCTGGGACTTATCACACAAATATATCCTACGTATACTATGCACTCGATAAAGGTCAAGATAAACATAAATCTTTTACTCAAGATGGCCTCGCATCTAAGGGTTCTACGTATAAAACTCTAAGGCTCACACTTTCCCTGTCCCCAAACTTACCCTTAACCATGTTTTCTAAACACAATTTTAACATAATGCTATCGAACATTATACTTAGCACTTCATCATATCATCTACGCATACTAGTCTCAGAGGGTAAGAATATACTGTACCATCTGCCCACTCTAATCATAGGCACGCCTGCGGCGCGCAGATGTAGGCGATGATCCTGCATCGACCGGTAGGCTGCGTCATTCTGCTGCACCCTCCTATAAGCACGATCTCGTCACATGGCCACGACGGTAGCGGTGAAACAAGCACCAGAAAGAAGATGACATTCCCCGGGATGACGCTTGCCACATCGTGCACACTGAGGGGGACATGAATCCTGCTGGCTAGAACCCGTGTATATCTGTAACCCAGAAGCCACGGAGCTCGACCGGCTCGAATCCCGAACGTCACGAAGGCGCGGAGGACCACTCTATCTTGGCGGAGGTACATAACTAACTTCTTCGAGGCGGTCGCCTCGAAAGTTACCAAAGGACCTGTTGTCCGGCCTCTTCACGATCTCGGTCATTCGTCGACCTCTCCGCTCGCACATCCAAGTGCATAAGCTGCGTGCGGGCAATGTCCATGCCGTGAAGAGATACACGAACAAGCCTCGCCAAGTAGTCATCAAGCCGGTGGCGTAGCGGTGCACTCTGTCCTCCATGTCGGCTACCAATGCGGGAAATACCGAGCTAATGAGTCAAACTCACATTGTACTCAACCGTCGCCGATGCGCCTCAACATCAAAAATATGTCGGCCCGAGCCCTTCTCATATGTGGAGGCAAGAAATGTGCAAGAAATGCCCCTGAGAACTCGCTCCATACGGATGGAAGTGCATACTCTCCCCGGGACAGCTCGCGAATCAAACGATCATTGCAGATCACGCGGCCGACGCGAACCTAAGACCACCGACTCGGTCTCGAAGCCTTGATCACTTACATGATCCATGAATCGCGTCGAATGAACTCCTGCGGATCATCTCGTGCCTCGACGTAGAACTGGACGGCAACTTCGAGAAAGTCCGTAGCCTCAAACTATCCGATCTAGGGTGAACCGTGGGTACCATCGGGCCCAGGCTGCTGCATCGGCTATCCTCGTGTCTTGCCACTATCTGTCCAATAATCGGGCCATCTCTTTGTACCTCAACTCCTGCTCCAGTGTGGGGTGGAGGCTCAGTCTTGTGGTCTCGGCCACCGCCGCGGCCTAAACTTCTTTGAAATGGCGGAGTCGCAAAACTCGTCGTCTGAAGCACTATCTCAGGTAATGACTGGGCCTGCGCCCCCGTACTCCTCTGTATAATACTAGAAGCCCCCTCGACTGTCTTGCCCACCTGGGCCCGGGTTGCCTTGCGCGGAGGCATAACTGGTAAACACGAACTACGTCAGAGGAGTCCAACTTATAACACAACTCTAAGGCACGATCTCAGAATGAGAAGAATGGAAACCAATCCTAAATGTCCTGCAGCCTCCTGATTATAGATGTGGTGCACAACACATCGATAATCAAGACTCTACTAGACACGATGCAGACACTTTCCGAGATTAATCGCTCGATACCACTTTTGTCACGACGTTCGGGGCGTGGTAGTGCCTACCCGGCACCCAGTAGTCATACATCGGAGAAATCGTGGAATATAAAACATCTGAATATGAAACAAGAGATAAGATAATAAAACAAAGCAACCAAGCGGTTGACTTTTGCATATATCTGAAGTTTTTGAGCAGTTACATCCTTTACAACCTTGCCCACAGCGATTACTACGCACTCTAAGAATGTAATAACAACTATGACGGACGGGGCACCATACCACAATGTACAGAACCTACAACTCGGAAACATACCAAAAGATAAGCCTCCGAGAAGCGGCTTCCTAATCTGAATCGTGATCCTATGAGCGAGGATCAACAACCGGTGTACCTACTGCGCATGAGCGCAGCCCCGAAGGAGGTCAAGACAACAGTACCAAGTATGTGAAATCGAAAATGAAATCATAATAGTCTATATAAAATGTAAGACATATATGATAACAAAACTACGATCACAAAAAAGTAGTATCAAGTCGTGGACTCGCCTAAAGTCATCCTCATGCCCGTGGAACTCCTTCCTCACCGCATCTAGGTATAAGTTAGGTGATACGTGTAACATGTCTCTACCATCTCATGGACTCGAGGTGGAATCGTGTGGAATACATGCCTCGCCCATCTCACGGGACTCGATAGGAATCGTATGGAATACATGTAGCCCATCTCTGGGACTCGATGAAATCGCACATGTCTCGCCCATCTCATGGGACGCGATAGAAATCGCACATGTCTCGCCATCTCACGGGACTCGATAGAAATCGCATACGCCTCGCCCATCTCACGGGACTCGATAGAAATCGTACATGTCTCGCCCATCTCATGGGACTCGATAGAAATCGCGACACGCTCGCCCATCTCACGGGACTCGATAGAAATCGGATGAAATACATTCGGTTCATCCCATGAACACGGTGTCGCATGAAATACATTCGGTCCATCTCATGGACTCGTGATCGAATCGGTGAAATACATTCCGCTCATCGTCCTTAACGCGTGTCGTGCCACTAACATCTAAACGCTCTTTAAGATAGTTTAAGATAATAACATGTTTTCCTTTAAATCAACTAAGGCAATATTATGCCCTCCTTTTAAACCAACACACTTTCCTTCTAAAGTCAAGTAACAACATTCTTTTCCAAAAGTTCAAGTTTGCCTAATTTCAAATATTCACGTTTCTTATTTTGAAAGGTTTCATAGTTCATAGTCTTAATCTTTTAATAACATAATTCTCCTTTTAAAACGGTTGAGTAATATATGCCTTATGTGTGAGTAGGTTATTCTTGTTTATAACAATCTTATTAAAGCACCATGATCTAGGAAATGTAATATCATTTTGTCTCATCTTAGCTTCATGCGGATGGAGGTTTCACCGGTTTTAATAATACTTAATTAGTCAATACATTTCCTTTATTAACGCCGCAGTTGGTTTGTTCGATACTTATTCGATTTCAAATCAAGAAACATTATTCCTTTTAAAACCAAGTACTCATTACTCATGAATGAGGTTTCACACTTTTTAACAAAATTCATATTAATATAATTACGTCAAGTCTCTTATCTTTTAAGATCAAGTCTCTTATCTTCTAAAATCAAGAAACCATTCTTTTACCTCTCTTAAGTCGTTATACCTAACTTCCCATAAAGCTAGTATAACTCTTAGCTTTTAAAACCAAGTATTACTCTTCTTTCAAAACGATTCTTAATTCTTTTGAAATACTTCAAGATTCTTATTATTAGACTCGAGTCAAAAGACATCGCAAGAAACCACGTTCGCTTAACACACGACGTCACCGCATACTATATATATTCTTTTAAAATATCATGCTCAAGAAGATAGGAAGAATCACATACCGCGACGATTATCGACTATTAGCAAATAGCTCCAAAGCATCAGAATCCGGCTAGCCCTTTCCACCCTTCGAGTAGAATACGCTACTTGCAGTACTTCAACCTATAACGGTCATACAAGTCTATCAACGTCTAGAATACTCTGTAGAATAATTCTAGATACAGATTCCTTATTCTACGGAAAATTGGGCAGACTTCACCACAAACTATCCAATTCTCATCAGAATACGATCCCATGTAAATCTGATTCAGTCTTCTTCTTTAATATTCTTCTGATGTGATTTCAGTTCAATTCTTTTCTGTAATATCCTTCTATGAATCTAATATTCATTTCTATACTACTACAATATGTAATTTCCAATTACAATAGAAGGACAAGAGTATTTACCAAGGTAAGCCCAAAATTATCCAAGTTTATATGTCGATCCTGAGCAACGTTTAGCTCCTACTCCGTGCGCTCCAACCCGCTCCAAACAACCCTTAGAAGTTCTACGCAACTTCTTCTTAATACTTCAACCAACTGTGAAGATTTTCCTTAGGGTTTCGTTTTTGTGACTTAAGGGAAATATAGTAGTATTTCCGGGCTCTACGTATAGAGGTAACTTTGGAAAGTACTACAAGGTATTTGGGCTAAAGTATTTGGGAATAGTAACAACACTTGGAGAATACTTTTCTATCAAGAGGGGGGTGTATTTTTACGAGAACAACACCACTAGGAGGGGGGTAGGTTTTGGCTAGCACCCTTAGGAGGGGGGGTACCTCTCGGCCAAAAAGGCCTCACAGGGGAGGGAAGACTTGGACGAGAACTACACAAAGGGGAGGATTTCAAGACTTAGAAAACATTTTGTGGATGAAGAAGTCTTCAACCAAGGGGGGTATTTATAGGACAACCAAGGGCCAAGATCAAGACAAGTGGTGTGCAAGTGTAGGGTGAGGATTTATCCACGTGTCCTTATCCATCTACTACACAAAATATCCTACCTAACCCTTGACCAAAAGAAAGGCACAAAAAACGTGCCAAGAGCCTCAATTTGCCGTCCACTTGAGGGTGACAAGTGTCACCCTCTCGTTGGTCCAAAATACTTTATCTCTCGGAAAAATCCGCAAAAATAGTAAATGACATAGCCGTATTTTTCCCTTCGCAAAGTTTGGAAGCGTTTGCTGAAAACAATTCTTTTTGGTAGCTGTGCATAAATATTTCGACCCTTGCCTACTTAAGGCTAAAAACTTTTGTACGTACGCTCTCACGTACATACTCTGGAAATACGGGGTATAACAAATCATAAAAGAGTGATACAAACCAACATGAACCCCTGAAATACCGATGAGGGTCAATACATACATAATGATCATTCTTATCTTATAAACCTATTCCATGACGCTATAATGAATCTAACTGCTCGACTGCCCAATTGATCAGTGGTAACTATCCAACCGGTCGTAGCTCAATAGTGAATATGTGTTTACCCAACCGATGGTAAATAATGATATATATTTGTCGAACCGGTAGTACTGCTCGACTAGTCGTATCTCGGTGGTAAATACATGTCTTCCCAACTGATGGTAAATAATAATACATAACTATCTAAACGGTGGTAACTGCCTGACCGATTGTAGTTCGATGGTAAATACGGGTCTGCCCAACCGGTGATAAATAACGATACATAACTGCCCAATCGATGGTAAATAACGATACATAACTGCCTAACCGGTGGTAATTGCCGGTCGTAGCCTAGTGGTAACTAGGGATACCATAGCCATGCCCTTATAGATGTTGTATATGCGTATATAACGCCATCACTCGTACGTATATACCTACAATGCATGAAGAGCCTTTTAGGATCATTAGAACTCTTTCGGAGCAACTTATAGTCGATAACCTCCGAATATATTATGAACATCAACATCATTATCATATGCCTCAAAAGGGACTTACCGTGTTCTGTAATCTCTATAACTCAATAGGAAACATATGTCGTTATTTAGCTTTTTCTTGGCTTCTATGTAGTTTTACTTGACTTAGAAGTAACACAACCACCTTCGTGGTTCCCTATCAATCTCGTAACCATGTAAAAATACATATATCGATGAATACTGGATATTGCGATACTTTATAGGTAGCACTCATTCTTTATAATCTGCAAGTTATGTAATTCGCTTAACTCGTTGTACTACTCACATATAGCCTATTCAACTTATCTCAAATCTTTAGTACGATAAGGTACTAGACTCTCGGAAGCTCTATTTGATGCTAGAGGTTAATCTGAGGGAATAACTATTAGGAACGACTCATTTCTATCATATCACTACGCATCGTGTCTTAGACGAATCTCAACTCTCAAGCCGAAACATACATATCAACTCATCCCCTTTGATATCTTATAAGGAGGTCATAACTTCTAGAATTGTGCCAAAAAGATAAAGGAAACCTTACATACCTTCAACCATAGTCGTCCTTCACAATCCCGCAAGCTACTCACCAATATGCTGCTCTATAAGATGGAAACACAACCTTATAATACATATGAATCATGACGATATCCGACAAATGGTAAACTTGCTTATATGAAGTAGGACAACACATCCCCCGTTTTCCTTGCTTTCTCAAGTCCATAAAAACAACAAGAACACATACAAACTTCAACTATATAGTTGAAGCACCACAATACACTCAACATTCCAACAACACAAATCAATCTAAACAACAACAAGTGCACAAACGTTACCAACAAAACTATTATTTATCACGACGAGCCGCAAGTTCAGATTGCAACAAAAACCCAACTTTGTTTCCCATCTCCCTCATACTTACAACACCATAAACAGGTCTAGCATATAAACATATATATTGACATGACATTCCAGCCTTATATCCATCTTAAGAGTAACATCAAACAACCCAACAAGAGTTAACAACAACATAAACAACTCTCAAGTGTTATATGATCATTTTTTCTCCTAACCTATAACATCATCAACATACTCAACAGGTAGACAAGCATAATAACAACAAGAACAAGAACATAACCAAGTTATTCCCCATAATTTCCAGTCATATGTACAACCCTAAAACAGTTCCACAAGAGACAACAACATCTTATTCCACTTCAAGTGTTATCTTGTAGTTGTTCATCCAAACAACTTAGCCAACACATAGATAAGACTAAACACAAGTAATAGAGGGTTAAAAATACCTTATACATCAATTAAAACCTTCAACCAAATCTTTCCTTCATCAGGAACAATCCTCAACATCACCACAACACCATAGATACTTTTTTCTTCACTTAGGTTAACTTTTAAGGTTGGATTTTGGTAAAACCACCTTGTATTACTTTTTCACCTTAGAGAACTCTTAGGGAGGTCCTAGGAGAGTATAAGAGATGAGTTTTATCGAAAAAATGACTTAAAAGAAGGGCCAGTCGGACCCACTAAACTGGCGGCGTAGCGTCGTGGCCCTGGGTCCCATGAGCCGCTGCCCTAGTCCATTTTTGCCTCATTTCCATTTTAATTAAATCTGAAATTCAGTCTTGACTTAATTAAATAATCATTATTCATTCAAATGTCTTGATCATAAATCGAACATTTATATTCTCTCTCATTACATCCTTAGATCGACGGAACAATTGACTTAGTGTTACCCTACATGCCTTCACATATCGACACTAACCATATTAGGATCTACACAGAACTCCTAGATGGCGCTGGAAGACGAACTCAATATGTGAAGTATAGTTACACGAATCTGGTAAACTGAACCTCTATGTGGGAAGATAAAATCCTTTCATTCACGACACACTCGATCAAGATTAGGATCTTCCAACTGTCTATCCAAATGGATTGATCACTATATCTCATCTATATTAGTTGACAACAAGATCATATCACAGATATGTCTACTGCGTTGACCAACGACTTAGTCAACCTAATATCATATGAGAATCTGAGTGTTTTCTAGAATATACATTCGAGGAATGAATCCTAATCTTGGCTCAACTACCACCTTTAATCCACTTCGTAATATACCCAATACAAGTTGTGTCTCAACATATAAGACATTTGAGCTTAGGACATGATTAAAGTATACTACTCTGTAGATAAGGTGTGTATCGACCTCAAGTCTAAGGTCTTCTATCTCCCACACGCTGATCATACTTTAGACATGTATAACAAACAGTATATCAGCAGGGTATACCAATACTTCCAAAGTATTCACGTGTCCATCATGAGTTATCATAACTTGTAGCAGGTGAGACATACTACATCCTCTAAGGATATGATACAGACCACATGTCGACTTATCACATATCATCGATATCCCATTTTCGATGATCATTAGTCGAGGCTGTTTTAAGAGTTACGTTATAATATTAATATTTCACACTATTAATAACCACGTAACCTCCATGGATGTATATTATAGAATATTATAATCAATCAACTAATAATTCAATAATTGCAAATATCATAATATTAATCTCTATTAATAACAATACGAATGTGTATAAAGTACATTTGTCCTAATACAGATTGTCTCTAGGACATAAATATACTTTCAATCTCCCACTTGGCCTAGAGTCAATCTCCAACGTATCTAATCCCATATTCTCAAAATGATAATTATGCTTAACTAAGCTTAATGGTTTAGTGAATGTGTCAGCTAGATTATCGTCTGTGGGAACATAGTCTAGTCTAATCTCTTCAGTCTCCACCATCTCCTTGAGTATATAGTACTTCCTTGGTACATGTTGGTTTCTGTTTGTTGATCTTGGTTCCTTAGCTTGTGCAATCGCACCAGTGTTGTCACAATAAATAGTTATTGGATAGTTATTGTGACAACAACAACCCCTAGTTCCTTCAGGAACTCAGAAATCGCGACAACCTCTTTACCAGCTTCCGATCCAGCAATGTACTCAGTTTCAGTTGTCGAATCAGTAGTTGTAGCTTGCTTGAAACTTTTCTAGCTCACTGCTCCACCATTGAAAATGAACGTGTAACCAGACTGAGATTGGAAGTCATCAATATCTGTCTAAAAGCTAGCATCAGTGTACCCAGTAGAAGCTATCTTATCTTCTCCACCATAGACCAAGAAGTAATCTTTAGTACGTCTGAGATACTTAAGAATACTCTTGACTACTTTCCAGTGTTCATCCCCATGATTCTGCTGGAATTTGCAAGTCATAATAAGTGCAAAGGTCACATCTGGCCTAGTACATGTCATGACATACATGATTGATCCTAAAGCCGAAACATATGGGATCCTCTTCATGCGCTCAAGTTCTACAACATTAGAAGGACTATCTTTCTTAGATAACTTGATGCCTTGACCCATAGAAAGACCGCCTTTCTTGTAATTTTCCATATAAAAACGTCTAAGCACTTTGTCTATGTAGACCGACTGTGACACCCCCAACAATCTATTAGGTCTATCTCTATAGATCCTAATTCCCAGAATGTAGCATGTTTCACCTAAATCCTTCATCATGAAGGTACTGGACAACCATTCATTGACTGACTGCATGAGAGTCTTATTGTCTCTCATTATCAATATGGCATCTACATATATGATAATAAAGGCAATATTCCCATCCTTGCGTTTACTATAAACACAAGGATCCTCTTTGCTTCTGACAAAATAAAATGACTTGATAGCCTTGTCAAAGCAAATATTTCAACTCCTCGAGGCTTGCTTAAGTCCATAGATGAACTTCTGTAGCTTGCATACAACATTTGGTTTGGACTAAGATGAAAAAACCTCGGGTTGTTTCATATACACTTCCTTAATTAGATTACCATTGAGGAAAGCGGGTGTCACGACCCGTTCCGGGGCCCGTGACTGGTGCCTTACCCGGGCACCCAAGTAGTCATACATCAGAAAAATTAACGGAATATAAAACATACAGATATGAAACAAGAGATAAGATAATAAACAAAGCAACTAAAACGGTTTTCTTGCATATATATACGTAATTTTTGAACAGCTACATCCTTTACAACCCCGCCCCAACAAGATTACTGCACTCTAAGAATGTAATAACAACTATGACGACAGGGCTCGCCATACCCCGAATGTACAAGAACCTACAACTCGTGGAACATACCAAAAGATAAGCCTCGGAGAAACGGAGCTTCCTAATACACTGATCAGGATCCCGAGGATCAACACGACTGTACCTCTACTCGCGATGAACGCAGCCTCATGAGGTCACAAATAACATGTCAAGTATGTGAGAATCGAATACAATGAAATCATAATAGCCTAAAATAAACAGAGACATGTATGATAACAAAACTACTATTCACAACATAAAACAGTCATGTCAAGTCGTGGACTCACGCCTCAAAGTCATCCTCATGCGCGTGGGGAACTCCTTCTCATCACGCTAGCCTAGGTATAAATCGTGTGATACGTATAACATGTCTCGCCCATCCCATGGGACTCGAGGTGGAATCGTGAAATACACGCGAATACATGTCTCGCCCATTGGGACTCGATGGGAATCGTATGGAATACATGTCTCGCCCATCTCGTGGGACTCGATAGGAATCATATGGAATACATGTCTCCTACCATCTCGTGGGACTCGATAGAATCGTATGGAATACATGTCTCGCCCATCTCGGGACTCGATAGGAATCGATGGAATACATGTCTCGCCCATCTCGTGGGACTCGATAGGAATCGTATGGAATACATGTCTCGCCCATCTCGTGGGACTCGATAGGAATCGCACATGTCTCGGCCCATCTCACGGGACTCGAGGTGGAATCAGATGGAATACATTCGGCTCATCCCACGAACGCGTGTCGTGTGAAATACATTCGGTTCATCCATGAACGCGTGTAGAATTGACCATAACATTTAAACGCTCTTTTAAGGCAGATTAAGATAATACCATGTTTTCCTTTTAAAAACAACTAAGGCAATATTATGCCCTTCTTCTTAAACCAAAACATTTTCCTTCTTAAAGTCAAGTAACAACATTCTTTTCCAAAAGTTCAAGTTTGCCTAATTTCAAATACTCAAGTTTCTCATTTTCAAAAGGTTTCAGTAGTTCATAGTCTTAATCACTTAATAAGATAATTCTCTTTAAAACAATTTGAGAAACATATGCCTTATGTGTGAGTAGGTTATTCTTGTTCATAACAATCTTATTAAAGCAGCCATGATCTAGGAAATGTAATACAATTTTGTCTTATCTTAGCTTCTATGCAGACGGAGGTTTCTACTGGTTTTAATATAATTACTTACTTGTCAATACATTTTCCTTTATTAACGCTGCAGTGGTTCGTTCGATACTTATTCTCATTTCCGAAATCAGTAAAACATTATTCTTTAAAAACCAAGTACTCATTACTCACGAATGAGGTTTCACACTTTTTAACAAAATTCATATCAATTCAATTAAGTCAAGTCGCTTATCTTTTTAAGATCAAGTCTCTTAACTTCTAAAGTCAATAAACCATTATTTTTATCTCTCTTAAGTTGTTATACCTAACTTCCCATAAAGCTAGTATAACTCTTTCAAAAAGTATTACTCTTCTTTCAAAAGCGATTCTTAATTCTTTTGAAATACTTCAAGACTCTTATTATTTAAAACTCAAGTTAAAAGACATCGAAGTAAAACCACGTTCAGTTAACACACGTACGTCTACCGTACTATATATATATTCTTTTAAAATATCATGCTCAAGAGGATAGGAAGTGTCACGACCCGATCCCGGGCCCGTGACTGGTGCCTTACTCCGGGCACCCTAGTGATACATACATCAGAGTAACCAGCGGAATATAAAACAATACAAGAAACACTATGCAATGAGAAACAGTTATCTGAGAAAAATTTGCCCTTCGGCATATAAATAACAATTTGAGCATATCCCTTTACAAACCCCGCCACAACAAGATTACATGCACTTCTACGAACGTAATAACACTATGACGGACGGGCCCCGCCATACCTCAATGCTGTAACCTACAACTCATGGAAACATACCAAAAGATAAGCCTCGAGAAACGGAGCTTCCTAATCTGAACCGTGATCCTATGGCGAGGATCAACAACCGTGTACCTCACTGCGCATGAACGCAGGCGGCCGAAGGAGGTCGATAACAGTACCAAGTATGTGAAATCAAAAATACGAAAATGAAATCATAATAGTCTATATAAACAGAAGACATATATGATAGCAAAACTACATAAAAGCGATGTCAAGTCGTGACTCACGCCAAAGTCATCCTCACGCGTGGAACTCCTTCCTCACTGACGGCAGTCTAGGTATAAGTCATGTGATACGTGTAACATGTCTCGGCCCATCTCATGGACTCGAGGTGAAATCGTATGGAATACATTCCGGTCCATCTCATGGACTCGGTCTCAAATCGTGGTATACATTCTGCTCATCCTACGAACGCGTGTCGTGAATACATTCGGTTCATCCATGAACGCGGTGTCGCATGAATACATTCCCGCCCATCTCATGGACTCGGTATCGTGGTGAAATACATTCTGCTCATCCCACGAACGCGGTGTCGTATGAAATACATTCGGCCCATCTCTGGACGCGGTGTGGTGAAATACATTCGGTTCATCCACTTAACGAATTCGCATGAAATACATTCCCGGTCCATCTCATAGACGCGGTGTCGTGTGGCCATAACATTTAAACGCTCTTTTAAGACAGATTAAGATATTACCATGTTTTCCTTTTAAATCAATTAAGGCAATATTATGCCCTTCTTTTTAAACCAAAACACTTTCCTTCTTAAAGTCAAGTAACAACATTCTTTTTCAAAAGTTCAAGTTTGCCTAACTTCAAATATTCACATCTCTTATTTTCGAAAGGTTTCATAGTTCATAGTCTTAATCATTTAATAACATAATTCTCTTTTTAAAAACAGTTGAGTAATATATATGCCTTATGTGTGAGTAGGTTATTCTTGCTTATAACAATCTTATTAGAGCATCCATGATCTAGGAAATGTAATACAATTTTGTCTTATCTTAGCTTCTATGCAGATGGAGGTTTCTACTGGTTTTAATATAATTACTTATTTGTCAATACATTTTCCTTTATTAACGCTGCAGTGGTTTGTTCGATACTTATTCTCATTTCCGAAATCAGTAAAACATTGTTCTTTTAAAAACCACGTACTCATTACTTATGAATGAGGTTTCACACTTTTTAACAAAATTCATTATCAATTCAATTAAGTCAAGTCTCTTATCTTTTGAGATCAAGTCTCTTAACTTCTAAAATCAATAAACCATTCTTTTTATCTCTCTTAAGACGTTATACCTAACTTCCCATAAAGCTATTATAACTCTTACGTTTTCAAAACCAAGTATTACTCTTCTTTCAAAATGATTCTTAATTCTTTTGAAATACTTCAAGGTTCTTATTATTTAAAACTCAAGTCAAAAGACATCGAAGTAAAACCATGTTCAATAACACACGACGCTACCGTACTATATATTCTTCTTTAAAATATCATGCTCAAGAGGATAGGAAGAATCACATACCTCGCGACGATTATCGACTATTAGCAAATAGCTCCAAAGCATCAGAATCCGGCTAGCCCTTTCCACCGCCGAGTAGAATACGCTACTTGCGATCTTCCACCTATAATGGTCATACAAGTCTATCAACGTCTAGACACTCTGTAGAATAATTCTAGATACAGATTCCTTATCCCACGGAAAATTGGGCAGCACTTCCCTACCCGTCAAACTACACAATTCTAATGTAAATACACATGTAAAGTACGCTTTCTTCTTTAAAATTCTTCCGATGTGATTTCAACAATACTCTTAGAATATCCTTCTATTACGCTTTAATTCTTCTGAAATATCCTTCTATGCATCTTATATTAATTTCTATACCACTACAGTATGTAATCTCCAATTACACTAGAAGGATAGGATTATTTACCTCGATAAGCCCAAAATTATCCAAGTTAAATGTCGATCCTGAGCAACGTTTAGCTCCTACTCCGTGCGCTCCAACCCGCTCCAAACAACCCTTAGAAGTTCTACGTAACTTCTTCTTAATACTTCAACCTATGAAGATTTTCCTTAGGGTTTCGTTCTTGGATCAAGGGAAGTATAATAGTATTTCTGGGCTTTTAGTATAGGTGTAACCTTGGAATACTACAAGGTATTTGGGCCAAGGTATTTTGGAATAGTAACAATACTTGGAGAATACTTTCTACCAAGGGGGGGTATTATACGAAAACAACTAGGCAAGGGGGTTGGTTTCACCAAGGCTCACAAGGGGGAGGGGGAGGACTTGGACGAATACTACACTTTAGGGGGAGGGGTTTTTGAGACTTGGAAAATGATTTTTGGATGAAGATTTAGCCTTGCATTGGAGGGGTATTTATAGGCCAATCAATGGCCAAGATCAAGCCAAGTGGTGGGCAAGTGTAGGGTGAAGATTTAGACATGTGTTTGTGGGTCCCACTTGCTCATCAACTACACAAAATATCCTACCAACTCCTTGACTAAAAATGGTGCAAGAAAGACGCCCCAAATCGTCCACTTGACCTCTCGTTGGTCCAAAATATTTCATCTCTCGGAAAAAATCCGCAAAAATTATAATGACATAGCCGTATTTTTCCCTTCGCAGAGTCCGGAAAACGTTTCGTCGGAAAACGACTCCTTTCGCTAGTTGTGCACAAATTTCGACACTTTGCCTACTTAAGGCTAAAACTTTTGTACGTACGTCCTCACGTACATACTCTGGAAATACGGGGTATAACATTCTCCCCTCCTTAGAAACATTCGTCCCGAATGTTCCTTCTCAAGACGGATAACGATAACGTTCTTCTTAACTTAAACAAGTTGCCAATGCCACGCCTGGCCGCAAAATAACACACGTGAAAATACTTAACCCAAGTCCACGAGAAATCATTCCTACATCACAAAAGCTTCCACCCTGGTCTAAAGGATACTCCTTTCGCATCTTCACTTCACAACAAAATGATCGTTTCTATTTTCTTAGCACATATTTTCACTTCTTTCCTTACTCGTCGTACTCTTCTCGAACACTTGAACTCTTTCTAGTATACGTACCATACTTGTCATCGTCGGCTTCACAATCTCTGGAGTCACTACCTCCAAACTTGGTCATCTTACTAGCCTCAATCTCCTTTAAGGCCATTCCCGCCTTCACGATCCGACCGGTCGAACATATCCACGAACTTATGCAACGGTTACCTAAACTTGGGCTTTGCACCCTCGTGATCCTACCACCGGCGGGACCACCTAACCGACCCCACCTTAATCCGGCATACGGGTTGACCCGCACACGCCCCAACCCGACCTCCGTCGTGCCGAACTCTCTTGCTTTTTGATCCGGAATAATCTCACAACTCAAGTCAGGAAAACCTAGTGGTCTTCTTAGCTCAACTACCCTCTTTCATTTCAAACCACTCAGAGACTTATCACACAACTATATCCCACGTATATTATGCACTCTGATAAATGTCAACACAAACATAATTCTTTTACTCAAGATGGTCTCGCATCTAAGGTTTCTACGTATAAAACTCTAAGGCTCACACCTTCCCTGTCACCAAACTTACCCTTAAACATGTTTTCTAAACACAATTTTAACATAATGCTATCTGAACATAATACTTAGCACTTCATCATATCATCTACGCATACTAGTCTCTAGAGGGGTAAGAATATACCGCACCATCCGCCCACTCTAATCATAGGCCTCACTGCAGCATACCGTGCAGGCGATAATCCGCATCGACCCGGTAGTCGCGCCATTCTTCCCGCACCCTTCCTATAAGCACGTCTCGTCACATGGCCTCGACGGCGCAGTGAAACAAGCACCAGCAAGAAGACGACATTCCCGACGACGCTTGCCACATCGCGTACACAATCGGGACGTGAATCCTGCGGCTAGAACCCGTGTATATCTCAGAACCAGAGCCCCGAGCTCACCAGCTCGAATACCTAACGCCCCAAGATCGCGGAGGACCACTGCATCGGCGAGGTACATAATCGGCTCGGGCGAGGCGGTCCGAAAGTCGCCAAAAGACCTGCCCCGCCTCTTCTCGCGATCTCGGTCATTCCGTCGACCTCTCCGCTCTCACATCCCGGTGCATAAGCTCAGATGCGGGCAATGTCCATGCCGGTGAAGAGCTACACGAACAAGCCTCGCCAAGTAGTCATCAAGCGGTGGCGTGGCGCACTCGGCCTCCATGTCGGCTACCAATGCGGGACGCATCGAGCTAATGAGTCAAACTCACATTGTACTTCAACTGCACGCGGTCTACCTCAACGTCAAAAACTGTCCGTCCGAGCCCTTCTCATCTGCGAGGCAAGAAATGTGCAAGAAATGCCTCGAGAACTCGCTCCATACGGTGGAAGTGCATACTCTCCGGGACCTCCCACGAATCAAACCACGATCGCAATATCACGCACCGACGCGAACCTAAGACCACCGACTCGGTCTCTAAAGCCTTGATCACTCTCACGATCCGTTGGCTGCCGAATGAACTCCTGCGGATCATCCTCGTGCCTCGACCGTAGAACTGCGGCGCTACAACTCGAAAGTCCCGTGAGCCTCAAACTATCCGATCTTGGATGAACCACGGTACCATCGAACTGAATCGCTGATCCAATTTATCCTCATGTCTTGCCACAATCGACCAATAATCGGCCATCTCTTTGTACCCCAACTCTGCTCAGGCCGCTGGACTGGAGGCTCGTATTGTGGTCTCAGCACCACCGCCGCGCTCTAAACTTTGGGCCGGCGCCGCAAAACTCGCCGTCAAGCACTATCTCGGTAAAGATCGGGCTCGCGCTTCGCATTCCTCTGCATCCTACTACTAGCCTCCCGGTTGCCTTGCCCATCCGGGCCTTGCTTAAAGGAGGCATAATCGTAAAACGAAATACGCCGAGGGTCCAACTTATAACACAGCTCTAAGGCACGATCTCAGAATGAGAAGAATGGAAACCAATCCTAAATGTCCTGCAGCCTCCTGATTATAGATGTGGTGCACAACACACCGATAATCAAGACTCTACTAGACACGGTCTGTAGACACTTTCCGAGGATTAACTGCTCTGATACCACTTTGTCACCCTCTCGTTGGTCCAAAATATTTCATCTCTCGGAAAAAATCCGCAAAAATTATAATGACATAGCCGTATTTTTCCCTTCGCAGAGTCCGGAAAACGTTTCGTCGGAAAACGACTCCTTTCGCTAGTTGTGCACAAATTTCGACACTTTGCCTACTTAAGGCTAAAACTTTTGTACGTACGTCCTCACGTACATACTCTGGAAATACGGGGTATAACAGGAAGAATCACATACCTCGCGACGATTATCGACTATTAGCAAAACGCTCCAAAGTACTGTAATCCGGCTAGCCCTTTCCACCCTTCGAGTAGAATACGCTACTTGCAGTACTTCAACCTATAACGGTCATACAAGTCTATCAACGTATAGACTACTCTGTAGAATAATTCTAGATACAGATTCCTTATTCTACGGAAAATTGGGCAGCACTTCCCTACCCACAAACTACACAAGTCTCATCAGAATACACTCCTATGTAAGTCTGATTCGGTCTTCTTAATATTCTTCTATTACAGTTCAATTCTCTTCTGTAATATCCTTCTATTAATCTTATATTCATTTCTATACTACTACAGTATGTAATTTCCAATTACAATAGAAGGTCAAGAGTATTTACCTCGATAAGCCCAAAATTATCCAAGTTTAAATGTCGATCCTGAGCAACGTTTAGCTCCTATTCTGTACGCTCCAAGAAACCCTTAGAAGTTCTACACAACTTCTACTTATACTTCAACCTACTTTGAAGATTTTCCCTTAGGGTTTCGTTTTTGTGGCTGAAAGGAAGTATAATAGTATTTCTGGGCTTTTAGTATAGGTGTAACCTTGGAATACTACAAGGTATTTGGGCCAAGGTATTTTGGAATAGTAACAATACTTGGAGAATACTTTTCTACCAAGGGGGTGGGGGTATTTTACGAAAACAACTTAGGAAGTGGGTTTCGCCAAGGCCTCACAGGGAGGGAGCTCTTGGACGAGAGCTTTGCTAAGAGGGGAGGGATTTTTAGACTTGGAAAAATGATTTGTGGATGAAGAAATCCTTCAACTAAGGGGGGGTATTTATAGGCCAATCAATGGCCAAGATCAAGACAAGTGGAGGGCAAGTGGAGGGTCAAGATTTGGACAAGTGTTTGTGGGTCCCACTTGCTCATCTACTACACAAAATATCTACAAAATATCCTACCAACTCCTTGACCAAGAAAAAGGCTAAAAACGTGCCATTGATCGTCCATAACTCGCCACTTGAGGGTGACACTTGTCACCCTCTCGTTGGTCCAAAATATTTCATCCCTCGGAAAAATCCGCAAAAATTATAAATGTTGCAACCGTATTTTTCCCTTCGCAAAGTCCGGAAAACGTTTCGTCGGAAAATGATTCTTTTCGCTAGTTGTGCACAAAATTTCGACCCTTGCCTATCTTAAGGCTAAAACTTTTGTACGTACGTCCTCACGTACATACTCTGGAAATACGGGGTATAACATTCTCCCATCCTTAGAAACATTCGTCTCAAATGTTCCTTCTCAAGATGGATAACGATAAAGTTCCTCTAACAAGTTGCCAACGCTACACCTGGCCACAAAATAACATACGCGAAAATACTTAACCCAAGTCCACGAGAAATTATTCCTACATCACAAAAGCTTCCACCCTGGTCTAAAGGATACTCTCTTCGCATATTCACTTCACAACAAAATGATCTCTTTTATTCCGCTAACACACGTTCTCTTCTTTCCTCACTCGTCGTACTCTTCCCGAACACTTGAACTCTTTCTAGTATACGTACCATACTTCAATCATCGCTTCAGTTTCCAAAGTCTCTGGAGTCACTACCTCCAAACTTGGTCATCTTACTAGTCTCAATCTCCTTTAAGGCCATTCTACCACGATCCGATTCTGGTCGAACATATCCACGAACTCATACGATGGTTACCTAAACACGCCTAGCACCCTCGTGACCCTTCCACTGGCGACCACCTCGACCCCACCACATTTCAGTCGCGGGTTGACCCGCGATTGGTCCTCAACCCGACCCGCTTATCGCGCTTAAACACTTGTTCCCCGATCAGAACAATCTCACAAATCAAGTCACGAAAGCTCAGTCTTCTTAGCTCAATTACCCTCTTTCATTTCATAACACCTGGGGACTTATCACAAAAATATATCCCACGTATACTATGCACTCGATAAAGGTCAACACAACCATAAATCTTTTACTCAAGACGGCCTCGCACCCAAGGTCTCTACGTATAAAACTCTAAGGCTCACACTTTCCCTGCCCCCAAACTTACCCTTCTAACTAACCATGTTTTCTAAACACAATTTTAACATAATGCTATCTGAACATAATACTCAGCATTTCATTATATCATCAACGCATGCTAGTCTCTAGAGGGGTAAGAATATACCTGTATCATCCGCTTCATTTTCCCTTCGTCGCTCTAATCATAACGCCGCCAAGGCATAGCTATAAGGCGGCGATCACGCCATCGACCGGTAGGGTCGTCATTCTACTTGTATCCTCCTTTTAGGACCCGCCATACATGGCTCGACGGCGCAGTGAAACAAGCACCGATGAAAACGACACTTCGACGACGTTTGCGACGCGCACACCGAAAGCATGAACCCGATCGGCCGGAACCCATGTATACTGTGAACGAAGCCTGAGCTCGACCAGCTCGAATACCGAACGCGTCAAGATCGGAGGACCACTTTGTCTTGGGCGAGGTACATAACTAACTCAACTGGCGGTTCGCCGAAAGTTACCAAAGGACCTGCTTCGCCCACTGCGATCTCGGTCATTCCGTCGACCTTCTCCGCTCCTCACATCCAAGTGCATAAGCTCGCGTGCGGGCAATGTCCATGCTGAAGAGCTACACCGAACAAGCCTCGCCAAGTCATCGAGCGGTGGCGTAGCGGTGCACTCTGTCCTCCATGGCTACCAATGCGGGACGCACGAGCTAATGAGTCAAACTCCACATTGTACTCCGAACCATACGCCGTCTTCCTCAACGTCAAAAATCTGCGACCCGAGCCTTTCTCATTCGCGAGGCAAGAAATGTGCAAGAAATGTCCACGAGAACTCGTCCCATACGGTGAAGTGCATACTCTCCCGAGACAGCTCACGAATCAAAACCCGATCGGCAGATCACGCAACGATGCGAACCTAAGACCACCGACTCGGTCTCGAAGCCTTGATCACTCACGATCCGTCAGAATCGTCGAATGAACTCCTGCGGATCATCCTCGTGCCTCGACCGTAATCAAGCGGGCTACAACTTAGAAAGTCCAACCTCAAACTATCTCGATCTCGGGTGAACCATGGTACTTCTTTGGAATTGCTCCGCCCACGTATCCTCGTGCCTTGCCACTATCACGGCCAATAATTGGGCATCTCTTTGTACCCCAACTCCTTCCGCTCCGTGTTGTGGATGGAGGCTCAGTATGCGTGGTCTCGGCCCACTGCCGCGCTCTAAACTCACTGGCCGGGCGGCGTCGCAAAACTCGTCGTCAAGCACTATCTCGTAATGATCGGGCCGCGCTGCATCTCTCAGTATCCTACTAGCGCCTCGGCTGCCTTGCCCATCTGGGCCCGGGTTGCACTGCGGAGGCATAATCGTAAAAACGAAATACGTCGAGGGTCCAACTTATAACACAGCTCTAAGGCACGATCTCAGAATGAGAAGAATGGAAACCAATCCTAAATGTCTTGCAGCCTCCTGATTATAGATGTGGTGCACAACACACCGATAATCAAGACTCTACTAGAACAGTGCTCAGACATTTTCCGAGGATTAATCGCTCGATACCACTTTTGTCACGACTCGCGGTTCGGATCGTGCCTTACCCGGGCACCCAAGTAGTCATACATCAGAGAAATCAGCAGAATATAAATTTTTACAAGTCTCAAATCTTAATTCCGAGTTCTTACGTACGTTCTTAAAACATGTCCTGTAAATACGGGGTGTAACATTCTTCCCCCCTTAGAAACATTCGTCCCCGAATGTTCTTTCGGAGTCAAACTTATAATTAGCGACATAGTTTCCTTTCACAACCCCGACATACCAATAATGCCACACATGGCCACATAATAGCATTTAAGCAAAAGAAATACTTCAATTAAAACTTGACAAGTAAGGGGAAACGAATTACCTGAAGGTGTAGGGAATAAGTGAGGATACTTCTCAACACGCCCTCCTCCGCTTCCCAAGTCATCTCCTCCCTGTTATCATTCCTCCACAAGACTTTGTGGAAGCCACAACCTTGGTCCGCGATCGCTGACACAGCGATCAGCATCGATATGGGACTCTCCTCATACGATAACCCCTCTGTCACCTAGACCTCACTAGCAGGGAAAACTCTCGCTGGATCTCCGATACACTTCCGCAACATAGAAACATGGAAGACCGGATGTACCGCCTCTAACTCTGATGGCAGATCCAACTCATAGGCAACCTTGCCTACTCGACGGATGACCTGGTAGGGCCCACTGTACCTTGGGCCGAGTTTCTTCATACCGAATTTCATCACACCCTTCATGGGTGACACCTTCAAGACACCCAATCGTCTACCCGAAACTCCAAACGCCGACGCGATTATCCGCATATGACTTCTCGGCCGACTACGAAGCCGCTATCGCCTCTCTGGATAAGCTTCACCTTATCCACACCACTTGAACCAAGTCCGCCAACTAATCGCACTCGCCCACGTCGAACCAACCAATCGCGATCTACATTTCCGCCCGTATAAAGCCTCGTATGGGCGCCATTCGTATCTTTGGAATGGTAGCGGTTGTTATAAGCAAACTCCACAAGAGGCAAATGATCCTCCCAAATACTTCGAAATCAATCACGCAGCTCGCAGATATCCTCGAGTGTGCGATGATACGTTACGCCGCCGTCGACCGAGGATGAAATGCGATCGAGACTCACTGTCCCTAATCCTTCCGGAAAGACCTCGAAGTTAGCCAGAAGCGGGCTCTCTATCGATATAATCGACACCGACACCGCGACCTCACAATCTCTCCGATGTACAACTGGCATAGTCTCACCGAAACGTCATTCGATCGGAAGGAAATGGGCTGATTTCACACCACAACAATAACTCAAATGGAGTCAGATTCACGAGTACGAGGTAACCTGTAACAAAGTCCATGTTGATCACCACCCACTTCCAAGTCGGAATCTCAATAGCCCGCAATAACCCACTGGGCCTCACGTGCTCGACCTTGACTCGCGGCAATTAGGACATGCAACAAAACTCGCCATGTCCCTCTTCGTGCCATCCACCAATACAAACATGCGAGGTCACGGTACATCTTGTCGACCGGATGAATAGAATAACGAGCACCGTGTTCCTCCCAAAATCTGCTGACGAAGTCCTGTCACATCGGGAACACACAACCGACCCTCAAATCTTAGCACCCCATCAGGCGCTACCTCGAATAGACTTTTCTCCTCCTGAAGAGCTGCATCTCGATACCGTACCAACATTGGGTCCTCAAATTGTCGCCTCTTCACCTCATCAACGATGGAAGACTCGGCAACCTCACGAACCCGCACTTACTATCGGTTCGATCGATCAATCGAACCAGGCTCGCTAATCGGTGGATCCGACGGACCATGTCCTCGCTCTCCGGCCGCATCGGCGGACTCCCATCGATCTACGACTCAAGGCATCAAGAACTACGTTGGCTTTCCCGGATGGTATAGAATATCAATAACATAATCTTTCAAAGAACTCTAACCACCGTCTCGCCGCAAGTTCACTCTCCTGCTGAAGATATCTGAGGCTCTTGTGGTCTGTATAAATATCCACATGAACCCCATACAAATAATATCTCCAAATCTTGAAGGCATGAATAATCGCGCCAACTCTAAGTCGTGGGTAGGTAATTCCTCTCATGCTCAGTAGCTGCACGGAAGCATAGGCTATAACCTTGCCGTCCGCATCAAACACACCCTAGTTTCTGCAGAGGCATCATGATAGATCACGTGCGCCTAACCCTCGGGAAGAGTAAGAATCGCGCCGTAGTCAACCTATCCTTCAAAGAATCGGAAACTTTTCTCGCAAGCCTCGTCCACGGAACTTGGTCGCTTACGAGTCGGCTAGTCAGCGGTCTTTGAAATCGAAGCAAACTGCTCCACGAACCTACGATAATAACCTGTCAGCCCTAAGAAAATGTGCACCTCTGTCGGAGTAGTAGGTCTCGGACAAGACTTGACTGCCTCAATCTTTGTCGTATCCACCCGAACACCATCAGCCGCAATAATATGCCCCAGGAATGCCACTGAGGCCAACCAAAACTCACACTTGGAGAACTTGGCGACAATCACGGCTCGGAGGACCCAAGTACCGCTTCAAGTGATCTGCATGCTCCGCTGTCGCGAATAAACCAGATGTCATCAATGAATACTATCACAAATGTATCCAAAAATGGCTTGAACAATCGGCCATCAAATCCATAAATACCTGGGCGTTGGTCAAACCGAAAGACATAACCACGAACTCATGGTGCCCATACCGGGTCTGAATGCGATCTTTGAGATATACGCCTCTAACTCGCACTGATGATAACTGCATTGCAGTCTATCTTGGAGAAACACCTCGCACCTGCGAATGGTCAAACAAATCATCAATCACGGGAGGGGTACCTATTCTTGATGGTTACCTTATTCACTTTGTAATCAACACACATACGCAGCGTCCCATCCTTCTTCTTCACAAACAAAACCGGTGCTCCCCAGGGAGAAACACTAGGCCTGATGAAGCCTTTTTCCAAAGAAATCTTTCACCGGTCCTTCACTCCTCAACTCAGCAGGTGACATCCTGTATGGCGGAATGGAAATAGGTCGAGTGTCTGGAAACGTGTCAATACAAAACTCAATCTCCCTCTCATGAGGGATACCCGGAAGATCGTCTGGGAACACATCAGGAAAATCCCTAACCACTGGCACTAACTGAAGAAATGGCACCTCACCTGCGTATCAAATACGAACGGATGATAGATTTTTCTCGCACCATCTTCCTAGCGAGGTAAGAAATAAACCTACCCCTCGGCGACGTTGTGTTGCCCTTCCACTCGATAAGCGGCTCGCCAGAAACCGAACCGAACCAACTGTCTCCTACCAGCGTTGGCATAACAAGAAGCCAACGGTCCATACCCATAATGACATCAAAATCACATCTCCAACTCTATCAAGTCTGCAAGTGGTCCGACGTCAGAATAAACATCGGACAACCTCTATACACCCGCCACTAACACCGAATCACCCATCGGCGTAGCTACCTCAAAAGGCTCTATCGACAGGCTCATTCGATTCTACCCGCATAAGAGGACACATAGGACAAGGTAGAACTCGGATCTATCAAAGCATAAACGCTACAACATGAAATCAATAATGTACGTGGCGACGTCGGGAAGCCTCACGATCTGGCGGTGGCTTAAGGAATAAATGCGATTACGTGGACCGCTAGAAGCGAACCACCACCACGACCTGCGCACCGCTCGCGGTCCGTGAGTACTGCCCGGGCGCATAACCACGAAGGAGAGAAGACCAAAGAATCGATCCTGCTTACCGCACCGTACCACCCATGCCGCCAGACGGACAATCTTCTCAAATGGCCTGCTGCCGCGATAGTAACAAGCTCCGAGCTACGCGACACTCGCCACTGGTGAGACCTACTGCGCATCGAGCATACCGAGATGTGGGTGGTCTCGACGGTGACGGTTCGCCTCGAAACCTCAAGTCCTGGAGCCCGACTCGCTCTGAATGACTGGCCGATCGGACCTCGCGCCGAAATGTGAAGGAGCACTTTGTCTTTGGCCGAATATGGACCTAGTCTCTGGCCGAGGTTGTCGCCTCAGCGCCACGAGACTCGTTGTCTCGCCTCTTGGGGCTCGAGTCAATCTGGGTCCTCCTCTATCCTCTATCCTCGCGCATAGGCTGCATCTGCAATGTCCATACCGGGCCAAGAGCCACCTCAAGCATGCGATAATCATATGACGGTCTAGCCCCATCACATAACGATGAACTCTATCGGGCCATGCTACAATGGTGTGCGCGTGTCACGACCACCCGAGGCCGCGGTGCCCTACCTGGGCACCCCGTTCAGGTATACATCAAAGATAATCAGCGGAACATACATGAAACTTATAAAATAACTCAATAGAAATAAAACAACAGGTTAGCCGATGGGGCTACCTTCCTGGACATACATATACAACTGAAGCAGTCGCCTCATTTCTTTTACAAACTGACCCACAATATGTGACTACAGACCTCTAAGAGTTTTTAACATAACAACTGTGGCGGGACAGGGCCCCGCCATACCTCTGAATATACATGAATCTACAACCTCAGGGGAAACCGTACCAAGAGATAAGCCTCCAGAGAAAATGGAGCTTTTTCCCAAAAACTGAACCGAGATCCTAAGAGCAAGGATCACCAACCTGTGCACCTAATACCTGCGGGCATGAACGCAGCCAGAAGTCGATAACAAAAATTTAATATGGAACAGAAATAAGGTATAGTAAACAAATCATATCTGTATAAAAGAATGATAGAGGCAAGTATAAAAAGAGTACATACCAGATCCTACCGTGTCATTACCATCTCGTGAACTTAATCGTACCTTATTATCTTTTCCCTTTTTTTTCAATAAAAGTTATAGTCACTATCTTACGTACATACTTAGGAAAATCATCAAGTTCGTTACCATATAACTTACTTACCTTGCATAACATAATCCGGCCCTTTATGGAGGGACGCCTATAATGCCCGGCCCAATCTGGGACGCGATAAAGTCACATAAGTCTGCCCATAGAGGTGTATTGCCCGGCCCATTCCTGGGACGCGATAAAGTCACATAGTCTGCCCATAAAGGTATACTGCCCGACCCATTTCTGGGACGCGATAATGTCATATAGTCTGCCCATAAAGGTATCTCGCCTTACCATTCGGGACGCGATAATGTCATATAGTGCGCCCGTAAAGGTATCTTGCCCGCCCATTTCGGGACGCGATAATGTCATATAGTATGCCCGTAAGGTATCTTGCCTACCATTCCTGGGACGCGATAATGTCATATGAAATCCAGGAATTTAACCCAACGTACTACGCACCTCTACTCCTTTAGAAAGACCCTTTTTCAAATAAAACTTCCCAGATACTAACAACCGTAGTATCAATTCATATCTACCTTTCAAGACAAGTCACAATACCTTTTTAGAAATACATTTACGCTTTCTAAATCAAGTGACTTCTTTCTTAAAAACCTTAAGCAATTGGTACCTTTAAAACAATTTGCCCTCCTTTATTTCAAATCATTTCTTTGCTTACATTACTGAAGAAAACCATTCTTTTAATCTTCCATAAAGTTGTTATAACCAACTTCCCATAAAGCCGTTATAACTCTTTATGTCTTAGACAAAATCATTCCTTTTATAACCAAGAGACTTATACTTTCAAATCAAATCACATAGCTTTCAAAATACTTCAAGTCTCTTAACTTTTAAGTAAACAAGTTTCAAAGTCTTAAAAACTTCATACGTAAACTCTTTTAAATTAAGTAACATATACTTTGGTGTGTTGTGAATAAGTTATACTTATTTATAACGATCTTATTAAAGCAGCCATGATCTAGAAAATGTAATACAATTTTGTCTTATCTTAGCTTCTATGCAGATGGAGACTTCTACTTGTTTTAATATAATTAATTGTCATTACATTTTCCTTTATTAACGCTGCAATGGCTTGCTCGATACTTATTCTCATTCGTGCCATAAATTAGCCAAGTCAACTTGGCTCCAAAGTACCTCCTAACGACTCTTACCAACATCCCCCATAAGACTCGGTAAGGACTTAGGATAACTTTGACATAAACTTTACATAGAGTAAATCACACACATATCTCTTAACTTCTAAGAGTAGAAGGAAATATGAAATAATACCACATGTATATTCCATACATAGAATCATGCCAAAGGAAGGAAGAGGTTCACATACCTCGCGACGATTATCGACAAGTAGCAAAATGCTCCAAAGTACTTCAACCTTGATAGCTATTCCATCCTTCAAGTAGGATACGCTATACTTAGTACTTCAACCTATAATGGCCACAATACGTCCATTAACCTCTTACTTCAAACGTAGAATATTCTAGGTGCTAAGTCACTAAATTCTACGGAAAATCGGACAACACTTCCTTTGTTTCTACATACTTTGCCACCTTTTTCAAGGCCGAATTCAATAACCCAACACGCCACATTTAAGGCCCAACAATGCAATTAATCAATAGGAGATTACACGCCTACTAGACGTGTAAAATTCCACCCCACAAAAGATATCAAACAAAAACAAACTACTAGTCCAATTCGGCCACATTGAGTACAATAACACCAATTCTTATCCAATTTCCATTTCAATCCAAGTTGTTAGCATAACATGATATCAAGTCGCAATCGATTATAACCACTATAATCTTCAAGTAAGTAACATGCGACGATTCTAATAAACGACCAAATTGTAATCCAACTTCAAATGGCTAATATGTCATTTCGGATTTTTAGGCTACAACAATCCATAACACTTATAAAACTTCAACACATATACTTCATGCTAGTAAAATGTAAGGCTAATGACAATATGAAATCTTGTAACACTTAAGAGACAAGATTATACCTCAACGAATCTTAATCGACTCCAACCAAGTCGCTCCTTAGCAACTTAGAATCTCTTCAAGACACTTCAATCCACTACTAGAGACCCTTAGAACAATACCAACCAACTTCCTTCAATCTTCCAAACAAAACCTAGAAAGGCAACTAGGTTTTCACCTTGCGACTAATACGAAAACTATCTTTTTCCGAGATTTTTCTATTGAGATACACTTACAATACACTCATGAACCTTGGTTTAAAGTGTGGAGCTTAATGGACAAGAAACAATTTTTTTTTTCTTTTCAATGGACATGAACCCGAGAGCTCTATGTTGGAGTTCTTGAAACTCTTGAAAATTTTGGCTAAGTGTGGAACTTGTCTCACTACTAGTAGTATTATATAGCAACATGGAGGGTCAAGATGTAACCAAATGGGTGGTTTGGATGAGTTTCTACTAAATATCAAGTCTTGTGGTCCCTTTGACCAAGTCAATTATCTCAAGCTCTACTACTTGCAAGACTTGTCTTCCTAACAAAGGTCAAATGACCCTTGTGCCCATGTATTTCGTCCAAGACATCAATAAGGAGGGGTGACACATGTCGCCCTCCCATTCGTCACAATATTACGTTTTTCGAAAATTTCATAATTCCGATAAATTTTTACAAGTCTCAAATCTTAACACTAGGAATTCTCACGTACGTTCTTAAAATATGTCCTATAAATACGGTGTAAAAGATGCGCCAAGGAGTCAAACTCGGGCTATACTCGATAGTCCTCCCATTACGCTCAAGGTCGAATCTATCTACACGCTCTCCTCATCTCGGGAGGCAAAAAGTGATCCATGAAGGCTTCGTGAACTCCTCCCAAACAAGCGGAAGAGCATCGCCGCTCTCGCCTCTCGTGACTCAAAACCAGTTCAACGCAATATCGCGAATGCAGAAGAGGCTAGCATGCTGACTGTCTCCAAGCCCTAAGAATACATAGTCATTGTATTGCCGAATGAACTCATGTGGATCCTCGCCGGACCTCGAACCATAAAACTCGGGCGGATGACAACCAGAAAATCCCGAATCCGCAAACTCGCTCAGGGTTAGCCACTGCTCGCATTTGCCTCGCTTATATCTTGGTCAATAACGGATCGCTCCCATAGTCTCTATACTCGGCTCGCTGGATGGAGGCTCGTACGGAACCTCTGGAGCTCCGCCGCTCTCGGCCTCATCTAATGCGCGTGGTGAACTCGCCGACCAGCTTACCACCTCGGGCATAGTCGTACTCGAGTGCGTAACCGTCGAGTACCGCCAGCGCCTCGCCGCCTTGCCACGGGCCACTGGTCGCTTTCCGTGAGGCATAAGCATTTCATAAGAATAGGTCGGAGAGGGTTCAACCTAATAAGACGGATCATCGCACGATCTCGGAGGAGGAAGAATGGAAACCAATCCTAAATGTCCTACGACCTCACGATTATAGATGTGGTGCACAACACACCGATAATCAAGACTACTAGACCGCGATGCAGACACTTTCCGAGGACTAAGCGCTGCGATACCACTTTTGTCACGACCGACCGGCGCGATCGGTGCCCTACCTAGGCACCCGTTCGGTATATATCGAGAATAGCGGTGAACATACACAACATACAACATCTTTAGACAAAATATCACAAATAGCCGATAAGGTCGCCAATAAAAATATGCATAATCAAAATCAAAATCATACAACACGGTTCTTACGACGCAAACCACAACATGTGACTACGAGCGTCTAAGAATAACAGCGATGGCGGCCCCGCCATACCTGAATGTACATAAATCTACAACATCGTGGAAAAAGCGTACAAAAGACAAGACTCGGGAGAAATTGAGCCGGCGTCGATATGTGATCCTAAGAATGAGGATCCACCAATTGCTTACCCCTACTGGCATGAGCAGATTTAACGGCCACGACCCAGGGCTCGGATCGTGCCCTACCGCACCCTACGTATACATCGAGATAATCGAACATACATGAAACTTATAAAATAAAACAACGAGAATTTAAACAATAGGTTAGATAAGGCTACCTCGACACATATACATATACATAAACAACAGCTTATATCCCTTTTTTTCTTTTTACAAGCGACCCACAAATGTGACTACGCACTTAAGAATTACAAGCGTGGCGGGCCGGGCCATACCCACGAATGTACATAAATCTACAACATCGAAACCGTACTAACAAGATAAGCCTCGGGGTGAATGGAGCTTCTTCCCAAAATCAACAGAGATCCTAAGAGCAATGATCACCAACGTGTACCTAACACTGCGGGCATGAACGCACTTCTATGGGTCGATAACAGTACCGAGTATGGAATGTAAATAAGTGCAACAATCAAATCATAAGCGTATAAAGAATGCCATTTTAACTCCCAAATCAATCGTATACTAACTGCCTTTCCTTCTTCTTTCAATAAGATTTAACATCATATTCTTACATACATACTTAAGAATTTAATCAAGTTTTTCCGTAATTTACATATCTTACATAACATAATCCGGCCCTTTATGGAGGACTTATTTGGAGGCTAACTTTGACTATTGATACGTGATAACGTAATCCACCATTTGCGACACGGTGTCTTGATGAATCATGTGACATAATTCGCCCGCTGTGGGCTCGCTTGTGGAATCATGTAGCATAATCCGGTCCGCCTGTGGAGCTCGGTGTACTGTGGAATCATGTAGCATAATCCGGCCCGCCTGTGGAGCTCGGTGTAAGATGACGTAACCCGGCCTATATGTAGGCTCGGGGTAATATGGCGTAATCCGGCCTATGTGTAGGCTCGGTGTATCTCATAACGTAATCCGACCTATTTGTAGGCTCGGTGTGATTTTTCTTACATAACATTCTTAAACCATCTTCTCACTTCTTCTTAAGTCGTCATAACTGTTACACCCCGTATTTACAGGACATGTTTTAAGAACGTAAGTAAGAAACTCACAAGTGTTAAGATTTGAGACTTGTAAAAAATTTATCGGAATTATGAAATTTTCGGAAAACGAAATATTGTGACGAATGGGAGGGCGACACGTGTCACCCCCTTATTGATGCCTTGGACGATTTTGTGCAAGGGCAAGAGGGTCATTGGACCCTTGTTAGCAAGACAAGTCTTGCAACTTGAAGCTTGAGAGAATTGACTTGGTCAAAGGACCCACAAAGCTTGATATTTGCTAAGAACTACATCCAAGCCTCACATTTGTATGAATCTTGACCCTCCATTGCCCTATATATAATACTACTACTAGCAATACTAGTGCCAACACTTAGAAAATTTTCAAGAAAAATTGATGAACAAGAGCACTAGCTCCTGTTCACTCACAAAAAAGAAAATTTTTGTTTCTTGTCATTAAGCTCCCACTTTAAACCAAGGTTCTTATGTGTATTGTAAACATATCTCAATAGAAAAATCTTGGAAAAGATAGTTTACTGGTTAGTCAGAAACTAAAAACCTAGTTGTCTTTCTAGGTTTTGTTTGGAGATTTGAAGGAAAATTGTTGGTGTTGTTCTAAGGTCTCAACTAGCGGATTAGGCGTCTTGAAGAGCTCTAAGTTGCTAAGCGACTTGATTGGAATTGGATTAAGATTCGTTAAGGTATAATCTTGTCCCTTGAAAGTGTTACAAGATTATTTATATTGTTAGCTTTATACGTTGCTATGAAGTATATGTGTTGAAGTTATAAGTATTATGGATTGATTGTAGCTTAAATCCGAAATGTTATACAAGCCACCAAGTTGGATTACTAATTGGTCGTTTATTAGAAATCGTCGCATGTTATTTACTTGGAGATTATAGTAGTTATAATCGTTTGCGACTTGATATCATGTTAGGCTAATAACTTGGATTGAAATGGAAATTGGATAAGGATTGATGTTGTAATAATTCAAGTTAGCCGAATTGGCCTAGTAAGTTGTATTAATTTGATATCGTTTGTGGGGCGGAATTTTACATGTCTAGTAGGCGTGTAATCCCCTATTGTTGATTGCATTGATTGGGCCTTAAATGTGGCGTGTTTGGTTATTGTATTCGCCTTGAAAAGGTGGCAAAGTAAGTAGAAACAAAGGAGGTGTTGTCCGATTTTCCGTAGAATTTAGAGACTTTACACTTATAATGTTCTACGTTTGAAGTAAGGCTTTAATAGACGTATTGTGAATATTATAGGTGGACATACTACGGGCGGGACTTTGTACTTGGCAAGTGGTTGACCCGAAGAGGTATGTAGAACTTTTCCTATCCTTTGAGCATGACTAGTTGCACGTATATAAGATGCAGTGAGACGTCACAAGATCTTGATATCCTTTACTAGTTTATTGAATGGCCAAGTCGGGTGAGTTAGGAGATTAACTCACTCCTTTGAAAGTATTGAGGATGTCTAATGTTTTATTAAAGTTAAGGGACTTGAAGAGTTTTAAAGTATGTGATACTTGTATCGTTTTAAACGTATAAGTCCTCGATAGAAATTGTACTTGACTAAGGTATAAAGTGAATATAACGACTTTATGGGGAGTTGGTTATATTGGCTTTATGGAAAGGTAAATGGCTTGTTTTAATGAAAGGCAATTTGATTTTAAGGCATCAATTGCCTAAGGTTTTATAAGAAAAGGAGTCACTTGATTTAGAAACCTAACTTTATTTCTAAAGGTATTGTGACTTGCCCTGAAAGGTAATTTGGACTTGATACTATGGTTAATAGTATCTTGGAAGTTTTCTACTAAAATGAGTCATTTGTTTTAAAGAGTAGAAGTATGTAGTACTTTGGGTTAAATTCCCGGATTTTTATAAAAGACATGTTAGTGCCTTAGGTAAACTAAAATGAGAGTGTATATAAACAAGAATAATAAGAAGTTATGAGATTTCTTAACTTGCTTATGTATTGTATGATGTCAGAAGTGCTTATGTTATGTGTGATAGCTGATTTGTGCTAGTGATATATTATTCGTTACGTGGTCATTCCGGGTTTGTGGCATTTGCATATTAGTGGATTTGCTACCCACGATGCGAGGAATACCACGCGAGTCCGTAAGGGCTTACGCGGGTGAAATAGTCTCACGCGGGCGGGTGACCTATGCGAGAATACCTCACGAGTCCGTAAGGCTTATGCGGGTGTGATGAGCAAGTTAATGATCGGTTTTTCCGGGTGTGATGAGATTCGGAAGGGAAACTCAAAAGGTACATTGGGCCGCTTTATTGTCGCAGGGTAAGGTTGCACATGAGTGATCGATCGCCGTCCGATCCGGAGGCGCATCCGTGTTTCACGATCTATGCCGGCGAGATGTATCGGGATCCATCTAGTACACCGACGACGATGTCCAGTGGCCAGGGGTTATCGTATGAGAGGTTCCTAGCGATAATCGATCGTCGGTTAGCGTCTGCGACCAAGGACGTGGCTTCACAAAGTCTTGTGGGCGAACGAGCTCGTGGAGGAGATGACTGGAAGCCGAGGAGACATGAGGCGTAGTATCTCACCTATTCCCCACCTCTAGGTAATTCACTTTCCTACTTGTAAATCTTCATTATCATGCGCTAAGTGTTTCGCCAGCGTGGCATTTGCAATCGCTTTAAGTTAAGAATCTTATCGTTAATCGCTTGGAAGGAACATTCGGACGAATGTTTCTGAGGGAGAATGTTATACCGTATTTAGGAGTATGTAATGCGACGTGACGTAAAAGTTTGGCCTAAAAGTTTAAGCCTCGACGCTTTTATTTGCACAACTCACTAAAAGAATCGCTTTCCGACGAAACGCGTTTCCACACTTCGTAGGAAAATTCGGCTATGTCATTTAGTATTTTTGCGGATTTTTCCGAGAGACGAAACATTTTGGACCAACGGGAGGGCGACACTGCACCTCCAATCGTGGACTTGAAATCGCCCATCGACGACCGACATAGAGTCGCACGTTTGGCCTTTTCAGAATAGCTTATGCTCCACGTAGCGCAACCCGCCCGTAGGGCAAGGCAGCGAGGAGCTGCTAGTGGGACAATCGTTATACCCGTAGTTGCGGGGTATGTATGTGAGGACGCACGCACGAGAGCACGGCAAAATTTTGAAAAGAAAGAAAGATGTGAGTTTTCGGAAAAGTTTCCTAATTTGTGAAGAAAAGGTTCGTTAATGAGAATTGGTTTCTGATTTGGTATGGGCTTCTTAAATTATATTAGAATTTTGAGATTTTATTTTCTAAATGGTCACGCTGGGCCCACGGAGAAATTTACGCTTTGTGGCCCGCTTTGTTTTTAAGATTTTATTTTGGATATTTTCTAAGACGAAATATTCTGGCGACCGGGGCGACACGTGTCACCCCATGGCACCCGCCGAATTTACTCAGGCACAACACCCATTGAGTCGTTGACGAAACGCTTTCATGTAATTGCGAAGGAAAATTCCGCTATGTCGCTTTGTATTTTTGCGGATTTTTCCGAAACGAAACATTTTGGACCAACGAGAGCGACACTCACACCCTGTCAGCGCGAGCATGAATGGCTCGAATCTTGAGCGTGGGTGGGCAAGTTGGTGGTAGATATTTGCGTAGATATTTGCAGGTTTTGGGCGAGTAGGGTCTAGGGCACTTGGGCATATCGCCCTCCACTTGCCCCACTTGGCTAAATCTTGACCCTTGATTTCCTATAAATACCCTCTCGCTAAGCTTTCTTCATCCACCTCACTCCTTAAGTCTCAAAGCCCTCCTTCTCAGGCCCCCTGGCCGAGTAGCACCCCTCCTGTGGTGTGGCCGAGACCCACCCCTTCCTTGGGTTGAGTGCAGGGTACCCCTACTTGCCTTGTTCTCGTAGAATACACCCCTTGGTAGAAATACTCCAAGTATTGTTACTATACCCAAATTACCTTAGTCGATACTTTGTAGTATTCCAAAGATATCTCTATACGCAGAGCCGGAAATACTACCTTATGTCCTTTTTGTCTCAAACCGAAACCAAGGAAAACCTTCATAACGGTTGAAGTGTTAAGTAAGTTGTAGAACTTCTAAGGTTGTTTGGAGCGGGTCGAGCGCACTGCAGAGCTAAACCTTGCTCAGATCGACATTATAACTTGATAATTTTGGGCTTATCGAGGTAAATATTCTTGTCCCTTATCAGAATCGAGATTACATGTAGAATATATAGTTGAAGTATACTATATGTAGAATCAACTTTGTATTTGGCAATGTCTTTTGACTTAAGCTCAAGAGTAAAGAAAAGAATCGAATCAGATTTACATAGACATTCGCATTGGCAGAGACTTGTGTATTGCCGGTAGAATTGTACACGCCCAGACGGCGTGTAAACCCCGGTTGGCTTGGTGGCAGCCTCGATAGAGAGAGATTTACGCTGTTGCGTGAGGCGCCAATTTTCCAGAATACGGAACCTTGTGTTTTGAAGTTAATAGACGTTTGTGACCTTTTTATGTGAAAGTACTAAGAGTAGCGATTCTACTTGAGTGGAAAGGGCTAGTGCGTCAGAGTACTTGAGCATTTTGCTTATCGTCGATACTCGCCGCGGTATGCGAACCTCTTCCTATCTTTTCTAGCATGATTGTTGTGAACTATGTAGCACGGAGACGCATACGTGTAAGTGATTTGGTTGGTTTAAAACATAGGTGTTATAATAGCTTTATGGGAAGTTAGTTATAACGACCTTATGTAGTGAAAATGGTTTATCGATGTTAGAAGTTAAGAGACTTGATCTTATAAGATAAGAGACTTAACTTATTTGTTTTAATGCTGATGTTGTGTGAAACCTCATTCGTGAGTAATGAGTACTTGGTTTTAAAGTGGATAATGTTTTACCGATTTCGAATCGTAATGTATCATGCACCATCGCTGTTAATAAAGGAAAATGTATTGAATAATGATGTGTTGTATTAAAACCAAGAAACCTCCATCCGCATAAGCTAAGACGAGACAAAATGATATTACATTTTCTAGATCACGCATTGTAATAAGATCGTTATAAACAAGAATAAACTACTCACATATATGACATATGTTACTCAATTGTTTTAAAAGAGATTAAGACTATGAGTTATGAAACCTTTCTAAAATAAGTGACTCGAGCATTTGAAACGGAAGCTTGAGTAATCAAACTAGGCAAACCGAACTTAGGAAAAGAATGTTGTTACTTGATTTTGAAAAGGAATGTGGGTTGGTCATTCTAATACTACTGCATAGGGTGACTTTATAAAAGTAAAGGATCTCTTTTAAAGAACTTAACGATGTAGTACTGGGGTTAAAACCCGACTTTGGCATAAAATGAAAGTACTTTGAGTTGTGTGAAACTTGCCTACGCTTGTTGTTGTGAAACTTGCCTATGCTTGTGATTTATAGCCTTTGTTGTGCAAGTGTGGTATTTACAGGTTACCGCGTCTCGATAGAGGGCCGACTTGTCGAGAACTTACTCGACGTCTTTGGCGGTGACGGAGAATTCCACGTATGTTTCCATTTTGATTATCGCTTGTTGATGTCATACGACATGTCTACACCACGCACTCCGTGCATGCCACGCGCCGTTGATTACCCGATATATTGTTAGCGTGGTTACACGGACATGCCTACACCGAGGTAGAATTCCGGCACGCGGCCACGCGCGGTTGATCACCAAGATATTATTGCTGATGCCATACGGACGCGTCTACACCGGTAGAATTCCGGCACGCGCTGGCATTGGTATTATTGCATCACGGATACGCCTACACCGGCGTAGAATTCCGGTACGCGCCACGACGCGAACATGATTGATGTTGTGGCGCGAGACCCATAGTTATATTTGAGTGATGACCAGGCGAGTCCTCGACCGACACGATCGCTTTTAATGTTAATCGTAGTTCGCTATCATACACGTCTCCGCTTATATAGATTAGTATGATTTCATTACGCATTTTTACGCCATACTGTACCGCCAGATCGACTTCGGCCGTTGCTCACGCCGCAGGAGGTACATCGGCCGTGGATCCTCGCCTAGATCTCGGGCCATTGCTTAAGCCCGCTTTCCTGAGGCTTATCTTTTGGCATGGCTCTCAGTTGTAGGTTCTTGTACATTCGTGGTACGTGGCCCCCCCGCCATAGTCAGTAAATCTGAGGTCAGTAGAAATCGCTACAAGTGTGGTTTGTAAAGGATTAAACTGTTTGCTGGAAAGAGCCAGATTTATTTATTGCTGGAAGCGTAACCGGGCTGACTCGCTTTATGTTCATATATCTTGTTTCTGTGTAAAGTTTTATTTTTCCGCCGGTTTTCTCGATGATCAGATTACCAGGTGCCCGGATAAGGCACAGAATGGCCTTGAACGGTCGCTAGACACCTAGAGTCACGAGGCTCGCCTGGGCCATACCGCAGACGCAAGTTCTACGACGCCGCCCCAAAGACCACGCACCACACCTCCGCCCACACCGCGGCGAGGAGTTAGGTACAAGCGAGACGGCCCACCATCGCCAGATCGTGGGCCGCACATTTATGGACAGCCGACGCAGCAGCCTACCCGAGCCCCGCCAGACTTCGCGTTCACCCAGGCGTAGAGTTTGAGGCCACGAGACATCCCCGAGTCAGAGCCCGCCGTAGTTTTACTGTCGCAGGAGGATGATCCGCAGGAGTTCATCCGCACCACAGAGGATTCGAGTGACGTGGCGCCGAGACCGAGTCCGTGATCTTTGTTCACATAGGCCGCGGATACCGCAATGATCGGTTTGATTCACGGAGTTATCCCGGAGAGCACGCGCCCCGCCTACTGGGACGAGTTCTCGAGGCTTTCTCACCACTTCGCCCCACAGACGGCGAGGGCGCGGTCGATAGATTTTTACCGCCGAGGCAGAGGACGATTGCCGTGAGTACAATGTCGAAGCTTGATTCATCGCTCGATATGTCCCAGCCATTGCAGCGTATGAGGCGATAGGTGCACCACACGCCACCGCTAGATGATTATACGGCCGAAGCCACGCGCGTGTTTTCTTCACCGTACGACATTACCCGCACGCAGCTCACGCCTGATGCGGCGAGCGCAGAGACCGACGCCGACAGCAAAGAAGATAGCACTGTGACTAAGGGTCTGTGGCTATCGCGCGGGCCTCAGCTAGCCTAGATTTGCACCACACCACCAGAGCACTCTCGCACCGGCCCCAAGACAACAGATATTCGAGGCGCACTGTGGCCCCGTGACTCGCACGCCCGCAGCAGTGCAGGCATCGCCGACGACCACCCCTTCAGCTGTGGCCGACGCAGATCCCACTTCGAGTCGGTGCACGAGCTTGTTTCGGGCCAGGCTGCCAGGTCACTATGCGAGGAACCGTCCGACCGGCAATGGCTGATGGTAGGGTCACCACAGTTCTTTCACGGTCTTCATCCCCGACAGCCTACTCGCCTGAGGCAAGGTACTACGACCGCCAGGTCGCGCAGGTCTGGCGCTGTCCGCTTCTAGCGTCCTCGTAACCGCATTTATGCTTTGTCCACCGACAGATCGTGTGAGGCCTCACCGATGTCGCTGTGTACTTATCAGCTGGTTCGATGTTTATGCCTCGATAGATTCGGTTCTACTGCTTATATATCTCCCGCTGCTAGTAGATGTGGATGAGCCCGAGTCCATGCACTTTCGAGGTAGCTACGCCTGGGTGATTTGGCAGCTCTGGGTATATGTAGCTTGCCCCGTGACCATTACGCCGCTCGAATTCCAGCCGACTTGACAGAGTCGAGATGATCGACTTCGACGCGATCACGGGACGGATTGGCTAGCTTCGCTACGCCAATGCACCGCAGAGCAGAGAGTAGTACTCGCCAGGGCTCGGCGAGCCTGGCTGTCGAGCGGCGAGAGCACCAGACGCCGGTGGTAGGTTTATTTCCTACCCCGCTGGGAAGACGCGCATGGGCATATCTACCATCTCGTCAAAGTGTTTGATGACCAAGTCATGCACAGCATTTTCCACACCCGCTGGTCGAGTCTCGCACGATTTCCGCACACTGCATCCTCATGAGAGGGAGATTGAGTTTTGTATAGACATATTGCAGACACTCGCAGATATTTCCATTCCGCCATACGTAACGCACCGCCGAAGCTGGTAGAGTCAAGGATCACTTTAGGGATTTGTCGGAGGCGGCTTCATCAGCCTAGCGCTTCTCCCCGGGAGCGCCTATTGTTCGTGAAGAAGAAGGACTGACGCCGCACGCTGTTGATTACAGCAATAACAAGGTGACTATTAAGAATGTATACCCTCTTCCTGTGATTGATGATTTGTTCGACTGCAATGGTGCGAGATGTTTTCCAAGATCGACCGCGATCGCTATCATCAAAAAGTAGTCGAGAGGCTGATGTCCTAGATCAGATTCCGACCGTGACGCATTATGAGTTCAGGGTCGCGTCTTTGTCGACTCAATGCCCGCCAGATTCACGGATTCACGAACCGAGTGTTCAAACCATTTGACACGCTTGTGATAGTGTTCATTGATGATATCTGTTTATTCTCGCCAGAGCAGCGAGCACGCGAGTATCTGGCGATCAGGCCGATAGCTCCAGACTGCAGCTTGTACGCCAAGTTTTCCAAATGCGGAGTTTTGTCGACTTCATGGCTTTTCGCATATTGCTTCTGGCCACGGGTATTCGAGCCGATACGCCAAGATCGGCGCCGACTTCGCCTAGACCTACTACTCCGATACAGAGGTTCGCAGCTGGGCCTCGCAGATATTATCACGGTCGCGAGAGCTTCGCTTTATCTTCAGACCATCGACCAGCCGACTCGTGGCGCAAATGTTTCTCGGATCGATGTCATGAGCGTGGTTTCCAACCGAAAAGCAGAGTTGTCACGACCAACTCGCCCGCGGATCGTGCCTTACCCCGGCACCCTAAGGATACATCATCGAGAAAATCACGAAATAAAATACATGAAATATGAATTAAGAGACATGATAAATAAACAAAGCCAACCAAAATAACATTCGTGATATATACATAACACCCGAACAGCTATCCTTTTACGCACTCGCCACACAAAGATTACATGCACTTAAGAAGGATAATAACTATGACGACAGGCCCCGCCATACCCCAATGTACAAGAATCCCATGCACTCAGTGGTAACATACCAAAGATAAGCCTCCGAAGGAACGAGCTTCCCAACACGCCGAACGTGATCCTATGTCGGATCGATAGCCGACGTATCTTTA